>JAQPPZ010000165.1:1200000-1800000 GCA_028583015.1 Wollemia nobilis
ATTACAAAATTTAAACTAAGAATATATGAAGGATTAAATGATGTTTTGACAAGTCCTCCAAAGCTCATGTCCTATATATTAACAATTCCAAGATCACCACTTTAAATAGGGAGCTTATTTGTTTGATTAATTTTAGGGTTTTTGATGTATGCTCATGATACTAGCATGTTTTGCACATAGGGTTCCATGATGGATTATTTAGACTAGTGACTATTATTTTATAACCTTAAAAAATAAGAAAAATAGTTATTTTATCAAAGGGGAAGATATTTATTCTAAATAGCCTTTAACATTATCATTCTCTAACCATATATTCACCAAATTATTATAAAATATTTTATACTATTGCTAACTTTACTTTCATATTGTTTACCTATGTAACTTATACATCATGCATCCTATTTTTCTCTCTTTCTCTTTCTTTCCTTTATAGGTACAATCAAAGCCATCAAATACTGGTTCATTGCCTTCCATGGAGGAGGACAAGACACTCTAATATGATTTTCAACTAAATTTTATTTATTTCCATTCAAGGAATAAGATAGTTCAAACCCTCTATAAACGTCCATGGTGTGGTCTTTTCTTATTTACTAAGCTAACATTAAAAGAAAAATATGATAGAAATAAGCTATTTATTTTGTTCATGTTTTGAATGGTATGGTCCTTGATACCATAGATCTCAAGTAATTATTTTTAATACATTAGGATTAGCCTCAGCTTACTAGAATTTTGTGGATAATTTTAGGGAAGTTATTATTGAATGCTTAAAATTTAATTATGGTGGGATTCAAATAGATTTTTAGCTTTTACTATTGGATTTTTGCTTTGCTATATTAATTCTAGCATTTTGATTGATCTATTATTAACTTAAGTAGTTATATCAGATATTGTCTTTCCTAAAAATTAGAACCACATCCTTGTTATCCCTATACAATTGCTTCCTCTTATTAGAATCAGTCTCCTAAGATTTTTATTTGTATATATAAGCAACACTTTTCTTAAGAGAAAACCTTTATTCTTGATTTTCCAAGTGGCTTAGACTTTACCATTTAGCTAGGTCACATGTTGATCTATAAATTTATCATCAACATGTAAAATCTTATATGTATTTATGAGAAAAAATAATACTATCAATGTAGGGATGTCAAATAACCATGCGATTTCAAAAAGGGTTCAAAGTACTTCTATACAAAAAATATGTCTAGCTATTGGGTATTTGCATCTATTAAGAAATTAAAAGGTGAATGCAAATTCAATAGTTAGGATGTAAAGAATACCATGATATTTTACATTACATCACCCAATCCTTTGAATCCTTTTCTGTAGAATATATGCCTCATATAGAAAATCATATTATTAAATATTTAGCCTCATCCACTACATTATTTGGACCTCATAAAATATGTAATTTTTACTAAGAATTCCACCATCAATATTGCTTGAAAGTCTATTACCTATAATCCTAAATTCAAATAAATTCTTATTTGTATACTTTAAGTCAATAACATTGAGTCCCAAGAGTCTTTGTCATGGTACAAAGATATTTAAATGAAACAAGTAATAAAAAGATAAAAGGAAAGTAGCGTAATCACAATACAACCCACAACAAAAAGGATAGTACCTCAATCAATTGGTAAATATCATGCATAATTTTTCTATAATTAGCAAAGTAAGCCCATGAGTACAATGAAGTATTTCAAAGAGTAGCTTTGAATTTCTTAAATAAAAAAAATATCCTTTCAATTCATAGCTTATATTTATAGAAAAATTTTTACCTAAGATTTACTAGAGGTAAATCATTTCTATTCATAGTAAAAATTTTACTTTAGGGGTATATATAACAAAACTATACACCACTGAAAGCACGAGATTACGGAAATAAAAAGGAATATTATACCACAAGAACAAGAAACGACATATGCAAATCGACACAAGATAAAAGCAATAAAAAATAGGGTAATCTCTTTTATTGATACGCTTTACAAACTGTGTTACAATACGTCTCCTTCCTTTTTAAGGGATAAGAGAGTCAGATGCATTTCTTGTCACGACTAATAATCCCTCTTCCGCATGCCCACACGTGAGATGGGCGGATTAAAATGTCGTCGCCGCTGTTGTAGGTGATTCTTTGCTTCTCCCGCTCCTATGCTGTTGAAAACATGCATACAAAATAAAAACATAAAAACGTTAGTAACACCTGTACTAAAAGGACAGAACCTTTGAATTCGATAAACTATTTAAACAGATATTTTTTGCAATCCAGAGCATAATAATATTCGATATATATATCTTAAACATGCAATGCAAGATAATCGTTAATGCAGGATAAGCACGCAGTGATAAAATAAACAATCGATAAACTATTTAAACCTGATGATACGTGATAACCATTTTTTGAAATCCAGATCATGAACTACGTAAACAGCGTAAAGTTTAATCGTACGATAAACATGCTATACAGAATAAATCAATATGAAGCTATCAAAAATACGTGGGGTGCCCAAACGGGCCGCCCCCGTTAGAACTTAGTTTTGGTGCCAATCCACTAAGGAAGGGCCCAGAATCTACTGTGTTGAGTTGTCGTCGAATTAGTGGGATATTGTGATCCACTGTCGGATATTAAGATCAGATTTATGCTTCTGGAAAGCCACCGATAACCTCCCTCGTGAAGGAAATTACAGGTGCAAAATATTGAAATCCAAGGGAATATGATCGGGTCTGGGTTGTTATAGCACTTCGTTCTCTGAGAAAAATGCTTCGTAACCTCCTATGAATGGGAAAGTTCATCGCTTTTATAGACCCACGGGATCTCTCTCTGAAATGGGCACGTAGGGGTGCCACATGGCGGTCATGCCTTCTCAACCGAGAAGAGACTCCGCCTTGATTAGGGCCTACGTGACTGCTCTGGCAACAGTCCGCTAACTATCAATCGGCCCACCTACGCGTGCATGCACAAACAAAAGCCATAAATGACTGTCTCTAACTGCCACATGCCCAATGGTCACTGAGTCATGTTAATGCTTGCTTCTTCTTGGTCAATTCCGAAGTCCACATTTGATTGATGCAAGTCTACTAAAGTCCGCCTTTAAACGTCGAAGTGTCATGATATCACGACGTCGCGATATCGCGACACTTCGGGCAAGGCTCCCTTTTGAGCCTCGAAGTGTCGCGATATCGCGATGCCGCGATATCGCGACACTTCGGGCAAGGCTACCCTTTGAGCCCTAAAGTGTCACGATATCGTGATGTCGCGATATCACGACACTTCGGGCAAGGTTCCCCTTTGAGCCCCAAAGTGTCACGATATCACGACGTCGCGATATCACGACACTTCGGGCAAGGCTCCCCTTTGAGCCCCGAAGTGTCGCGATATTGCGACGTCGCGATATCGTGACACTTCGGGCGAGGTTCCCCTCGAGCCCTAAAGTGTCGCAAAATCGTGACACTTCGAGCGAGGTTCCCCTCGAGCCCCGAAGTGTCGTGATATCGCGACGTCGTGATATCGTGACACTTCGGGCAAGGTTCCCCTCGAGCCCCGAAGTGTCGCGAAATCGCAACACTTCGGGCGAGGTTCCCCTCGAGCCCCGAAGTGTCGTAATATCGCGACGTCACGATATCGTGACACTTCGGGTGAGGTTCCCCTCGAGCCCCAAAGTGTCACGAAATCGCGACACTTCGAGTGAGGTTCTCCCTTGAGCTCTGAAGTGTCACGAAATCGCGACACTTCGGGCGAGGTTCCCCTCGAGCCCCGAAGTGTCACGATTTCGCGACGTCGCGATTTCGCGATGTCGCGATTTCGCGACGCCTAAGGCCGAACTTCCTTTGCTCCTAAAGTTTGCCACGATTTGAAGTTTGCTTAATATTTGTTCTTGCTTTGTTTTTGTGAAGGCTTGTTTTGACTTTGTTTTTGACTAAGGCTCGCTTGATGAAGACTTGTTTTGACTTTGTTTTTGTGAAGGCTTGCTAAAACGACCATCTTTATTCCGTTTACTTTTTGACCTTCTAAACTGCAATGTGAGTGGCTAGGACCACTGTTTGACCTCTAAGGGCTGCCCTGAAAGCTGTGTATATCAATGCGATCAGTGTTTTTAGTCACTTAATCGAATTGGTGCTGTTTTGGTGTCTACAGATGCCCATTTTTGGGAAGCGCTGCGGGTGATGCAGTGCTGAGCAAAAATAGATGACCAAAGCACTAATGATTAGGGTTTCTTGGTAACCTAACCAAATTTTGATGCCCCAAGTATGGAAAGGGCATGCATTCTTGAATCCTTGCTTTTGACGAGCTAAGGAATTTGATTTCAAGTGTTAACCTATTTTGGTGAGGTGTGACTTGAGCTTGGACATTGATCAGTCATGATTAGGCAAAGGGCGTAACCTTTTGTCCATAGAGGGAACCTTGTGTTCATGCTTCGGGAATGCCAAGTGTTTGATCAATTTAATGATTGCTTGTTTACTGCCCCAAGCAGGAGCGTGATTGTCTTTGTCAATGATTCTTTGAATGCATGCCATTGCCCTAATTGGGTGTGTGCTTGTTGATTGGTGACTAAGTGTGACTACCCCCTCAAGCAACGAATCGATGAGGGAATGACCTTCATGAGAAAAGCGACGAGTCGCTTGACCCAAGATGACTTAGGTTAGGGTGCCTTTAGATGTTTTACCATTTAAGCACATGCAATTTCCCAAAATTTGGACCTATTTTTGGTGGGTGTTAACCCTTTTGGTGATGCCATAATGGGGTGAAATCATCAAAAACTCGTCTTCCCGTGGAGCGGTCCGGCTATGGTAGCCTTCTTGGGGAAGTAGGAGAGTGATAATTTAAGCCCCGAAATCGATTTTTTATGCCAAGAGGTTAAGTGCAAGAGCACTTGTGTCTGGAAATGCTTATTGCTATGTTTTTGTGTTGCATTTTTATGATGTTTTTGTTGTTTTGATTTTCTTTCTTTGTGTATATGTCATGATATTATGGTATGCATAATGATTGATGTTGATGGATGCATGCTATTATATTGATGGATGCATATGGTATAATAAATGCGATTGTTGTATGTTGATTTATTTTGATGGATGCATATGTTGTGATGAATGCAAATGTATGTAATATACAGAAATGAAATGGATGGATGGACTTTGTGGTGTTTGGCTATGGCACCATAGACTGTTTAGAACTCTATTATTTTGTCTTTTTAGGCGATTTCTTTGATGCATGACTTTGTATGTATACATGTGTTTTTATTTTTATTTTTGTATTTTCTGATGGTATTGTAAGGATGAAAAGTAGCGCAGTTGGTTTAGAAATGTATCCAAGGTTTTCTGAGACTCAGACGGTTTTAACTTACTAGCCATGGCTGTACTTTATCTTACAAGACGTTTGAATAAGGTATGAATCGGACTTGTTTTTTTGACCAAGCTATTTCACATCCCTGTGTGTGCAATTGATTTCATTTATGTGGTATTTGTCAGGATACCACCAGTGCCATATGGGCTTTCAACCGAACCTATACTGAGGATCACCTAATTAGCTCCACTAACTCCTTTTTTGTATTTAGTTAGATTAATCTACGATGTTATCCAGGATACCATAAGCTAGCTCATCCACATGCAAATATTGATCTGTACACAAGTTAATGTGATAGATATATCGTCATGCGAGAAGTTTACCACCAGTGACCAATAGGCTATCAACCAAACCGATACTGAGGCTTGCCTCATGACCTGTTGGAATGCTGAGAGTTCTAGAGATTCAAGTTCAACTCCCTTCTTTTCTTCAATTGTATTGGGATACTTGCTCGTTTGTAGTGATAAGATCACTGTTTATTTTGATTTGTTTTTCTTTTGAGCAAGGGATTGGGGATATGGAGTGACGATAATCACTATTGTTTGTGCCTTTTGATGTGTGCACTGTTAGGATGTCAAATTTTGATGTTTTGACTTTTTGCAATTTTTTTGATGTTTTGCAACTATTTGAGGACTAGGGATTCTTAGGGAATTGGGTAGGGAGGGTGCTTGTCCTTTTGCCAACTCTCAGCATTCTTGGGGTCATTCACACAGGGGGATGAGCAAGATAACCGTTTCGCTTATGGTGACCTGGATTATTGTGCAGGTTTCATCTTTCGTTTACACAACTTGGGAATTTTTATGTGTTTTAATTTGTGTTGGGATGCTACGTAACAAGGTGTATTTCAAGTGTAACTCTACCTTCGTAAAATATGTTTGACTTGATACATTACATGGCTAAAGAGCAAAAGGATGACTGAATCACGAAAACTCTTGATACATTAAAAGACCACTGAATCTAGTGTGGTAAAAATAATGCATGGTGTTTTTGTTGTTTTTGTAAAATGGAACAGTATGGAACAAGATGGACTAGCAGAGCAATTACAACCTATGGTGCCTTTGACCTGTACGACCACAAATATGCGATGTATGGATGCAATGCTTTAATGCATCGATGTATTTTTGTATTTTTGATGGATTGATTTTGGTGAATATGAAGATGAGGTGCGAGAAGAGCTCTCTATTGATGAATGTGAGTATGCCTAGAAATGAGATGCAAATTTTTGTTGTTTTTGATGATTTTTGTTGTTTTTGAATTTTCTTGATTTTTGACCAAGCGATTGTGGAAATCCTTGGAGCATTTTGGGATTGACCAAGCGATTGCAAGAATCCTTGGAGCCTTTTGGGATTGACCAAGCAATTGCAAGAATCCTTGGAGCATTTTGGGATTGACCAAGCAATTGCAAGAATCCTTGGAGCCTTTGGGGTTTGACCAAGCAATTGCAATAATCCTTGGAGCATTTTTGGGATTTGACCAAGCGATTGCGAGAATCCTTGGAGCATTTTTGGGATTGACCAAGAGATTTTGACAATCCTTGGAACCTTTTGGGATTTGGCTCATTTTGACAATCCTTGGAACCTTTTGGGATTTGACAATCCTTGGAACCTTTTGCGAGAATCCTTGGAGCATTTTTGGGATTTGGCTCTCTTATATATGAAATGGTCGCAAATGATGTTGAGCAAGGTGCAGTAAAAGCATTTGAGAAAGTATTGTCATTGTTGTCAACACAGATATATTGATGCAGTTGATGTAGTTCAAAGGTCAGGCAGATCAAGTGCAAAAAGTTTCAAGCAAAAAAGAGGTGACCCAGATTCAAAACTTGGCAGAAAGAGACAAGGAAGAAAAATTTCGTGATATCGCGACATGTTTTCTGTCGCGATTTCGTGACAAAAAGCAAGAGAGAGAAAATGCAAGCCAAAATGTTGTGATATCGCAACATGTCGAGTTTTCGCTAAGGAGAGAGAAAATGTGTAGCGATTTCGCGACAAGCAGGATGATGACGTCAGCAAGAGTCGAAAACGTCACGATTTCGTGACAAGAAGGATGATGACGTCAGCAAATTTGAAAAGTGTCACGATTTCATGACAGGATGAAAGAAAAGCCACTAGAAGCCGAAAACGTCGTGATTTCGTGACAACCTTCAGAGTGACGTCAGCATAAGTTGAAAGTGTCGCGATATCGCGACAAGATGCAGGGAAATCTTTCAAGATCCAAAATGGTCACGATTTCACGACAGCAAGGGCATGAATGGTACGGCTACAAAAAGTGTCGCGATATCATGACAGGTAATAGTTTGGCGGGTAAAAGATGAAAAAGCATGCATGGTGACACATGTCAGAAAAAGCAGACAGGAAAATCATGCAGCCAGTTACGTAAAAAGTAACTGATGTCAGATCGGCAGTTACAAATTGACAGGTTTCGAACATGCACTGAAACAGTTGAATTTGCATGATTGAAAAGCATTCGAAGAATGGTATAGGCAGGATTAAAAAGCATTCGAACTGCTGTATTTGAAGTATTCAAACAGAAAAATATGTAGGATTGAAGAAGCATTAGAAAAGACATATTTGCAGAATTCAAAGAGTTGGATATGCGGAATAGAAACAGTATTCAAATGGCCGTAGTTGAAGTATTCGAATAGCTAAATATGCAGGTTCAAAAATGCATTAAAATAGCCGTATTGCAAGGAATCGAACCATCGTATTGCAGGGGTTCGAATAGTCGTAGTGCATTTAATCAAACAACCGTATTGCATGGATTTGAACAGTCAGAGTATGTGATTCGACTGCATGCAAGATTGAAATATTATAAAAGAATAGTCATACAGAGAAGATGTTGCTGCTGTTAGAGAAAAGTTGTTGCAGAAAGAGAAATATTGCTATGAAAAGAGGGTTTGGATAAGAAAATTAGCAGAGTCGTGAGAGTGTGCAGAGTTGGATTAATTGCAGACCAGTCAAGGTTGTGCATGAAGTGAAGACACTTTTATGTCATTCTAATTGATCAGAATTGTAGTCCAAGTTGGTGCTTGGTACTAGGGGTTGGTGCTCCATCTGTTGCAGAAAAATTACAGGGGTTGGTGCTCCTTCTAGTGGATGCTGGTAAAGAAGTTGTAAAATTGAAATTTTGCAAAGACTAGATTTGGATTGAAGTCCAAGCAGTTAATTTTTGAGGAGTAGCCAAATTGGTGAACCTCATTATATTGTGTGTTGTGGTGTGCTCTCATTTTGTTCTTCCTGGTTTTATAAGTTTTCTGTGCTTCAGTCTTTGAATGCTGCTGTTTTGAAATTAAATAACTACACTGATTCACCCCCCCTCTCAGTGTCATTGTGTGAACATCAATTGGTATTAGAGCGAGGTTCCTTGTACAAGCTTAATCAACTAAGGAGATATTGGAAGAAACAATGGCAGGCGGTGAAGGATTTTCATCCAACAAAGCTCCCTTATTTGATGGAACAAATTACACCTTCTGGAAACTCAGAATGCAAACATATCTGAGTGCATTGGGATATGATATTTGGGATTCTGTAGATAGTGGATACACAAGACCCACTACTCCTCCAACAGATATCGCTGAGAAAAAGAAATTTGAGAACAACTCCAAAGCTAAGAATGCCATAATGTGTGGGCTTGTTGACAAGTGAACTGATAAGAGTCATGAGTTGTAAATCAGCAAAATACATGTGGGATAAACTGAAGAGCATCCATGAAGGAGACAGTAAGATTAAGGAAGCAAAACTGCAAACTCATCGAGCACAGTTTGAAACACTGCAATTGAATGAAGATGGGCAGGTTGTCAGAAATAAGGCAAGATTGGTATGTAAATGCTATGCTCAGGTTGAAGGCATTGATTTTGAAGAAAATTTTGCACTAGTAGCCAGACTAGAGGCAATAAGAATGTTTCTGGCATTAGCAGTTCATAAAAACTTCAAAGTATATCAAATGGATGTAAAATCAGCATTTTTGAATGGAAAACTGGAAGAAGAGGTTTACATTGAACAACCAGATGGCTTCCAACTTGGTGACAATCCAGATTTTGTTTGCAGGTTAAAGAAAGCTTTATATGGATTAAAACAGGCACCCAAAGCATGGTATGCAAGGCTGGATAATTATCTAATTAAACAAGGGTTTAAGAAAGGTTTGGTGGATAGCAACTTATATGTCAAAACAGAGAAGGGTCATCTTATTGTTCTTGTTGTTTATGTAGATGACATAATATTTGGCAAGAAAGATGGATGAATACTCGCAAAGACATATCAATTAAAATGAAAAAAGAATTTGAGATGTCAATGATTGGTGAACTTTCTTATTTCTTAGGACTGCAGGTCAATCAAAATGAAAAAGGCATTTTTATTTCTCAAGTTAAATATGTAAAAGAAATGCTGAAAAAGTTCACAATGGAAGACAGTAAACCGGTCAGCACTCCCATGACAACAGGCTGCAAGTTGAGCAAGGATGATAAATCTCCAGATGTGGATCAAACAATGTATAGGTCTATGATTGGAAGCCTCGCTGTATTTAACAGCTACTAGACCAGATATACTACAGGCCGGGATGCATGGTTGCTAGATTTCAGGCAAGTCCCAAAGAAAATCATGTCACAGCTGTAAAAAGGATCTTCAGGTACCTCAAAGGTACCATGGATTATGGGTTGTGGTACCCAAAATGCAAAGACTTCACTTTGATTGCATATTCTGATGTAGATTGGGCAGGGTGCATTGATGACCGGAAGAGTACAAGTGGAGGAGCATTTTATCTTGGAGACAGGCTGGTAGCATGGCACAACAAGAAACAAGAATCAGTTTCTCTATCCACTGCAGAGGCAGAATACATTGCAGCCACAACTTGTTGTACATAGATATTATGGATGAGACAAACTTTGAAAGATCTTGGTATCCACTTCAAAGAGCCAATATCAATAAAATGTGATAACACTAGTGCTATCAACATATCCAAGAATCCATTTATGCATTCAAGAACCAAACACATTGCAATCCGATATCATTTTTTGAAGGATAAAGTTGCAGAAGGAGAAGTTAAGTTGGATTTTGTTCCAACTATAGAGCAAGTAGCTGATATATTCACAAAACCATTGCCCAAGGATGTTTTTGAGTACCTTAGGAATAAGTTGGGAGTGGTCACAATTCCCAAGAACTGACTATCATTAGGGATCACATTCTCAATGGGTGCATGCATGCCTATACTTATAGTTTTGCTTATGTTTATGATTTTTGCTAACTATAACAATATTTTCCTGAGAATGGTGTACAGAGACTCAGGGGGAGTCTGCAGCAGCCCTTTGGTATTATTGGAAAAGGGGGAGAAGAAGTTGAGAAAGGTTGTTGTGTGTTGCCAACAATTCCAAAGGGGGAGATTGTTGAGCAAGGTGTAGCAAAAGCATTTGAGAAAGTATTGTCATTGTTGTCAACACAGACAGATTGATGCAGTTGATGCAGTTCAAAGGTCAGTCAGATCAAGTGCAGAAAGTTTCAAGCAAAACAGAGGTGACCCAGATTCAGAAATTGGTAGAAAGAGACAAGGAAGAAAACTGTCGCGATATCACGACATGTTTTCTGTCATGATTTCACGACAAAAAGTAGGAGAGAGAAAATGCAAGCCAAAATGTCACGATATCGCGATATGTCGAGTTTTCGCTGAGGAGAGAGAAAATGTGTAGCGATTTCGCGACAAGCAGGATGATGACGTCAGCAAGAGTCGAAAACGTCGTAATTTCACGATAAGAAGGATGACGACGTCAGAAAAGTTGAAAAGTGTCACGATTTCACGACAGGATGAAAGAAAAGCCACTAGAAGCCGGAAACATCACGATTTTGCGACAACCTTCAGAGTGACGTCAGCATAAGTTGAAAGTGTTGCGATATCGTGACAAGATGCAGGGAAAGATTTCAAGAGCCAAAATGGTCATGATTTCGTGATAGCAAGGGCATGAATGGTACGGCTATAGAAAGTGTCGCAATATCACGACAGGTAACAGTTTGGCGGGTAAAAGCCAAAAAAGCATGCATGGTGACACATGTCAGAAAAAGCAGACAGGAAAATCATGCAGCCAGTTACGTAAAAAGTAACTGATGTCAGATCGGCAGTTACAAATTGACAGGTGTCGAACATGCACTGAAATAGTTGAATTTGCATGATTGAAAAGCATTCGAAGAATGGTATAGGCAGGATTAAAAAGCATTCGAACTGCTGTATTTGAAGTATTCGAACAGACAAATATGCAGGATTGAAGAAGAATTAGAAAAGACATATTTGCAGAATTCAAAGAGTCGGATATGCGGAATAGAAACAGTATTCGAATGGCCGTAGTTGAAGTATTAGAACAGCCGAATATGCAGGTTCGAAAATGCATTAAAACAGTCGTATTACAAGGAATCGAACCGCCGTATTGCAGGGGTTCGAATAGTCATAGTGAATGTAATCAAAAAACTGTATTGCATGGATTCGAACAACTGAGTATGTGATTCGACTGCATGCAGGATTGAAATATTATAAAAGAATAGTCGTACAAAGAAGATGTTGCTGCTATTAGAGAAAAGTTGTTGCAGAAAGAGAAATATTGCTGTGAAAAGAGGGTTTGGATAAGAAAATTAGCAGAGTCGTGAGAGTGTGCAGAGTTGGATTAATTGCAGACTAGTCAGGGTTGTGCATGAAGTGAAGAAACTTTTATGTCATTCTAATTGATCAGAATTGTAGTCCAAGTTGGTGCTTGGTACTAGGGGTTGGTGCTCCATCTGTTGCAGCAGAAAATTACAGGGGTTGGTGCTCCTTCCAGTGGATGCTGGTAAAGAAGTTGTAAAATTGAAATTTTGCAAAGACTGGATTTGGATTGAAGTCCAAGTAGTTAATTTTTGAGGAGTAGCCAAATTGGTGAACCTCGTTATATTGTGTGTTATGGTGTGCTCTCATTTTGTTCTTCTGGTTTTATAAGTTTTTTGTGCTTCAGTATTTGAATGCTGCTGTTTTGAAATTAAATAACTACACTGATTCACCCCCCCTCTCAGTGTCATTGTGTGAACATCAAATGACTGATATTCAAGGGTTCTTTTTCCTTGATACCATCAAGAGAAGCTAGCCGGTATGTCCCGGGTCCTATTTTGCTATCAATGACATATGGACCTAACCAATTTTCCATAAACTTGTCCCTTAGGTGGGATGGCAAACTGGAATTCTATTGGTTTTCATTCAAAACCAAATCACCAACCAGAAAGTCCCTAAGGTGAACTTTCATGTTGTAAGCTTTCTTAAGTCACTCTTGATAAATACATAAATGCTCGAGAGCATTAACACGTCGTTCATCAAGCAACGTAAGCTGGTCTAACCGGGCCTGCCATGCAGAGTCATCATCAATGAACTCCTGCATTGATATGCATAGGGAAGGAATATCCAACTCTAGAGGCGTGACTACCTCGGAGCCATACACGAGTGAAAACGAAGTGGCCCCAGTGGGTGTCCGAATGCTAGTGCGATAGGCCCATAGGGCAAGTGGGATTTGAATGTGCCAATCTTTATGACTATCAGCGACGATCTTTTTAAGGATGGCAACTAGCATTTTGTTTGACGCCTCTGCTTGCCCATTCACCTACGGATAATAGGGTGTCGAAAAGTTGTGCTAAATCTTGTACTTTGTGGTCAAAGCACGCATGTCTTTGTTCTTGAAAGGCGTCCCATTATCCGAGACTATTTTGGATGGAATACCAAAATGACATATGATGTTATGCAAAATGAACTCCATAATGCGGGGTCCTGTCGTAGAGGTAAGCGGAATTGCTTCCACCCACTTGGTGAAATACTCTATGGCCATTATGATAAACGTGTGACGGATTGACGACACAGGGGAGATCTTTCCAATTAGATCAAAGCCCCACTGCAAGAACGGCCAAGCAGATTGGACTGTCTGCAAGGCCTGAGAAGGTACATGCATCAAATTGGCATGATGTTGACACTTCACGCGCTTCTTGACATAGGTGCAGCAATCTTGCTCTAAAGATGGCCAATAATAGCCCATGCGAAGAATGTGCTTTACAATGGCCATACCACTGAAGTGGCCACCACATGTACCATTGTGCGCTTGGGCGATCACCCAAGTGGACTCTTGCTGGTCCAAGCAACGAAGGAGGATTCCTTCATAGCTGCGACGATACAAAATGTCTCCTATCAAGACATACTTAGCCGCTTTTTGCTTGAGTGCTCGTTTTGCGGCATGAGTCAATTCAAGTGGGAGATTACCTAACTTGAGGTAGTCTCTGATGGGTAAATACCAGTCCTGTTGATCAGAAACCTCGATAGTATGAACAACCAATCCCTTTTGAAGTTCATCCCTAGCGAACGCTGAATGGGATAGAACCTGTAAGAATAGCGTTGTGTTGCTATTAATGGGAGTAGGGGAGAACAAGGACCCCCATTTGGCATGTTTTAGATGATCTCAGATTCGAGAGAACTTATTCAAGGATGGTTCAATCTGGATCATGTGGATTCCTGGTGTCAAGTCTGAGCTTGCACGCTCCATCACGGATTGCGATAAGGTTTTGACTTGAATGGTTGTCATATCATCGGAAAGGTCTTGTGGAATTAGTGACCCCAAGGAGGCCATTGTGTCCGCAAAATGATTCGATGATCGAGGGAGTGCCTCGATGTCATACCACTCAAGTTTAGCCAGGAATTTTTCCACAAGGGCTTTATAAGCCTGCAGGATTGGGCATTTGCATTGATTTACCCCTTTGACTTGATTGACTATTAACAGCGAATCACCAAAGATATTCAGTCATTTGATGTTCATGGCAATTGTTGTCTGAAGACCTAGGAGCAAGGCTTCATACTCTGCATTGTTTTTGGTGCACGTGAAGTTTAATTTAAATGACAGGGGTATTGGAGCACCCTGCGGTGTGAAGAATACAATTCCCGTGCCACCACCTTGCTCACATTTAGAACCATCGAAGAATAGGGTTATGTCATCCTGTGACTCAGGCTCATCATAATCTGGCGATTCTAATACATGGAAGACCCCATCATCGGGTAGTTCTATGACCAGAGGCTGATCGTCTTCAAGAGGAGCCTCTGCTAGTTGATCGGCTATGACTTGTCCTTTGATAGATTTTTGTCCAATAAACTCTATGTCAAATTCCATCAACAACATGATCCATTTCATCGTGCGACTACTATGATAAGTATGACTCATCATGTATCGCAATGGATTATCCTTAGACACAACATACGTAGTGTTGCTCAGCATGTAGTGGCGTAGCTTTTGGTAGCAAACACCACTGCCAGCGGAGTTTCTCAACGTATGCATAGTTAAGTTCATAACCGACCGTGGTGCGGCTAAGATAGTAAGTAGCCTGTTCCTTGTGAAGTTCATTCTTCTGGGCTAACATGGCGCCCAGTGCCACCTCAGTAGCTGAGATGTATAAGTAGAATGACACTCCTGGTCTAGGTGGTGCCAATACTGGTGGCAAAGCCAGGTATTGTTTGATTTTGTCAAAGGCTGACTAGCACTCGTCATCCCAATGAAATGTAACCCCCTTGTGCAATAATTTGTTCATGGGTCGGCACTTGTCAGATAATTGCGCTATGAAGCATTTAATCGACGCGACCTTTCCTTGTAGACTTCTGAGCTGCTTGATGGTAGTTGGGGGAACCATTTCAAGGATTGCCTTGACTTTCTGTGGGTCCACCTCTATTCCTCATTTTGAGACTATGAAACCCAAGAGTTTTCCAGATGTGACACCAAATACGCACTTCTTGGGATTTAGTCTAACCTTATGCTCTATGAGGCGATCGAGGATCTTTCTTAAGTCACCGAGATGATCTGAGCGCAACAGAGACTTGGCTAACAAATCATCCATGTAATCTTCCAAAGTTTTATGCATATAATCGTGGAAGATGTATGTCATGGCACGTTGGTAGGTGGCACCAGCATTTTTAAGGCCAAAAGGCATGACCTTATAACAAAATGTCCCCCAAGGCGTTGTGAACGCCGTTTTGAGTTGATCCTCAGGATTGATACGAATCTGATTGTATCCCGAGAAACCATCCATGAGGGATAGCATTTCGTGACCTACTGTAGCATCTACCAATGTGTCGATGCTTGGCAAGGGAAAATCATCCTTAGGACTCGCTTTGTTTAGATCTCGAAAATCATTGCATATGCGAATCCTCCCGTTGGGCTTCTTGACGGGAACCATGTTGGACAACCATGGCGGATAATCCATGCAGATGATAAACTATGCATCCAACAAATTTTGCAATTCATATTTGACCATTAAGGCCATTGTTGGGTGCATCTTATGTAGTTTTTGCTTTACAGGCTTGATTGTTGGATCAAGCGTTAAATTATGCATGACTAGCTGCGGGTCTAGTCCTAGCATATCTTTGTACGACCATGCAAAAACCTCCTTATTCTCTTTGAGAAGGGAAATGTAGTCGGCTTGCTCTTCGGGGGAAAGACTTACCCCCAGCTTAAGAATCTATGGATTCATTGGATCTGTGCCGATATCTACATCAGTCATCTCCTCGACTGACATGTGGGATCCGTCCTCCAACTGATGTGGAGTCGGGATCAAATGGATATCATTAGCTAAATTTAGATCTGCATTGGGAACCTTGGGTTCCTCTTCAGCCTGAAAAATATCCTGAGTTGTCCTTGGGGTAAAATGAGGCATTTCATCGAAAGGCCAGTACTCTGATGGTGATAAAGGTGAATTGACGCGATCCCAGTCGATGGCATCTATGTCTAGATGCAATGACCGTGCTGGATCGATCGGATTGCGGATGGGTGCGGTCAAATCAATGGAGATCATGTGGATGGAATGAATTTTGTCTCCATTATCACAGGTATGATAACTTGATTCTTCTAGATGCTCCCTATACTCTAGATCTGGCTCTAGGGGAACGAGCACGGATGGATTGGCCCTATGTGCTGAAAGGAGGACAGGGTCTTCCCTCGGCACTGTTATCATGATAGGGTCTCGAGGTGGACGGTGCTCATCATGAATTTGGAGCCATGGATCCAACACTTGGTCCCACCTCGCTGGGTCTACCCACCATTCATGCCCTAACCTTATGCCCATCTGTCCCATTAGATCTTCATGAGTTAAAGGGCGGTAATGTCGTCGCGCATGTCTAAGATAGTCCATCTCAGTTTCATCTTCTGAATCACTTTCGGAGACCCAAAAATGTTCATTCTCTTCAGCAACTATTACTTGCGACGTTGAGGACTCTCCTTGTTCCAATAAGTTAATCTGGTCCCATTGCGGTTGTTCCACTCTTGGTGGAGGGACCTGATCTTCTTGACACTGTATTGACTCAACTGGAACCTCTAAGGGGAACAGCTTCAAAAAGATGTCCGAAAGCCATTGATGTTCTCTTTGAGGATTTATGTCTAAACTTTCACCTCTATCTAGCAAAGGAGAGGGATTACTACTATTGCCAAGGGTGTTTGTTGACCATGGGAGGTAGTCTCCCAATGTATATTCTGTATTCGGGTTGGCATAAAGATCTGGTGCCAATCCCCCCTTGTTGCCTATTTCTAGGCCTTGCATATTTTTGACCAAGATGTCTAAGGGCAGGGGGTGGTTGAACCCTACTCCTGACTTATCATATGGCATCTGATATCTTGGTTGGAAAAGGACACGTATCCATTGCTCATATCTGCCTATCTCGTATCCATGCCAATTGCATTGGCCGAGATATCTTAGGGTGAAGTCCGGGTTTGATAGATAGTTGATGTTTTCAGCAAAAGGTTCTTCGTCTTCGTCCTTTTGCTTGCATGGTTCAAGACCATGATCAAGGCCCCCATACACAAAATTTGTCTGGTTTGGTGGGTATCCTAGAGGAACAACTGTTCCTATGGGAAGGCGAGGTCTCCCCATGTCTTGTACTGATTCCAATGCGGGCGTTGCCACAACATTCTGCACTAAATACTCCCCCAAGCCCATTCTAGCCATTTCAACAGTGATTGTTGTTGCTTGGGAGGGAGGGAACGGTAGTCCTTCCCGAGTCCATTCCATGTTTAGTGTTTTAGGAGTCTCGGCTTCGTTGTGCTAGGTGTTTCCTCTGTTGATATCATTGATATTGTGGGCAACCCCTCTTCTAGGGGTGGAGCCTCTTCCATGATCTGTTTTCCCTTGTCCTTCTATTTGGCCATGACAGGTGGCATTGATAATGAAGGAGCAGATGATGAAGACTCACCTGGATGGGATTTTGTTAATTTGGTCACCAGTGGTGCCTACGGTATTGGACCCTGTTTAGATGGATTTAACTGGAAATCCAAATGCGTTGAAGGGAGGGTCGATTGAGGCATTAAATGTATCGCATTGCAATACTTGAAGGGTTCTAAGTCCATCGGGACTACATGTATTTCTCCTTCAAAAGCATACTTTAATCACTGGTTGGCGATCGAAGGGACACACTTCATGTCCCTGATCCAAGGCCGCCCTAGCAGTATATTGTAAGCCATCTCGCCTTCCAACACATGGCACAATGTAGGTATTGTCTTTTGTCCTACCTGGACAGGCAGAACAACTATGCCGACTGTCGAGCATATTGCATCATTGAAAGCTCGTAGTGTGTACGTGGAGGTCTGTGATATGAGAGGTCGGCGACTTTAAATGTTTTAGTGTTGCAGTGGTAATGATGTTATCGGACGAGCCGTATCTACCAACACTCTCTTGTACGGGATCCCGTTGACCCACGCGATAACGTGTAGGGGTGGATCTGCCATGTCATTAGATATCATTTTGACTTCATCTTCTCTGAATGTGATGATCAGCTCCGTACATCGTTTCACATGTCCCACGAAGTTGTTGAAAGAATTTGCTTCGTGAGGTCGTAATTCGATGGCTTTTAATATTTCCATAAGAGCTTCTCTATGAGGTGTTGACTGTTGAATAAGCTCATAAATGGACAGCCTAGACGATGTGGTCCGCAAAATCTACGTGAGTTTGGTCCGTATCGTGACCTCGGGTCTAGGCAGAGGTATTTGCATAGGGTGTTGTTGAGGCTGCGACGTCGTTGGAACTTCCCTCGTGGCTACCTCGGGGGCAATTGCTGGGTACTTTTTGTTCCGTGTCACTATGCTAATCATTCCCACAAATCCTTGCATGGGAAGATTCTGTCGCACCTCGTTAATCTGGAGAGGTTTTGCCTGTGCCTCATGGGCAAGCAAAGGGTCCTTGAATACCCCCATTTGTTGGTTGTTTGGCGCTATGGGGTTGTCCACGACCAATGTTTTATTGTCGATTAGATCTTGGATTAATCCTTTAAATTTCCAGCATCCATTTAAATCATGTCCCCTTCTCCTATGGAATCGACAATATAATTCCTCTCTGTATCCCTTAGGCTTGGGAGCGTTAGGGTCTACAGTTTGGATCTCTGGAAGGGTAACTAAATTTGCCGCTGACAAGTGGTCAAATAGGGAGTCCCTGGACTCCATGTAAGGGGTGAATTTTTGCCTAGGGCGACGCTGTTGATTCTGCTCCTGTTTCTTATTATCTCTTTCGTAACTAGGAGGCACTGCCTGGTAATTAGCCTTTTGGGGCTGTATTTCTTGTGTAGGCTTGGGAGCATTTATCGCAACTTGGTTAACCACAGTGGGTTGTGATTGCGTTGTCCCAGTTTTAGTGGTTTTATTCCACTCTTTATTTTTAGGCTTGGCGATTGCGCCTTCGCCTATCTTAATCTCTTCTATAACTCTGGCTTGCACCAAAGCTTCTTCTAAGCTGTCATATTGCTATAGCAAAAATAGACCAGAGATTGATTTTAAGCCACTCTGTGCAAACATCCGTGTAAGATCAGACATAGGGGGACGGTAGGGTAGCTTAGAAAGCAAAGCCCTCCATCGATTCCCGTATGCTGCCATTGTTTCTTCCTCATATTGCCTGAGGCTGGCCAGATCACTAAGTGATGCCTTCTTTCTTGTGTTGAAGGCAAAGCGTTCAAGAAACGCATCTACTAATTGATCTAAGTTGTTTATACTGTGTTTGGGTAGTTGTGTGAACCAATCCGAGGTAGGGCCTGCGAATGTGGTTATGAAAGTTCTAAGCAACAATGCATCATTATCTTGGATGCCAAAGCATTGACTTAGGAACCTTGTGACGTGTTCTTGTGTGTCCTCTTCACCTTTAAAAATTGCCAATTGAGGCAACTTGAAGTGTTTAGGGTAAAGAGGTGTAGGCACTGAGGGATGCACTGGATGGCTGCGGAGTTGATGCAACGTGGGTTTTTGATGCCCAAAAGCCTTTGTCTCCATAGATTCCAAACGCTCTAATAGCGCCTTGTATGCATCGAAAGATTTTATTTCTTCCTCTTTGGTTTGCTCCCGTTGTGAGTTATGGGAGACTAGAGGCCTATGGGGGGGTGGCCGGGTGGCAGCCCTCCCGCCTTGATGGGGCATTTCAGCCCGTTCTAGTTCTAGTTTGTACTCCTCATAAACTTCTTGAGGAGTCTTTGGGTGAGACCTATGACCTTGATTGAGTCCCCGTTGAGGGTACCCATCATTGTTTCGGGGAGTGGCCTCCCTCTCGGGTCTATAAGGTCTCGAAGGCAAAGCTTGACGAGGTCACGGAGACCTGTCTTGCACCAAAGGATTGTGCCTCTCATATTGTTCTTCTCTGTGGGTGCGAGGGGTTGGCACCCTCTCAGGTAGTTTATAGCGCAACTCATCCGCTTCGTGCTGCATGCGCTCTTTATTCAGGCGGTATAAGTACTCTAACTCCTGATGACCTTGCTCAAGCTACGAGATTTGGGCTTGGCGGGCGGCATGTCTGGCGACTGTCGGGTCAACGTGGTCTGCTCTTGTTTGCTCAGGAGGCTTAAATGTTTTTCCTATGTGTTTGCCTCGATCTTGATGATCTAAAATTTCAATGGGTTGCTTCCCTCTGTCGAGGTAGGCGACATTTACTTGAGGCTGTGGCCTCGATGTATGATCATGATACCTAGCGGGTGCGAAAACGCAAGGTTCCCATGTTGTTTGTTGTCCTCGAGGAATGCGATGGCTTTCCTCGTACTCCCTTTCATGGGTTTGAAAGGGGCGGGCGGAGTTGGCTCGCCCTGTGTAAAGAGCCCTGCGCTCTGGATTTTGTCTTTCTGTTCGAATGTGAGGCAAGGAAGAAGTAGCATATTCACGTTGTCTTTCCTCATGGACACTAAGCCTCTCTAGCACTTCATCGTGCTGCGGCCACTCAGATCTAGCCTCAAGAGGCGGTTGTCTATTTACATTAAGATCTACATGCAAAGCATCTTCCCGAAAGGGGCTGTGTTGAATGGGCATACCCCAATGAGGAGGTTCCCAATAGGTCCTTTTTGAAGTGGCCTGATGTGGAATTTTTGGTAGGCCAGACCGCCAAGGCGGTATGGCCAAGTCCTCAGGGCTAAAGCGAAGGCGACTAGCGCCCTCTCTTTGTGCACCTTCCGTAGCGTCTGCCCTTGATTGGGCTTGGCTACGGGTGTACACCATTGTGGTGCTTCTCTACTCTCTAAGCATATTTTATCTCGTTTATGATGATTTATCTTTTTGTTTACACTAAGCAGAAATGAACACACACATACACAAAACCGTGATTATCTCTTTTAAGGATTTAGTAATGTGTCCTAAACTGGTTCAGTGCATTTTGATGTTTTATTTTGTTTTTGCAATTTTGGAAGAACGTTTAAATGCATAATGTTGGCTCATATGACTCCCATAAATGGTCGCCCCTTCAATATACCATTGCCGGACCGATATACCAACCTCTCTATATACCCGCCCTTACGAGATGGAAACTATAGGTACGTGAGAGCAGATGGTACGTGGAACATAGGCGGTACGGAAGGGGGGATTGTCCTGTTAATGACACCTACCATAGAAGACTTATCCTTGCGTGCATGGGAATCACCCCAGCAACACTCGGTCAGCTTTCGTCAGGATTTACGCCTAACAACAGTGACAATCGGGGAAATGGATGCAAAGCTAAGCCAAGGTGGTGATGAACCCACCGTTGGTCTTGCTCAAGGGCTGGGGTTTTATGACCAGCTCCTTGGTTTAATTTACCGCGTGTAGTGTGTGTGGTTCATTTTATTTTTAAAAAAATGAAACAAGCAGCAAAAAGAAACTTTCCCTATGCCACACAAATACTACAAACCGGAAAACAACAAGTAGAAATTTGAATTTTTTTTTTTTTATAAAGCAAGAAAATTGACTACCTTTCTTTAATAATAAAAAAAAAATGACAGTAAAAAAAATCAACAAATAAAGTAAACAGAAATAACAGCAGAAAATGACGAGGATAGTTTTAGAACTTTACCTCCTTACCTCCTTTTTCTGCCCGGACTTGCTGTTTCTGACCTTCAGCTTGAGAAAACGGTACCTGTTAAGCATAAACACAACAAATCGGATTAGTTTCTGTGATTTAAAAATCTGGGAATGGTCCCACCGTGATCGCCATTGAAAGCACGAGATTCCGGAAATAAAAAGGAATATTATACCACAAGAACAAGAAACAACATATGCAAATCGACACAAGATAAAAGCAATAAAAAATAGGGTAATCTCTTTTATTGATACGCTTTACAAACTGTGTTACAATACGTCTCCTTCCTTTTTAAGGGATAAGAGAGTCAGATGCATTTCTTGTCACGACTAATAATCCCTCTTCCGCGTGCCCACACGTGAGATGGGCGGATTAAAACGTCGCCGCCGTTGTTGTAGGTGATTATTTGCTTCTCCCGCTTCTATGCTGTTGAAAACCTGCATACAAAATAAAAACATAAAAAATGTTAGTAACACCTGTACTAAAAGGACAGAACCTTTGAATTCGATAAACTATTTAAACAGATATTTTTTGCAATCCAGAGCATAATAATATTCGATATATATATCTTAAACATGCAATGCAAGATAATCATTAATGTAGGATAAGCACGCAATGATAAAATAAACAATCGATAAACTATTTAAACCTGATGATACGTGATAACCATTTTTTGAAATCCAGATCATGAACTACGTAAACAGCGTAAATTTTAATCATACAATAAACATGCTATACAGAATAAATCAATATGAAGCTATCAAAAATACGTGGGGTGCCCAAATGGGCCACCCCCGTTAGAACTTAGTTTTGGCGCCAATCCACTAAGGAAGGGCCTAGAATCTACTGTGTTGAGTTGTCGTCGAATTAGTGGGATATTGTGATCCACTGTCGGATATTAAGATCAGATTTATGCTTCTGGAAAGCCACCGATAACCTCCCTCGTGAAGGAAATTACAGGTGCAGAAGATTGAAATCCAAGGGAATATGATCGGGTCTGGGTTGTTATAGCACTTCGTTCTCTGAGAAAAATGCTTCGTAACCTCCTGTGAATGGGAAAGTTCGTCGCTTTTATAGACCCACGGGGTCTCTCTCTGAAAGGGGCACGCAGGGGTGCCACGTGGCGGTCATGCCTTCTCAACCGAGAAGAGACTCCGCCTTGATTAGGGCCTACGTGACTGCTCTGGCAACAGTCCGCTAACTGTCAATCGGCCCACCTACGCGCGCATGCACAAACAAAAGCCATAAATGACTATCTCTGACTGCCACGTGCCCAACGGTCACTGAGTCGTGTTAATGCTTGCTTCTTCTTGGTCAATGCCGAAGTCTGCCTTTGATTGATGCAAGTCTGCTGAAGTCCGCCTTTAAACGCCGAAGTGTCACGATGCCGAAGTCGAGCCCTAAAGTGTCACGAAATCGTGACACTTCGGGCGAGGTTCCCCTCGAGCCCTGAAGTGTCACGAAATCGTGACACTTCGGGCGAGGTTCCCCTCGAGCCCCGAAGTGTCGTGATATCGTGACATCGCGATATCGCGACACTTCGGGCGAGGTTCCCCTCGAGCCCCGAAGTGTCACGAAATCGCGACACTTCGGGCGAGGTTCTCCCTCGAGCTCTGAAGTGTCACGAAATCGTGACACTTCGGGCGAGGTTCCCCTCGAGCCTCGAAGTGTCGCGATTTCACGATGTCGCGATTTCGCGATGCCTAAGGCCGAACTTCCTTTGCTCCTAAAGTTTGCCACGATTTGAAGTTTGCTTAAGATTTGTTCTTGCTTTGTTTTTGTGAAGGCTTGTTTTGACTTTGTTTTTGACTAAGGCTCGCTTGATGAAGACTTGTTTTGACTTTGTTTTTGTGAAGGCTTGCTAAAATGACCATCTTTATTCTGTTTACTTTCTGACCTTCTAAACTGCAATGTGAGTGGCTAGGACCACTGTTTGACCTCTGAGGGCTGCCCTGAAAGCTGTGTATATCAATGCGATCAGTGTTTGTAGTCACTTAATCGGATTGGTGCTGTTTTGGTGTCTACAACCACTAAACCTTGGATGCCTCTAAATTGCCTCTATGCATATTTAGTAAACTTTTGACTCCAAATTGGTGCCATATGAAGATAAATATTTATTTTTCTATGGTTTACATAGGTCCCATGTTATTCTTGTCCTATTATGGACAATAAATTATGATTCATAAATTTATCAAAATTTTAATTTACAGTTCTATTTGATTCAAATTGCACATTGGGGATGGGTTGCACTTTTGGAATTTCGTCAAATATTTTCCATTATTTCCAAATTTTGTTATATTTTACTACTACTTATGGGGCTACAACTTTCTTTCTTTATCATTCAAGGTGAATTATTTGTAGTAATTTGAAGCTAGTAGCCAAAATACTAAAGTTACACTTTATAATATATGACATTCTAGTGGCATATTCATATGATAGATTTTATCCACTTTAATATTTGGTTCTCCTTATTGTAGTTTGTATGTACTAATAATTCTATATTCTTCCAATTATACGATATGAATGATTTATTAAACCCACCTCTTACTGAACTCTTTTTCAATTATGTATCAAGCTTAAAGGTTCAAGTCCTTGATCTTATTTATGTGCAATTTATTACCACTATTAACATTAAATTTTGCTGCACTTCAGTACATGGTTCTCCTTAGTTAGTGTAATGTCTGCATTAATAATCCTACATTGATCTAGTTGTGGGACGTAGTGATATATGAATCCACTACTTGTTAAACTCTTTGTAAATGACATAGTAGGCTTAGATGGCCAAGTCCTTAGTCTTATCTAGTAGTTGTGTATTCTTATGATACACTTCCATTCCACTTTAATACCTAGCTTTCCTAGAATTTCCTTTTCATCCTATTTTATTGTGTTTAACAATGGACTTTGTGGGGCCAAACCCAAGGGAATGCTATGTTTTAACATCTAGTTCTACTATATTCATATATCCAAGACATGAATAATACAATTCAACAACTAATATATTATATTTTAGTTGTTAACTTATTTTACCTAAAATATCCTATTAAATATAATTATTTACTTCTTTATTAAACTTATAAGTTATAACCCTTTAATTTTTTATTAATTTTCTATAATTCTAAAGTTTCATATAAAATCTATTAATTGTTATGTAAAATTTAAATTAAAAATAATATAACATACAATAAAAAAGAAAAAAATAGTAGGGTTGTGAGGCAATTGGTTGGGAGTAAAAATTTTCACACTACAATCCAAGGTTATAATCCCATGGAAAAACATTAACATAAGGCTTTTCACCATAATCCAAGGTTTAAATCTCATGGTGAACTTAAACTTGTAAGAATCACATGAGCTAAACATTTAAATTCCTCAATATTGAATGCATAGACCCATATTTGAATCTAACTAAATAACATATGCAAAATTTTCAAACTATTATAATACCACTATCCCATATATATAACACAATTGGTACTCTTTTCTATCCTATATATCCAATAAAAATAAGATAGGGCTATAAAAAATTAAAACAACATAGAAAAGAAAGTATGATAAGCATAGTAAGAACAATAACAAAACAAAATAATTCTAGAAAGCAAAGCACAATTACAACTTAAAATGAAATATTTATTAAACAATAGTAAAAAGACACTTGATCCATTGAAACTATATTATATTAGATTGGAGTTCAAGAATAACTATATAAGTAAGCATATGAAGAGGATACAATGGTTAAAGAAGGATAATATAAAGAAAAATAGATAAAGGACATCATGAATAAAGAATACAAGTATTAAAATTATTTATAGAATGAATGTATACATAATAAAATATTATGGAAAAGTATAACTATGCAAGAAAGACAAGAATATGACAAAGAAATCAGTAAAATATCATTAAAAAAACATGATTTAAAGGAAATAAAAATTTATAATATGATGATAAGTAAACATCACAATGATATAGACACACTATATTTCACATGATGTAATGCATGGATGAATAATACAATTAACAAATGCCACAACCACAAGGATGACATTAAATAGAAAACTACAATGATCAAAAAATTGAAAATAAATTAAAAAATAAAATATTATTTCTAAATATTATTTTCTATTGGTTAATAACTCAAAGTTACATGATAAATAATAACAATAAATAAGAAATATATGTAATGACATTACCTCAACGAAGGTTTGAATTTTGTCAAGCAATATATAGTTAATATTCAAATAATTGTAATACCAATATATGGTGATAATGTAATACAAATGAGGTCCATTTCAATCCTATATAATCAAACAAAAAAAAACAAATGGTAAATAAAATATATGATATTAGCTCGACCAATTAGATTCCTTAATATTAGAGAAGGAAAGACCCAGGTTTGAACCTTTTCAGGGGATACATGGAAAATATCTAACCTTTTGTATTACCACTATATAGTGATAATGTAAAACCGTTGGAAACCATTTCAATCCCATATAACCAAATGAAAAAAATGATAAGTAAAAAAGATGATCCAATTCCATGTTTAAAATGTTTATCAACCAAACATTTAATCCACTAACTCATAACACCCTTATGGTAGTATAAAAACAAGTTTCATTGACACATATCATATGCAATGTTATAAATAATTTTTTTTTGGTTGAACTAATGAAAAGTACAATGGTAACAATAGAAACATAACCCCGGATTCAATCCCATGATAAATGTGTATAAAAAAATATTATTAAAAAAAAAACATATGCTAATTAAATGTCTTCTCACATAATGAAATAAATGGTAACAAGAAATTTATTATGAAAATAAAACTTACCTCAAACGAAGACGCATTTATTAAGATTAGCAAAAAGTACAGCTTACTATATTAGAAATGTGAAATGCATAGATAGGTAAGGCCATTGTCATTTTCCTGTATAAGATGCTTAAGTCACGCAAACAAACTTCATCATGAAGACTAAATGGTACGGAAATAAACATTGAAATCATTACGACATCAGTGAGCTTAGACATAAAACATAGAGAATTTCCATTAGAACTCAGAAAAATGTGACCATCAGTTCCTTTGGATCTTTGGTTCTTGCATGAGAGGATGATCAGAATAGAGAAAGCTGCTTTGTACCCTTCCCCAAACGCATTCCGGTACTCAATAAAAGAGAAAATTATAATGCTCTTCTGAGAACCGGAAGCGTTTGAGGGAGAGTAAAAAACAACTCTCTCTGAATGTTTTACAGTAATACCCACAATATATCACAACTCATACTTTTATCAAATATTGCAGATAACCCATTTCTTAATATAAACAAAAACGGGAAGCAAAGAACGGGATAGCCTGGACCTGACTTACAGACATTGGCATATGACTGTGTGTTTCAACAAGTGTCCTCGCCAATTTATAAAGATTATGAAAAACGATGAGGAGTCTACAGGAATCGAAAGATGTTAAAACATGGTCAAAAGATTGAATATATTCACGACTAGAATCTTTGCGGCGTGCCGTTCCAAAGATAATAGTCATCCGCGTAAGGGAGAAAAAGGTGTAGACCAGGCGTGACAATACGTCTTTGAGAAAGAGAATATATTCTTGCACGTTGCATGAGGATAAGCATCACTATTAACTACAATTTTGTCCGATCTTGGTAAGAAAAAAAAAAAGACAGCCCCACTGTTCTAAACCTATCAATTCCTTATATTGTGATTTCAGCAAGTGAAAGACTTCCTATTATCGTAGAAATATAGATGATACGTTGCACATAGGTGGCATCCCAACCAGGAATGTTAGACCTTTTTTCTATAGATTAGGTGACTATAGGAGGAATGTCAAAGAAAGCATTCATAATCATTTTAGTAAATCGAAAGATGGTAATAAAGTATGTTAATAGGTCATACATATATATGAATTGTAATTTCCATATAAAATAATTTGCAATATTTAAAATCTAAATCGTAGATGTTATTAAAATATTTTATTTTTAAAAAATAAAATGAATAATAGATAGGACACGTAAGAATCAATATTATTTATTGGTGGTGGTCACAAGAGGGAACTATTACATAACATATCTACAACATGTGAGGCGAGAGATTTGAACCTGAGCCTCTCAGCAACTATAGAAGTTTAACTACCCTCTTGCTCTCCAACTCCTTTACATGGGCAGATAGAATCGATATTATTTACATACTTTTAATAATATGATATTATTTACAAGTTAGAATGCTTTAATTTTAAATAAGAGATTCCTTAATAATAATTAATTAAGCAATTGCAAGTTCATTGCAGTGGTAAGGGTTTTGACCTCTCTTTGAGAGGTCCAAGGTTCCAACCCCACTCGGACACCTCATAAAACCTTTGTAAACTAATTGAAAAAATAATTAGATAAGTCACCAAATTTCATAGAGATTTAAATATTATCTACTAATTTAAAATTGACAACCTTCTTATATAATTATGTTATTTATAGGACATTTTTTTATACTAGCACTCTTATCTTTACCAATTTATTCATGTTAAAAATTTTAATAAATTATATCTCATACATGCACTCATGTGGTATACATCATTTCTTATTACTGATACCTTATGCAAGTCCTTCATAGCAAATAAATTTTGTTAACAATTTGTGTGATCTCAATTATGGTTCTTATTGATTGATGGCACGATTTCATAGAGAAAAATCTTATTTCGTCACATTAATATGCTTTCATGATTCAAAATATAGCATCATAAATAAAACAAAAAATAATACATTAAAAAAACTATAAGAAACTTTCTCACACACATGCACACATCATAGAATATTACATATATATTTCCAAAATTTAAATTTTTTTAGGATGACATTTACATATTAAAAATGTTCATTCAATGAATCTAAAATTGAATTAAAATCCTTATAATTTTATGTCATCTAGAAAAGGTGATATATAAACCATAAAATTTAATAACTTATATTTTATCCAATTTTAGCATTGGATACTGACATGGAAAAAATTCTCTACGAACCAACTAGTAGGTTGATTATGCTAGATGAGAGATAGACAACAAAATATGAATGCTAAAATTTAGATATGAAACTAAAAGTAATATGGCAATAAGTATTTTTTTCAAAATTTATTACTGACACATCCAAATAGGATAAACTTGTAAAATTATACATTATCATGTATGTGATTGCATTTTTTGAGTTAATAATAGTATCAAATTATAATATTGCAAGTACAAAATGTGGGAAGCATATTCCTATCTTTGATTAGTTGAGTAACAATCATCACATTGATATATGACCCTCTATAAAATAAATTTGACCCTCTCATTTATATTATTTTTCAAGTGTAATTGTTGTAACCTTTTATGCCCCTTATTATTTAACATTTTAAATGAATTATATCATAGTTGATTTTAAATTTCTTAAGAAATATGTCATATATAAATCTTTAAATTTTATATATTAACATAATTTTAGTAGTATTTTAGAGGTTGCATAGTCTAAGTTGTTTATTATTCATATCTTTCCAAGTCCCTTATCCTTTGTATTTCTTATTGGGTTCAAGTTTCATCATAGGACAATGCATAGCGATGGACTTGGATTGACCTATATAAAAGTACTAAGTTGATTAATCCTAGCTTTGTTTACTTGAATTAACCTAGTACTGCTATACGAATATTTAATACTAGATCATTGATTATAGTAAGATAAAAATTAGAGAAACCAAGGTAATCGTTCAAATTGTTATTTTTAAAAATACATAGAAATTATAGTAAAAAGTGTTGGTAATGGTCTAGGTTAATTTATGAATAATTTCAAGAAACAATGTCAATATGGTTTTAATTCACTTTTAGAAGTTTTAAATAAAACTATGATTCACTTATAGGCTATAATATGTCCCCTCAACAATAATATAACTCAAGTCCTTGTCAATATTTTATTAAAATAAAGGAATATGCATAGGTTGGGATGTCACTTTGTAAGTAGTTAGTGTAGGGGATGTATCTAGCATAGATAAGGAAGGCCTTTTATAGTAATTATATTCAAGGGATATGGATAAAGCTATCTTCAACATATTATCAAATAATGATGTAGTCACAAATTTTACATGGAGAGAGATGAAGAAAATATGCAATGAAAATGCCTTCTCGTCTCACTATCAAAGGGAAAAGTAGGGTAACAGTCACTAAAATTTTGATAATATTTTTGTCTTATCTATGATAGTTTTGAATACAAAGGTTTTTTCTATTGATTTAGACAATGAAAAGAGTTTTTTGAGTCTCCACTAGAAATAGATAATGCTTTAGTCAGTGTCCATGAGTATCATATTATGTGTAACCATTAGGAGGTTGTATCCATTAAGTCTTGTGACTAAAGTGAATGAAGTATGTAGTGCTACAATATAATATCATAAGTTAGATGCTAATTGAGTGTAAGAATCATATTTGTTAGGTTATTAATTAATTAATTATAGACATATATTACTATAAGCAAATAAGATAACATCCAAACAATGAAAGTGCGAGACGAGCAATACATAAAATAATTGAATATTGTATTTGTATTGGATTTGTATGGGAGACTTGGTATCCTCTTTTTAGAACAATGATATGCTCTGAATTGTAGGGGTCTAATTACAAATGAATTTCTTATTTTGAGTATAATAGGTACAAATGAGGAAACTTCCCTTTGGCAAATCAAACATATGGTGGATGTCAATGATTTTCTTTACTCTAATCAAGATGTTGGATGGGCTTGGGTATCCTCACAGGCCATCCTTTCTCGAATAGATTTCAAAAACCTATCACCTGCATACAAATTCTTGCAAATAGAAAAGGGGTCAATAGCACATGAAGAGCCTCCACTATGTGAGACCTGTTTTGATACAAATGAAAACTATGAAATCCTGAATTAAATTGCTTATAGAATGTAAAAACCTATGTAGAAGATAAATTAATAAATAAATAATACCTTGTTATTTTTTACCTATTCTAATTTACTCCTATGTAAATGTAGAGCTACGTTTAGGAACTCGTAGGGCTGTATTTGTAACTGGTCAAACATAGGGATATGTTTGGTACTTTGTTACTCCAAATAATATAAAAATAAGTGGAGATCCTCTAGGGAGTTTTAGGAACCTACCCTCAAAATTTTAGCTCAAATAGAATATAAATGAGTGAGATATGTCCAAAAAATATTGGGCAGTCCTACATAAATACAAAGTCATGTTTAGGACCTATACGACTATGTTTGTGCCTAGTCAAATGTAAGGCTACATTTGGGGACCTTTGGGGTTGTATTTACGACTGGTCAAATGTAGGTCTACATTTAGGATTAAGTGGTAGAAGGGCTCGAGTTGGTGCTCCTTAGCTATTGTGGCTTGGTATCTAAGAATGATGGGGTCCTCCTAGCATGATTTTTGTAGTGTGATAGTGTATGTTCAGTCCTATATTTTCTTGATGAAATTTTGGAGCAATTTTAGGCTCTTAAGAGATGAGAGGGATGACGGGTGTTAATCTAGGATTTCTAAGTGGTAAGCTAGGTTTGTCAAATGCTAGGTATAATTAAAGTGAGTCACTAGAAGTATCTCACTTAAAGGAGAGAGGTGGCATATGGTAGGTGGGAGTGGAGTAAGGCGTGTGATATGTGGAAAGGGAAGGTGTAGTGGAGGTTAAGTCTATATTTTAAAAAATATTTAAAATATATTAATGTGCAGGAAAATACACTTAAGCTAGACCTTAGGTATATTATTTGACTATGCAAATTTATGGTATGGATGGTTTTTGCAAGTGGTTAGGGTTTGGTGTCTATAATTACAATAGGTTATAATGTATTAAAACCTTTTAGACATGGCTACATACTAAATTTATAAGCATGGACTATACATAGCTTCTGTTGAGAAGAAACACACCCCCACTGAAAAATGCATTCCAATCCTCTTGAAAACTTTGAAATACCATTTTGCAACAGGGACCCTCTAGATGTTTCTCAGTTTTAAATCCAGATCTTGCTTACCTCCTTTTTAAAAGTTGTGTTTTTCTTGCATTCTAGCTTTGATTATCACAAGCTTAACTTTTACATGCTAGAAATCATTCATGCTTAAGCCAAACCTTGCACCGATACAAAGAAAATCCAGAAAGCAGTCAGATAAATACATGAAAAATCAAATCTTTCCTTTTTTAGTAATGTCGCGAAATCGCGACACTTCCATTTATGGAAATGTCGCGAAATCGCGACAGGTTTTCAGAAAATCGGCTAAGTCGCAAATGTGTAGCGAAATCGCGACACTTTCCATTTTTGGAAGTGTCGCGATATCGCGACATTTCCATTTTTGGAAAGTGTCGCAAAATCGCTGTCGGCCGGAGGAGAGAGAAGAAAGTTGTACGGAGGGGCGCGATTTGGCGACATGTCGCGATATCGCGACATGTCGCATTTTCGCTGAGAAAAGGAGAAAAGTGGCTAAGTCCAAAAGTTGCAGCGATTCGCTGACACGTCGCGAAATCACGGTCAACGCGGTCAACGCATGCAGCTTTGGCGGAACCGTCGTGATTTCGCGACGTGTTCCATTTTCGCGGGTTCGAGGAAGCAAAGGAGGAACAGTAGAAAATGTCAGCGAATCGCGACCAGAAGCTCAGTCGACGACTTAACCCAAAAAGATGCAGCGATGCGCTGCACGTCTCAGAATCGCGGCTGTTAACGAAGAAGAGAGTCCGAAATGAAAGTGCAGCGATTCGCTGCACACTCGTTGAGAAGGGGGTCTAAAGAGGAAGTTGCAGCGATGCGCTGCAAGTTCCAAAGTTGCAAAGGCGCGGGGCATTGAATATAAAAGGGAGCAAAGTAAGAGCTGTAGCGATTCGCTACTATTTTTGGGATGAGGCTCGACAAACCAAAAGTGCATCGATGCGCTGCACGCCTCAAAATCGCGGAGCGATAGTTTCAAAGAGTCCAAAGTGTAAAATTTGCAGCGACTCGCTGCACGTTTTCTAAGAGGTAAGATTTGCAGCGATGCGCTACCCCCTTTTGTGAAAGTGAAACCAAAGGAAGAAGCTTAAGGAAGAAGCATGTCGCGAAATCGCGACATGCTTGAAGAAGCCTGTGCGGTCGCCAGGGAAGGTCGCGATTTCGTGACATGCCACGAAATCGTGACATGTCACATTTTCGCGGCCTGCGAGGAAGAAGTTGCCGATGAGCCAGGGACGTCGCGATTTCGCGACATGTCGCGAAATCGCGATAGGAGAGAGAAGGTCCTCAAAAGGCCTGAAAGTGCATTCCAGCGGTAAACAGAAGGCATCCTGGGATAGCGACACGTGTCAAAGCATGAGGCAGACAAGCAGAGGCCGACATGCAAGCTTATTTTGTGGTTTTTAGTCTGATTTTAATGTTTTAAGCTTGGATTTGATAATTTTATTAAAGTGCTAATGCATCTTTTCTCTTTCATACGAGATTCCATCTGGCACTTACGGGACAACCGAAAAAGACCATAAAGGCAAAGTTAAAGTGCAGATTTAATCAAGGACCGCCATGCTAGAGGAGAAGATGCCGGTGAGGGCATTCAATGGCAAATTTATGGTAGAATTAATAGCATGAAGACAATTTCAACTCAGGGATGGCTTTACGGAGATCAGATCTGAGAGAAGTGGTGACTCATCCGGCTCACCAACAAGAATTAATGAGAGCATTCATTTGCAGTTGCGGATGAATGCAAGTGGCATTCAACTCTATCTTCTCCATTTATGGCAGCTGACTGCACAGATTTGCAGAATGGTTAAGTTCTATCCATAGCTTTGTTTTAAGTGGCTTTATATTGTAAAACCCGGTCCTAGGGTTTAAGTGTGATAAGATTTGCAGTTTGAGAAGAAGATATTTTTGAAAAGATCAGGGTCTGTCCTGAGTCTATAAATACTTCTTCTCAATGTAATTGCGGGAGGCGGAGACTTAGAAATAAAAGGCTTATAAGCAATTTCTTGCAAATTTTGTGAAATCCTTTGTTTTCTGGACTGGGAGTTGATGTGCTTTTGCTGTTTTCTGTGGTAGCATGGCCAGGGAGCCTAATATTTTATAGATCTGTGATAAGTGTATCTTCTTCTCGTTATCCGTTCCATTTAAGTTTGTTAGATATATGCTGTAAATCTGCCATTATCAAGTTTAAATATGCTGTTAGGCTTCAGTTGTTCCATTGTCTGCTAGGGGAAATTACAGATTTGAGGTTAAGTTTGTTCTAATTGCTCTGTCTTCACTGTGTGAGCTAGGCTGCCGGTGAAAGATACCAGTTTTAACCAGCTGCCCTTGGATTTATAATTTTCTGCTAGATCTGTTTCACTTTGCCTTGTGCTCCTAGTTGAAAGTGATCTTAGAAATCTGGACACTTTCTTCTTGGATTTGTTCTGTTGTGAAGCTAGTAGCATAGATAAAATTGACAGTTTAAGTTTTACAGTTTAAAGTTTGATAAACTTCTCTTTCGCCTCTACCCTACCCTCTCTTTGTTTTCGGTGAAATGATCCATTTTTACTTTCTTTATTTGTCTTTTATTTGAATCTGCTGACCCATGAGAGCTAGATCAAGAATCAAGTTAAATCTGATTGTTAACAAGTAACAACTTCTGCAACTACTGAACAAGTTCAGGAACCCCCTGTAAGGTAACAGACAGTCCATATTGAAATCTATTCCAGAAGCGGAAAAGAGTGAATAGACATTCGACCCGACTCTGTAACTCGCACCTTGGATAACCAGCTAGATCCTAAAGTGAGTGGGATTCGTCCCGTGGGTGTCTCCGGAGCTTCCTGCTCATCCTTCGCGGGGTGCGTATGAAAGCCGGACCAACATCTAATTGGCGCTAGAAGGAGGGCCTGTTGAACTCAGTTCAAGTATTGTAAGTTTGTGAGTGCTGATTTAAAATTCTGTGGTTAGAGTTTTTGCCTGAACAACGGGACTTAACACCAACATTTTAAAACTGGCCCAGTGAAATCCGGGCAGTATTGTAAGTTGTCAGTACAGTTTTTAAAATTGCCAGAGAAGACCTCAAGTTAAGAACAGTTTTATCTCCACTGGCAGTTATCCAATCACAACTCAGAACATCACTGTCAGCCAAGTAATAATGGCAAATTGGTTGGGCCCCACTGCTTTGAATATCCCGGGTATAGCCCATGACCTGCCTGAAGCCCGAAAAGGTATCTCCCCAGATATAAACATGATGGGACAAGAACTGCAGAAGAGCATTTGGTTGCTTTCAAAAATGCTTTAAAATTGTTGAATATACAGCATGAAGATGTTGCCTGCAGATTGTTCCCGTTCACTCTCCAGGAGGGAGCTTATGACTGGTTTCTAAACCTCACCAGCAATTCCATTACTAGCTGGGATGACCTAGAGAAAGCTTTTATATCACAATTTGGGGAAGTGATAGACCCCAGTGTGTTATACCAACAATTTTCCAACATCAAGAGAGAGTCGGGAGAAACTGTCAGGTCTTTCAATATGAGGTTCCAAAGAGCTTACGGTAGAATGACTGGCCATTACATCCCAAATGCAAATCTGGCCTTAGAAATCTACAAGAATGCATTGGATTCGGTGACCTCTATTTTCCTCAAGAGAGACATTAATATCACAACCCTGGCAGGGGCTTATAAAGAAGCCTTAATTCTTGAAAGACAGTTAGGGCCTCAAATTTTGAGCAAGTCCTTTGATATCCTATGTTACACAGAACATGCCTATTTTGAATCCCATTCCACATCATGAGTTAGTGCCAACATGTCATGCTCTACCCAAGGAGACTCCGTTAATTGTGACATCCACTCAGCATGTGCAAAATATAGAGAAAAGTTCTGACAAGTTCAAAGTGGAAGTGCTTGAAGTAAACACTTGTGATCTAGCATTACCCAAATCTGAAGTTTTTCCTGGTGAGTTAAATTTTCCTAGAGATCAAAGAAATATTGATATTTCTAGTTCACCCAAAAATAGTACAACCAGGGTTTCAGATTCTTTCACTTTTCCTGAAGAGACAGAAAGTCTTGTACAGACTCCTGTGGATGAAATGCAAGATTTTCAACAGTTCAAAATGGACAGTTATAATTTGAGATGTCAGAGTCCAGAACCTAACAATGATCCTTCCTCATCAGAGGATGATGAAAGTGAGATTCAATGTCACTATGCATAAGTAACTGAGAAATAGGATAACATCATTGAGGATATGAGGGAACTTAAAGCTGACATCACCCTCTATGAACTGCCCCAGATTGTTGAACAGAAGGATAGCTTGATTGAGGCTTACTCTGGACCACTTGTTGAATTTCAAGAAAAGGAGGAAAAGATAGTAAATATGAATGTGGTCAGCCAACTTGGAATTGATGAACTGTCTCAACATAAGCCTGCAACTTCTGAACATAATGTCAAAGAGAAGGTTGTAAATCATGTTGATGTAAATATTGGAGTTTATAATTTGGCAACTGAGAAGGTGAGAACAGTTACAGCTCTAATCAATCACAACAATGATGTTTGGATATTACACATTGATGAGGTTAAATCTAAGCAAGGCTCAGGTGAAAAGGAAAATTGTAAACATTCTGCTAGAGAGATAAAAATTGAAGTCCTGGATATTGAAGCAGTACAACAACCACAAAATGTTCAAGTTGTTAAGAACCAGGGCATACAGATAAAACATGATTTCTTTCAGTTGTCACATAATTTTGAAGATGTGGTGGTCTGGGTCTATCAAGATTTTAAGGTATTTGATCCTGGGGGTTTTTACATTCAGTCCTTTTGAAAGAACTCTGCAAACCCTTCAATTAGAAGCATAAACATGTTATCATATGATTTGTTATTATATGATTTGTTTAATTTGAAGGAGTTGCAGATTTGTTTTTCAAATGGGACAGGGAAGACAAGAAACACAAGTCTTTCCCAGATAGCAAATTTTTGAAGCATAGTCTGGAGTGCATTTCGTCAACAGGACCTGAAAGGTAATTTTTCTAAATTACTTGCACATGGTCAAAAATATTTTAAGGCACCATTTCTCTGCTTTCCCAACTCGCTACATTTTTTGAGTGATGAAGGGAAGTTGTAACATATGTATACATTGTAAGTAAGCTTTGAAGTTTTTCGCTTTTATTTCTTTGTCAGTGCAGTTTTATTTTTAAATGTCTGTACAGTTTTAATCTGTTTCAGTTTAATTTTAATGCTCTGCAGTTCTTTTAGTTGCTTCATCTTATTTTTTAATCTTTAATTGTCTGTACAGTTTTAGCTTGTGCAGTTTATTTCTTTTGTCAGTGCTTTTTATTTCCTTTCTTTGTCTTTTTATGTCAGCTTGTTGTTTAAGTCTGTACAGTCTTTTGTTTCAGTTTTAGTTGCTTTGCTTCTTTTTCTTTGCTCTGTACAGTTCAATGTTTTAGTCTATACATTTTTATTTTGTTTTGCTTTAAGGCCAGTTTTATCTTGTTTTGCTTCAAGGCCTATCTGTCCTTGAAGTTCTGTGCAAAGTCCTTTAGCTTTTAAAGGTTTTTGTCCTTTGCCTTTGTCTGAACATTAATGAAAAGTCAGCCTACTGAAGATTGTTTTATTCTGAGCTGATAAATCCACAATCCAGTACCCCATTCTGTTCATTATTCTAATTGAGATAGTCTGGCTTACATCGAATTGTAGAACTATTTTGCTATTTTAGGATGAAGGTAGAGGGATGATTGGATCTTGTGTTTTACTTGCCACAGTTGTTTTAATTGTAGAAAGCTGCTATGCTGTTTAGTTGGAGGAACTCCCGGGGAATCCAAGAAAAGTTGGTTATAAGAGGGGACTATGGTTCATGCAATTATTTGGGTATCCACAGAGGCTATCATTGCCTAGACTGAAACAATTCCAGATTGATCAAGTGATAAAAGAAAGTTGTGATTTCTTTAAGGCCTTCCAGATATTGATATATTTCAAAAGAAGAGAGATAAAAAAAAAAAAAAGGAGAGAGAGAGATAAAAGAAAGAGAAAAGGGTTGCTCAATGAAAGAGGCAGCCAATACTCCATTCCACCATACAGTTGTAAATTTGGGTCGTGTAAATCTAAAGGGTAACTCTGTCTAGGCTGTAAAAGGCTAAACTAGTAAACAGAGCTCTACTCGGTTTCCCCTTTTTATGATCTAGAAAAGTTGATCAATCCAGAGTTCATCATTCAATCCAGTCATCCTTGAAGAAAGTTCTATACCCTTTGTAATTGCACATCAGAAATCTTCCTTGAAGTAATTCAGCCTAGTATGTCCTTGGGAAATTTTAACAGCTAGCAGTTAGTGGTCAATTTATTGTGAAGAATGTCTGTGGCAAGGCATGATGCATGGTCTTTTTGTTTTGAAGCCAGAGTCCTGGGTTCTAAAATAGTGCTACTATTTTACCCGCAGATATCGCCATTTGTTGAGAAGCAACACACCCCCACTGAAAAATGCATTCCAATCCTCTTGAAAACTTTGAAATACCATTTTGCAGCAGGGACCCTCTAGATGTTTCTCAGTTTTAAATCCAGATCTTGCTTACCTCCTTTTTAAAAGTTGTGTTTTTCTTGCATTCTAGCTTTGATTATCACAAGCTTAACTTTTACATGCTAGAAATCATTCATGCTTAAGCCAAACCTTGCACCGGCACAAAGAAAATCCAGAAAGCAGTCAGATAAATACATGAAAAATCAAAACTTTCCTTTTTTAGTAATGTCACGAAATCGCGACACTTCCATTTATGGAAATGTCGCGAAATCGCGACAGGTTTTCAAAAAATCGGCTAAGTCGCAAATGTGTAGCGATATCGCGACATTTCCATTTTTGGAAAGTGTCGCAAAATCGCTGTCGATCGGAGGAGAGAGAAGAAAGTTGTACGGAGGGGCGCGATTTGGCGACATGTCGCGATATCGCGACATGTCGCATTTTCACTGAGAAAAGGAGAAAAGTGGCTAAGTCCAAAAGTTGCAGCGATTCGCTGACACGTCGCGAAATCACGGTCAACGCGGTCAACGCATGTAGCTTTGGCGGAACCGTCACGATTTCGCGACGTGTTCCATTTTTGCGGGTTCGAGGAAGCAAAGGAGGAACAGTAGAAAATGTCAGCGAATCGCGACCAGAAGCTCAGTCGACGACTTAACCCAAAAGATGCAGCGATGCGCTGCACGTCTCAGAATCGCAGCTGTTAACGAAGAAGAGAGTCTGAAATGAAAGTGCAGCGATTCGCTGCACACTCATTGAGAAGGGGGTCTAAAGAGGAAGTTGCAGCGATGCGCTGCAAGTTCCAAAGTTGCAAAGGCGCGGGGCATTGAATATAAAAGGGAGCAAAGTAAGAGCTGTAGCGATTCGCTACTATTTTTGGGATGAGGCTCGACAAACCAAAAGTGCATCGATGCGCTGCACGCCTCAAAATCGCGGAGCGATAGTTTCAAAGAGTCCAAAGTGTAAAATTTGCAGCGACTCGCTGCACGTTTTCTAAGAGGTAAGATTTGCAGCGATGCGCTACCCCCTTTTGTGAAAGTGAAACCAAAGGAAGAAGCTTAAGGAAGAAGCATGTCGCGAAATCGCGACATGCTTGAAGAAGCCTGTGCGGTCGCCAGGGAAGGTCGCGATTTCGCGACATGCCGTGAAATCGCGACATGTCGCATTTTCGCGGCCTGCGAGGAAGAAGTTGCCGATGAGCCAGGGACGTCGCGATTTCGCGACATGTCGCGAAATCATGGCAGGAGAGAGAAGGTCCTCAAAAGGCCTGAAAGTGCATTCCAACGGTAAACAGAAGGCATCCTGGGATAGCGACACGTGTCAAAGCATGAGGCAGACAAGCAGGGCCGACATGCAAGCTTATTTTGCGGTTTTTAGTCTGATTTTAATGTTTTAAGCTTGGATTTGATAATTTTATTAAAGTGCTAATTCATCTTTTCTCTTTCATACAGGATTCCATCTGGCACTTACGGGACAACTGAAAAAGACCATAAAGGCAAAGTTAAAGTGCAGATTTAATCAAGGACCGCCATGCTAGAGGAGAAGATGCCGATGAGAGCATTCAATGGCAAATTTATGGCAGAATTAATAGCATGAAGACAATTTCAACTCAGGGATGGCTTTATGGAGATCAGATTGATGGAGAAGTGGTGACTCATCCGGCTCACCAACAAGAATTAATGAGAGCATTCATTTGTAGTTGCGGATGAATGCAAGTGGCATTCAACTCTATCTTCTCCATTTATGGCAGCTGACTGCACAGATTTGTAGAATGGTTAAGTTCTATCCATAGCTTTGTTTTAATGGCTTTATATTGTAAAACCCGGTCCTAGGGTTTAAGATGATAAGATTTGCAATTAGAGAAGAAGATATTTCTGAAAAGATCAGGGTTTGTCCTGAGTCTATAAATACTTCTTCTCAATGTAATTGCGGGAGGCGGAGACTTAGAAATAAAAGGCTTATAAGCAATTTCTTGCAAATTTTGTGAAATCCTTTGTTTTCTGGACTGGGAGTTGATGTGCTTTTGCTGTTTTCTGTGGTAGCATGGCCAGGAGCCTAATATTTTATAGATCTGTGATAAGTGTATCTTCTTCTGTTATCCGTTCCATTTAAGTTTGTTAGATATATGTTGTAAATCTGCCATTATCAAGTTTAAATATGTTGTTAGGCTTCAGTTGTTCCATTGTCTTGCTAGGGGAAATTACAGATTTGAGGTTAAGTTTGTTCTAATTGCTCTGTCTTCACCGTGTGAGCTAGGCTGCCGATGAAAGATACCAGTTTTAACCAGCTGCCCTTGGATTTATAATTTTTTGCTAGATCTGTTTCACTTTGCCTTGTGCTCCTAGTTGAAAGTGATCTTAGAAATCTGGACACTTTCTTCTTGGATTTGTTCTGTTGTGAAGCTAGTAGCATAGATAAAATTGACAGTTTAAGTTTTACAGTTTAAAGTCTGATAAACTTCTCTTTCTGCCCTACCCTACCCTCTCTTTGTTTTCGGTGAAATGATCCATTTTTACTTTCTTTATTTGTCTTTTATTTGAATCTACTGACCCATGAGAGCTAGATCAAGAATCAAGTTAAATCTGATTGTTAACAAGTAACAACTTCTGCAACTATCGAACAAGTTCAAGAACCCCCTGTAAGGTAACAGACAGATCCATATTGAAATCTATTCCGGAAGCGGAAAAGAGTGAATAGACATTCGACCCGACTCTGTAACTCGCACCTTGGATAACCAGCTAGATCCTAAAGTGAGTGGGATTCGTCCCGTGGGTGTCTCCGGAGCTTCCTGCTCATCCTTCGCGGGGTGCGTATGAAAGCCGGACCAACAGCTTCCTCTCATTTTAATGGTAGAGGATGAGTTGTGCTTAGTATCACCTATGGGAAAGGTGACCCAATAATTGAATCAGAAGAAGATATTGCATATTCTAGACCTCAGGTCACATCATTGTTATTGTATAACATAACCAATAAGTGGGAAAGTATTGGAGTTTTATTCTACTTTTTGGTAAAAAAAAATTACAACTACATCAAGTTATGTAATTGAATAGAATCTCATCTATAAATGTTTGAATCAATTATAAGAGAAAACTTCAACATGATTAAAAATAATCTTGATAAGTGTTGGGTTGATTTTCATCCTTATTATTCAATAGTAGAGTTTAGTGTTTAGATTGACTATGATAACTAATTAGGAGTATTTTATAATTTATGTTAAAATATACACTATAAAAACAATATAATGAGTACACTTGTTTTCCCTATGAACTCATGAATTGCTACCCCTTATGATGTCACATGTTGCCCTTAGAGAGAAAAAACATGTATTTGTAAAAAGAGCACTAATAGTTGACTTTGTAGGTGGTGGAGAGTCTCATCCTCCTCTACATGGGACAAGGGTGGTCTAAATTTTTTAGTCCTTGGTTAGGATGATTATAACCCATGTTGGCCAAAGGTGTTGGTTCCATTTCTTGACTCAATTATCAAAATTTTACCACTTTTCATGAAATATTTACCTTATAACTATTCCAAAACTCAAAATAAGGATAGAGGAAATATTAAGGAATGTTTTGAAATTTCTTCCAAATATTATGTCTTATAAATTGATGTTGTTTGATTAATTATAGGATTTTTATACATGGTCATGAGACTAGCATATTTTCATACCTAGGGTTTGAATGACACATACTTTGGACTGATGGTTATGATTTGATCACCCCAAAAAAAGAAAAAAATCTTTGTTAATTTTAAAGTGATAGTTATCTGGTATAAATACCCCCTTCACATTCTCATTTTCTAATCATATATTCAAAAAATCACTATAAATTATTCTATACTCTTGCTAATTTTTTTGTGTGGAAAAAAATCCAAATGGGATACCACTTTTGGGTAAGTCCCAAGGAGGTAGAGGTATCTATTTTGTCAAAAATACCTATGGCTCGCATATGGCCTACCCCCTTTGGTACACACAATGAGCATGCCTAAAACAACAAACAAACAAACACAAAAAATACAACAACAACAACAACAAAAAAATACAACAAAAAAAAAAAACAAATATAAAAAGCAAACAAATAAAACACAAAATAAACAAAACAACATAAAAGCATAAAAACAAAAAAAATCTAAAAAAAAAAAACAACAAAACACAAAACAAAAAACACCCAAAAAACTATAAAAACAACAAAACAACACACAAACACAAAAAACAAAAAACAAAAACACAAAACATGAAAAACATAAAACACATAAAAAAATTAAAAAAAAAAAAAAAACACAAGAACACAAAAAGAAAAACAAAAAACAAAAAAACACACACACATACTTCAAAAAACTAAAAAAAGAAAAGAAAAACATAGAGCACAAAAATAATCTTTCTATACCAAAAGAATATTAAGGCAAAAATCAATAAAGGAAATAAAAGAAAGAATTGTTTGAGCCAAGGAACTAAAATACCTTGATGGAACCAAAAAGAAGCAAAAATAAAGCAAGAAGGAACTAGGTACCTCCAGAACTGGAGCCATCCAAAGAAATGATATAAAGAAGAGATTTTCTTATTTGTGAATCCCACCATCTAGGAGGGTGGTCATAGTAATTAAGACCACATTTGTCCAATGTCCAATTAGCTAAAGCATCAACACTCTTGTTTAGATATCTGACCACATGATTATAATCAAATTTCAAAAATCCCATCTGGATTAACTAAATCTTCTCAATAATTATTTTTATTCTCCAATCAACCTTATGATTCTTAGAATTAGTCTTCAAAAGATTGATCATGAGTTGGGAGTCAGAATCAAATAGAACCTTTTCCCATACAACCTTAGTAGCCTCTTGAGATCCTCTAAGGATACCATACCCCTCAGTAATATTATTGGATAGAATACCTAAATTCATAGGAAAAGTAAAAAATAGGGAGCCATCTAAAAGTCTACCAATTCCTCCCACAATAGCTTTTCTAGGGATTCTCCTAGAGGCTCCATCAGTATTGAATTTTCCAAAATACTTAGGAGGAGATTGACAATTCCTTGTTCTATCCATCTTGTAATTACTCACATTCTCTTTAAGCTAGTTAGCCTTAGAAGAGTTAATATTCAATCTTTGCATCACTTGATCCTATATTTTATGAGAGTTTTGGAGGTGGTTAAGGAGATGATTGATTGATTCAACTAAGTTGGAAATGGTCATTTTCTAGATATAGTAAATATACTTCCTTTTTTGATTAAAAATTTGGTTGTTCCTTTCATTCTAGATATTCCAAACAAGAATGGTAGAACCCATCCAAACTAACTACCTAATAAAATGATCAGTACCCTCTTTTTTAGGCCAATCCCTCCAAAGTTGTTCAAAAGTAAAAACATTAGACCATTGTAAGCTAACTAAACTGGTTATTATCCTCCATAGCTAATAGGCTAAAGTACACTCAATAAAAATATGGCTGGCATTTTCTACATTCTCTCTACATATTTCAAATCTAAAAAGGCCATGAAAACCACACTTCATAAGTTGTTCACCAGCAAGCACCCTACGATGCAATAAAAACCAAGTAAAGAACCTCACCTTAGGACAAATCTTTTGAGCCCACAACTGAGAAAAAATATCATAAGATTGGTTAGGATTATTATGGCATAAGGTCAAATAACCTTGAGCAACTGAATACTCACCCTTAGTAGTGTTGTTCCAACCAAAATAATCTTTATCATGGGACTAAGAGAGAGATCTCATATGAAGGATGCATTGGATGTCTTATCTTTGCCTTTCTAGGATTTGAATAGGCCAGTCCATAATATGGATCCAATATCTACCAACCTCTAAATTACCAGTATGGTACCAATAGTAATTAGCCATATTAATCTAGTTAGCTTGATGAAGCTCCTCCATCCAAGGCGTCCATTCAGGAAAATGATTTCTCAAAGGCTTGTAACCATCCCAAGAATCTATCCAAAAATTTACAAGTTGACCATTATGAATGATCCAAAATAATTTTTTATTTATCAAATCCTCACTAGTATTAATAAATGCTAAAATGGTATAACCTTTTTTAGGCAATTGATAGCAAACAAGGTCTTCAGGGTCTTTTGGATAAACACTAAATTATTATCATTTTCATTACATGGATATGATTTTATGCTACTTGAGAAAAATTAAGAAAATTTACCTAGATTAGTATTGACCTATTCAAACTTCTTCATTTTAAAATTTTCCTCCACACATTTAGTTCCTTCTAAATTTGAACTTGAATATTATAATTCCTTATCCTTGTTGTAGACACCAAAACAGCACCAATCCGATTATGTGACTGCAAACACTGATCACTTTGACAAACACAGCCCCCAGGGCAGCCCTCAGAGGTCAAACAAGTGGTCTTAACCACTTTCATAGCAATTTTGTGAGGTCAAGAAGCAATTTGGCACACTTAGACACTTTGCCTAGTAATCGTCTCACCCAGGGACGATTGCTAACTTGAAATCGTCTCACCCAGGGACGATTTCTGAAATCGTCTCCAGTAAGGACGATTTCCAAGTTTAACGGGCAAAAAGACAAATGAGGCCAAGTGGCAGCCCGTAACAGTCAGTTGATGACTCCTGCCTCGCACGCGTGTGTGAGTGGACAAATAGGCCATTTGAGGACTGTCACAAGGGCAGTTATGAAAGCCCAAGTCAATGGAGGACTCCCTCCCTCATGGGAAGACAAGACTGCCACATGGCGCCTATGACCAACACATGGCATTTGTGCTTCCCTCCCAAAAGAGACCCCATGGGTCTATAAAAGGTGAGACTTTTCTCACCCAAGATATACAAAGTTGAAGGAGTTTTCAAGCAACGAAGTGCTGCCGAGTTGAAGACCCACTTGCATCCCTTTTGGTTCACCTTCCCACATCCACCAATCTCTTTTGCAAGGGAGGTTGTTGGGTGGCTTTTGGAAGCTTGAATCGGACCTAAATCCAACACATGGACACCTGAATCAACCAATTCGCCGACCCCCCAATCCTAAGAGGTTTTGGGCCCATCCCTAGTGGATTGGCACCGGAATCAAGTGCCAACGGTGGGAGGCCCACTTGGGCATCCCCGCACTTTTCTTAAGTTTTATTTCAGAAGCATTCTAGTTTATTTTCTCATGCTGCATATTGTGTTTCCTGTTTGGTGAATTCATAGCTGCAATTTCGTAACCTTTGATCAGATTCTAGTATGTTTTGTGTCGTTTTGTAGTTTCACTAACTTGCAGGAGGCGATATCAAATTCCCGAGGGTAGAGGCCAAATTGGGAGAATCCGACCATCTGGGTCATCCCAAAATGGCCCCAATTACATAACCCCTCTGTCTGTAGGTGTTTTGGAGACCTCGAGAGTCGACATTGGAGCGTGTCAGTTCGGCTTCCCCAACACAGAAGAAATCGTCCCACCCAGGGACGATTTACAGTCAGAAATCGTCCTACCCAGGGACGATTTCCAGTTGAAAGAGATTGGCCGACTGTCTCAGTGGCAATGGCCTGTTGGTAACATTTTCTATCTTCTGGCAAGTTTTCATGCTGTTTAGAATCATTTTGTTTACTGTTTTAGATAAATGTTTGCATGCATATTTTGATGATTTTAGAAGAACGAACACTTTTCACTTGCAGCAGGTGCTACTGACATCTTGGTTGTTTCTTTGTTCGTAGGAGAAGCAACGGAGGTGAAGAACTCATCGACATCAGCGACGACATCATCTTGGCCCGCCCATTGCAATCGTGGGCACGCGGAAAGAGGAACATTGAGTGATTGTAATCGAATTCTTTTAACGCTCCTAGCCCCCGAAAAGGGAGGAGACGTCATTGTAACAGAGATCAAGGGATATTAATGAAAGGGCTATGTTTTCTCCATTTGCTTGTGTCTCTTCCAATGCGTTTCTTTTCCATTTCATGCACTTTACGTTTCTAGGACTTAAGCGCATTTGGTTTTGGTTATATCGCAATTAGTGTTTCCTTTGCCCGTAATCTCGTGCTTTCAGTGGCGATCACGGTGGGACCTGGTTCCCTATTTTTAAGATCACGAGAAAACTAATCGGGTTTTTGTGTTTTGTGTTTTACAGGTACATTTTTTTTTGCAGACTGTTAATCGTCTCTGACTGTTACGATTACTTTACTGGAAATCGTCTCACCCTGAGACGATTTTAAAATCGTCTCTGCCAGGGACGATTTTTGTTCTGTAAATCGTCTCACCAGGGGACGATTTTCTGTCTGCAGATTTTCAGAGCAGAAATTCAGAGGCAACTGGAGCAGGCAGAGAAGAGGTAGGGATTTTATCATCTCTGTTAAATTTTCTGTTTCTGTTTTCTGTTTCTTTGACTAGTTTTCATTTTATCCCGCATACTTAGGGAAAATCATTCATGCTTGTTTCATTTTCACTAAATAAAATGAACCTCACACACTCCACGTAACAATTTTAAACCAAGGAGCCGGTCGTAAGACCTCAGCCCTTTATCAAGACCATTGGTGGATTTCATCACCACCTTGGCTTGATTTGCATCCATTTCCTGATTGTCAACTGTTGTTAGGCATAAATCCCGACGAAGACAGACCGAGTGTCGCCGGGGTGATTCCCATGCGCGCGAGGATAAGTTTTCTATGGTAGGTGCCATTAACAGACAATCCCCCTTTCGTACCGCCTACGTACCACGTACCTTCTCCTCTCACGTACCTATAGTCTCCCTCTCGTAAGGGCGGGTATATAGAGAGGTTGGTATATCGGCCTCGGTTGGTATATTGAAGGGGCTACCATTTTGGGAGTTATATGAGCCGTCATAATGCATTTAAACGATCTTCAAAACCTACAAAAACAAAACAAAACACCAAAATGCACTAAACCAGCTTAGGGCACACCAATAATCCTTAAAAGAGATAATCACGGTTTTGTGAATGTGTGTGCTTAATTCTGCTTAGTGTAGACAAAAAAAATCATAAACGAGATAAAAACTTATTTAGATAGCATAGAAGCACCGCAATGGTGTACACCCGCAGTCAAGCCCAATCAAGGGCAGAAGCTCCGAAAGGTACACAAGAAGCAGGCACAAGTCGCCTTCGCTTCAGTCCTGAGGATTTGGTCATACCGCCTTATAGGTCTAACCTACAAAAGAATCCAATTCAGAATCCTCGGTGGGGTATGCCTATTCAAAGCAGCCCCTTTCGAGAAGATGCCTTACATGTAGACCTTGACATAAATAGAGAATCACCTCTTGAAGTTAGGCATGAGTGGCCACCGCGCGATGAAGCGCTAGACAGGCACACCGTCCATTTGGAGGGGCAACGTGGATATGGCGTCCCTTCTTTACCTATCATCAGAACAGAGAGACCAAATCCGGAGCGCAGGGCTCCTTACATAGGGCGACCTAACTCCGCCCACCCCCTTCACACCCGTGAAAGGGAGTACGAGGAAAGCCATCGCATTCCTCGAGGGCAACAAACAACGCGGGAACCTTGCATTTCCGCACCAGCGAGGATATCATGATCACCCCTTGAGGCCAGAACCTCGAGCACATACCGCTTACCTCGACAGAGGGAAGCGACCCATTGAAACCTTAGATCAGCAAACTCGAGGTAAACACATAGGAGAAACATTCGAACCTCCTGAGCAAAATAGGGTAGACCAAATTGACCCAGCTGTCGCCAGATATACCACCCGTCAAGCCCAAACCATGCGGCTTAAACCAAGTTATCAGGAAATAGAGTACCGACACCGCTTGGATAGAGAACGCATGCAACGCGAAGCGGATGAGTTACGCTATGAAATACCTGAGAGGGGGCCAACCCCTCGCATCCAAAGAGCTGAACAATATGAGAGGCGTAACCCATTGGTGCAGGACAGGTCTCCACGACCTCGTCAAGCTCTGCCTCCAAGACCTCATAGATTCGAGAGGGAGGCAACTCCCCGAAACAATGATGGGTACCTTCAACGAGGGCTTGATCAGGGTCATAGGTTTCGCCCAGAGACTCCTCAAGAATTTTACGAGGAGTATGAACCAGAAGAGGAATATGTTGAAACTCCCCATCAAGGCAGGAGGGATGCCATTCGGCCACCCCTCCATAGGCCTCCAGTTTACCGTAACTTGCAACAAGAGCGAACAAGAGAGGAAGAAATAAAATCTTTCGATGCATACCAAGCGCTATTGGAGCGTTTGGAGTCTGTGGAGACAAAAGTTGCTGGGCATCAAAAACCCACATTACGTCTACTCCGCAGTAATCCGGTGCATCCCTCAGTGCCTACACCTCTTTACCCCGAACACTTCAAGTTGCCTCAATTGGCAGTTTTTAAAGGTGAAGAGGACGCACAGGAACACGTTACATGATTTCTAAGCCAATGCTTCGGCATCCAAGATAATGACGCATTGTTGCTTAGAACATTCATAACCACATTCGTAGGCCCTGCCTCGGATTGGTTCACACAACTGCCCAAACACAAGGATAAGCAATTTAGATCAATTAGTAGACGCGTTTCTTGAACGCTTTGCCTTCAACACAAGGAAGAAGGCATCACTAAGTGATTTAGCGAGCCTCAAGCAATTTGAAGAGGAAACAATGGCAGCGTACGGGAATCGATGGAGAGCTTTGCTTTCTAGGTTACCCTACCGTCCTCCTATGTCTGATCTCACGTAGATGTTCGCAAAAAGTTGCTTAAAATCAATCTCTGGTCTATTGTTGCTGTGACAATACGACAACTTAGAAGAAGCTTTGGCGCAAGCCAGAGTCATAGAAGAGATTAAGATAGGCGAAGGCGCAATTGCCAAGCCTAAGAAGAAAGAGTGGAATAAAACCACTAAAACTGGGACAACGCAACCACAACACGCTGTAATCAACCAAGTTGCGATAAATGTCCCCGTGCTCGTGCAAGAAATGCAGCCTCAAAAGGCTAACTACCGAGCAAGGGCCTCTCCTGCTTATGAAAGAGATAATAGAAGACAGGAGCAGAATTACCCGCGTCGCCCTAGGCAAAATTTCACCCCATATGCGGAGTCTAGGGACTCCTTATTTGACCGCTTGTCAGCGGCAAATTTAGTCACTCTATCGAAAATCCAAATTATAGACCCTAACATTCCCAAGCCTAGGGGGTACAGAGAGGAATTGTATTGTAGATTCCATAGGCGCAGAGGACATGACTTGAATGGGTGCTAGAAATTCAAAGACCTAGTCCAGGATTTGATCGACAATATAACATTGGTTGTGGACAACCCCATCGCACCAAACAACCAACAAATGGGGGTATTCAAGGACCCCTTGCCAGCCCACGAGGCATAGACAAAACCACTCCAGATTAACGAGGTGCGACAAGATCTTCCCACACAGGGATTTGTGGGAATGATTAGCATAGTAACAAGGAACAGAAGGTACCCGACAGCTGCCCCTGAGGTAGCTACGAGGGAAGTTCCGGAAACATCGCATCCTCAACAATGCCCAACGCAGTTACCTCCGCCTAGACCTGAGGTCACGATACGAACCAAACTCACGCAGAGTTTGCGGACCACGTCGGCTAGGCTGTCCATCTACGAGCTTATTCAACAATCAGCTCCCCATAGAGAAGCTCTTATGGACATTTTAAAAGCCATTGAATTACAACCCCACGAGGCAAATTCTTTCAACGCCTTCGTGGGACATGTGAAACAATGTACGGAGCCGGTCATCACATTCGGAGAAGATGAGGTCAAAACGATATCAAATGACATGGCAGATCCACCCCCGCACGTTATCGCGCGGGTCAATGGGATTCCGTACAAGAGAGTGCTGATAGATACTGGCTCGTCCAAGAACATCATAACCACTGCAGCCTTAAAGCATTTGAAGTCGCCAGCCTCTCACATCACAGCCTCCACGTACACACTGCGAGCTTTTAATGATGCAATATGCTCGACAGCTTAAGACAATCGTTCGCCGATCCGGTAGGACAAAAGTCAATACCTACACCGTGCCATGTGCTGGAAGGTGAAATGGCTTATAATATACTGCTAGGGCGGCCTTGGATCAGGGACATGAAGTGTGTCCCTTCGATCGCCCACCAATGCTTAAAGTATGCTTATGAAGGGGAAATACATGTAGTCCCAATGGACTTAGAGCCCTTCAAGTATTGCAATGCGGTACAATTCATACCTCAATCGACCCTCCCTTCAACGCATTTGGATTTCCAATTAAATCCATCTAAACAGGGTCCAATACAGCAGGCACATCTAAACAGGGTCCAATACCGCAGGCACCACTGGTGGCCAACAAGACAAAATCCCAGCCAGGTGAGACTTCATCACCTGCTCCTTCATCATCAACGCCACCTATCATGGCCCAACAGAAGGACAAGGGAAAACAAATCATGGAAGAGGTTAAGCCTCTAGAAGAAAGGTTGCCCACAATCTCAACGATATCAACAGAGGAAACACCCAACACAACAGAAACCAAGACTCCTGAACAACCAAACATGGAATGGACTCAGGAAGGACTACCGTTTCCTCCCACCCAATCATCAACAATCACTGTTGAAATGGCCAGTACGGGCCTGGGGGAGTACTTAGTGCAAAACATTGTGGCAACCCCCACATTGGAGTCAAGACAAGACATGGGAAGACCTCGCCTTCCCATAGGGACAATTGTTCCTCTAGGCTACCCACCGAACCGGACAAATTTTGTGTATGGGGGCCTTGATCATGGTCTTGAACCATGCCAACAAAAGGAAACAGACGAAGAACCTTTTGTTGAAAACATCAATTATCTGTCAAACCCAGAATTTGCCCTAAAATATCTAGGCCAATGCAATTGGCATGGATACGGGCTAGGCAGATATGAGCAAGGGATGCGGATCCTTTGCCAACCAAGATATCAGATGCCATATGACAAGTCAGGGGTAGGGTTCAACCATCCCCTGCCATTAGACATCTTGGTTGAAAATATGCAAGGCCTAGAAATAGGCAACAAGGGGGGATTGGCATAAGACCCGTATGCCAATCCAAATACAGAATACACATTGGGAGATTACCTCCCATGGTCAACAAACACCCCTAGAAACAGCAATAATCCCTCTCCTTTGCTAGAGAGAGGTGAAAGTTCGGATAGTAATCCTCAAAGAGAACATCAATGGCTATCGGACATCTTTCTCAAGTTGTTCCCCTTAGAGGTTCCAGATGAAACAATACAAGTACCAAGAGAATCAGGTCCCTCCACCAAGAGTGGAACAATCGCAATGGGACCAGATTAATTCACTGGAACAAGAAGAGTCCTCAACGTCGCAAGCAACAGATGCTGAAGAGGATGAACAATTTTGGATCTATGAAAGCGATTCAGAAGATGAAACTGAAATGGACTATCTCAGACATGCGCGACGACATCACCGCGCTCTAACTCATGAAGATCTAATGGGACAGATGGGCATACTGTTGGGGCATGAATGGCATGTAGACCCAGTGAGGTGGGACCAAGTGTTGGATCCATGGCTCCAAATTCAAGATGAGCATCGTCCACCTCGAGATCCCATCATGACAATAGTGCCGAGGGAAGACCCCGCCCTCCTTTTCACAAAATTTGCACCTAGGGAGGATCCATTCGTGCCTGTTCCCGTAGAGCCAGATCCAGAGTATAGGGAGCATCTAGAAGAAACAAGTTATCACACCCGTGGTTCTGGAGACCAAATTCATTCCATCCACATGATCTCCATTGATTTGACCGCACCCATCCGCAATCCGACCGATCCATCATGGTCATTGCATCTAGACATGGATGCCATCGACTGGGATCGCGTCAATTCACCATTGTCACCATCGTAGTATTGGCCTTTCGGTGAAATGCTTCATTTTACCCCAAGGACAACTCAAGATATTTTTCAAGTCGAAGAGGGACCCGAGGTTCCAAACGTAGATCTTAACTCAGCTGATGATATCCATTTAATCCCAACTCCACATCAGTTGGAGGACGGATCCCACATGTCAGTCGAGGAGACGACCGACGTAGACATCGGCACTAGATCCAATGAATCCATGGATTCTCAAGCTGGGGGTAAGCCTTTCCCTCGAAGAGCAAGCCGATTACATTGCCCTTCTTAAAGAAAAGAAGGAGGTTTTTGCATGGTCGTACAAGGATATGCCAGGACTAGACCCGCAACTAGTCATGCACAATTTAACGCTTGATCCGACAATCAAGCCTGTAAAGCAAAAACTAAGAAAGATGCACCCAACAATGGCCTTGATGGTCAAAGACGAATTGCAAAAGCTGTTGGATGCACAATTTGTCATCTACATGGATTATCCGCCATGGTTGTCCAACATGGTTCCCGTCAAGAAGCCCGACGGGAGGATTCGCATATGCACCGACTTTCGAGACCTAAACAAAGCGAGTCCTAAGGATGATTTTCCCTTGCCAAGCATCGACGCATTGGTAGACGCTACAGCAGGTCACGAAATGCTCTCCCTAATGGACGGTTTCTCAAGATACAATCAAATTCGTATCAATCCTGAAGACCAACTCAAAACGGCATTCACAACGCCTTGGGGGACATTTTGCTATAAGGTCATGCCTTTTGGCCTTAAAAATTCTGGCGCTACATACCAACGTGCTATGACTTATATCTTCCACGATTACATGCACAAAACTTTGGAAGATTACATGGATGATTTGTTAGCCAAGTCTCTCTTGCGCTCAGATCATCTCGGTGACTTAAGCAAGATTCTCGATCGCCTCATAGAGCATAAGGTAGATCGAATCCCAAGAAGTGCGTGTTCGGCGTCACATCTGGAAAACTCTTGGGTTTTATAGTCTCAAAACGAGGCATCGAAGTGGACCCAAACAAAGTCAAGGCAATCCTTGAAATGGCTCCCCCAACCACTATCAAGCAGCTCATAAGTCTGCAAGGAAAGGTCGCGTCGATTAAACGCTTCATAGCGCAATTATCTGACAAATGCCGACCAATGAACAAATTATTGCACAAGGGGGTCACATTTCATTGGGATGACGAGTGCCAGTCAACCTTTGACGAAATCAAACAATACTTGGCTTCGCCGCTAGTATTGGCACCACCTAGACCAGGAGTGCCGTTCTACTTATACATCTCAACCTATCGAGGTGGCACTGGGAGCCATGCTAGCCCGTAAGAATGAACTTCACAAAGAACTAGGTACTTACTATCTTAGCCGCACCCTGGTCGGGCTACTAACTTAACTATGCATATGTTGAGAAAATCTACTTGGCAATGGTGTTTGCTACCAAGAGGCTATGCCACTACATGCTGAGCAACACTACGTATGTTGTGTCTAAGGAGAATCCATTGCGATACATGATGAGTCGTACTTATCATAGTAGTCGCACGGCGAAATGGATCATGTTGTTGACGGAATTTGACATTGAGTTTATTGGGCAAAAATCTATAAAAGGACAAGTCATAGCCGATCAACTAGCAGAGGCTCCTCTTGAAGACGATCAGCCTCCGGTCATAGAACTACCCGATGATGGGGTCTTCCATGTCTCAGAATTGCCAGATTCTGATGAGCCTGAGTCTTAGGCCGACATAACCTTATTTTTTGATGGTTCTAAATGCGAGCAAGGGTGGTGGCGCAGGAATTGTATTCTTCACACCGCAGGGCGCTCCAATGCCCCTGTCATTTAAATTAAACTTCCAATGCACCAACAACAATGCAGAATATGAAGCCTTGCTCCTAGGTCTTCAGACAACAATCGCCATGAACATCAAAAGATTGAACATCTTTGGCGATTCATTGTTAATCATCAATCAAGTCAAAGGGGTATATCAATGCAAATGCCCAGTCCTGAAGGCCTATAAAGCCCTTGTGGACAAATTCCTGGCAAAACTTGAGTGGTATGACATCGAGGCACTCCCTCGATCATCAAACCATTTTGCGGATACAATGGCCTCCTTGGGGTCACTAATCCCGCAAGACCTTTCCGGTGATATAACAACCATTGAGGTCAAAACCTTATCGCAACCCGCGATGGAGCGCGCAAGCTCAGACTTCACGCCAGGAGTCCACATGATCCAGATCGAACCATCTTCGGATAAGTTCTTTCGAATCCGAGACTGTTTGAAATGGGCCAACTGGGGGTCTTTGTTTTCCCCCACTCCCATTAATAGCAACACAACGCTATTCTTACAAGTTCTATCCCAATCAGCATTTGTTAGGGAAGAACTCCAAAAGGGATTGGCTGTTCAAACTGTCGAGGTATCCGATCAACAGGACTGGTATTTACCCATAAGAGACTACCTCAAGTTAGGTAATCTACCCTTTGGATTGACGCACGCCGCAAAACGAACATTCAAACAGAAAGCGGCAAAATATGTCTTGATAGGAGACATTTTGTATCATCGCAGCTATGACGGAATTCTTCTTCGTTGCTTGGACCAGGAAGAGTCCACTTGGGCAGTCGCCCAAGCGCATGACGGTACATGTGGTGGCCACTTTAGTGGTATGGCCATTGCAAAGCGCATTCTTCGCATGGGCTATTATTGGCCATCTTTAGAGCGAGATTGTTGCGCGTATGTCAAGAGGTGCGTGAAATGTCAACATCATGCCAATTTAATGCACGCACCTTCCCATGCCCTACAGACATTCCATCTGCTTGGCCATTTTCATAGTGGGGCCTCGATCTAATCGGAAAGATCTCCCCTGCATCGTCAGGCCGTCACACGTTTATCATAACGGCCACAGAATATTTTACCAAATGGGTGGAAGCAATTCCGTTAACCTCAACGAAAGGACCCCGTATTGCGGAGTTCATCTTGCATCACATCATATGTCATTTTGGTATTCCATCCAAAATAATCTCGGATAATGGGCCATCATTCAAGAACAAAGACGTGCGTGCTTTAACCACAAAGTACAAAATTCAGCACAACTTTTCAACACCCTATTATCCGCAAGCAAATGGGCAAGCAGAGGCGTCAAACAAAACGCTAGTCGCCATCCTTAAAAAGACCGTCGCAGACAGTCATAAGGATTGGCACATACAAATCCCACTTGCCCTTTGGGCTTATCGCACTAGCATTCGGACGCCCACCGGGGCAACTCCGTTTTCACTAGTGTATGGCTCAGAGGCAGTAATGCCTCTCGAGTTGGAAATTCCTTCCCTGCGCATATCAATGCAGGAGTTCATCGATGATAACACCGCGCGGCAAGCCCGATTGGACCAACTTACGTTGCTTGACGAACGACGCGTTAATGCTCTCGAGCACTTACGTATCTATCAAGAGCGGCTTAAGAAAGCTTACAACATGAAAGTTCACCTAAGAGACTTTCAGGTTGGTGATTTGGTTCTGAAGGAAAACCAACAAAACTCTAATTTGCCGTCCCATATGAGGGACAAATTCATGGCAAATTGGTTAGGTCCTTATGTCATTGATAGCAAAATAGGACCCAGGACGTACAGGCTAGCTTCTCTTGACGGTATCAAGGAAACAGAACCCTTGAATATCAGTCATTTGCGACCATTTCATATCTAAGAAAGCCATATCCAAAAAAAAAAAAAGCTCCAAGGATTATCGTAATCTCTTGGTCACCCAAAAAGCTCCAAGGATTATCGCAATCTCTTGGTCACCCAAAAAGCTCCAAGGATTATCGCAATCTCTTGGTCACCCAAAAAGCTCCAAGGATTATCGCAATCTCTTGGTCACCCAAAAAGCTCCAAGGATTATCGCAATCTCTTGGTCACCCAAAAGCTCCAAGGATTATCGCAATCTCTTGGTCAATCCAAAAAGCTCCAAGGATTATCGCAATCTCTTGGTCACCCAAAAAGCTCCAAGGATTATCGCAATCTCTTGGTCACCCAAAAAGCTCCAAGGATTATCGCAATCTCTTGGTCAATCCAAAAGCTCCAAGGATTATCGCAATCTCTTGGTCAATCCAAAAAGCTCCAAGGATTATCGCAATCTCTTGGTCACCCAAAAAAGCTCCAAGGATTATCGCAATCACTTGGTCACCCCAAAAGCTCCAAGGATTATCGCAATCACTTGGTCAAACCCAAAAAGCTCCAACGATTATCGCAATCGCTTGGTCAAAAAAAAAAAAAAAAAAACAAAACAACAAAAATCATCAAAAACAACAAAGATTTGCATCTCAATTCTAGGCATACTCAAATTCATCATAAAATTCATATTCTCGCACCTCATCTTCAACTTCACCAAAAACAATCCATCAAAATTACAAAAATACATAGCCGCATTAAGCATTGCATCCATACATTGCATATTTGTAGTCATACGGGTCAAATACCATAGGCTGCAATAGCTCTGATAGTCCATCTTGTTCCGCATTGTCTCATGTTACAAAAACAACAAAAACACCATGCATAACTTTTACCACACTACAATCAGTGGTCTAGGAATGTACCAAGAGTTTCAGTGATTCAGTCATCATTTTCCTCTTTAGCCATGTAGCGTATCAAGTCGAACTGATTTTACGAAGGTAGAGTCATACTTGAAATACACCATGTTACGTAACATCCCAACACAAATCAAAACACTAAAAATTCCCAAATTGTGTGAACGAGACGAAACCTGCAAAATAATCTAGGTCACCACAAGCGAAACGGTTATCTTGCTCATCCCCCTGTGCGAATGACCCCTAGAATGCTGAGAGTTGGCAAAAGGACAAGCATCCTCCCTACCCAATTCCCTAAGAATCCCTAAAGTTCTCAATAGTTGCAAAACACAAAAAAGTTGCAAAATGTCAAAACTCCAAATTTGACAAACTACAGTGCACACATCAAAAGGCACAAACAACAATGATTTTCGTCACTCCATGACCCCAATCCCTTGCTCGAAAGAAAAACAAATCAAAATAAACAGTGATCTCATCACTACAATGAGCAAGTATCCCAATACAATTGAAGAAAAGAAGGGAGTTGACCTTGAATCCCCGGAACTCTCAACATTCTATAGGTCATAAGGCAAGCTTTAGTACCAATTTGGTTGATAGCCTATCGGTAACAGTAGTAAACCTCCCGCATGACGATATATCTGTCACATTAACTTGCGTACAGATCAATGTTTGCATGTGGATGAGCTAGCTTATGGCATCCTGGATTACACCGCAGATTAATCTTAGTACATACAACAAAGGAATTCGTGGAGCTAATTAGGTGATCCTCAATACAGGTTCGGTTGAAAGCCCATCTGGCACTGGCGGTATCCTAACAAATACCACTAAATGAACTCAATTGCACACACAGGGATGTGAAAAATAACTGGGTCAAAAACAAGTCCGATTCATACCTTGGTCAAAAAGTCTTGTAAGATAAAGTACAAACATGGATGGTGAGTTAAAACTGACTGAATCTCGTAAAACCTTACATTCATTCCAAAACCATCTGCGCTACTTATCATCCTTATGATACCATCAAAAAATACAAAAATAGAAAAACCATGTAAATAAAGAGCTTCTTAAATAGCCTACAGTGCAATCACCACAAATATCATTCATCCATTTCACTTCGCATATCACATAGACATCTAAAACATTTGCATTCATCATAACATCTGCATTCATCAAAATGAATAAACATGCATAACAAAAATCACATCATCACATGTACAAAACCACAATAAAATCGGTATATATATATATATATATCGTCAAAAAGATGCCCGCAGGCTACAAAACCGGTCCTCAGACCCCGCAATCATATCCAAAAACCCAACCTAAGGCGTCGACCACCATGATCACGCAGGATCGGTGCGACGAGAACTACCCCCCGTGGTGTGGGTCCTACGGGACCCTGCAGGGCGGCTACTACTAGCCCCCGCATCATGCCTGCTACCACCCCCCTCATCTAACCGCCTGCGACGAGATGATGCTGACTGCTCAGTCAGACTATCCCTTGTCCGCCACGAAGATCCACCGACCGAAGGCTCTGGTAGCCGCCCACCAAGGCGGATGACCTCCCTCTCCAAGTCTATCCGGTACAGACACCACTCTGCCTCTCGCCGATGATAAATAGACAATGCATCATCGCGCTGCGCCAAAACTCTATCCCGCTCTGCCAACTGAGCCCGCAGAAGATCCCTCTCCCACCTCGCATCCCCCAGCTCCCGCCTCGCATCCCCCAACTCTAGATCCCGCATCCGCAGCAGCTCGTCAGTCATGCAATCTCAACACCTACATCCGACCCCACCTCCTCTCATATCCGCGGACGCATAGGACTCACGGGGACAGTAGCTCGCTCGAGCTCCCACCGCTCCTCCACATCCTGCATGTCCGGCTGCTCCGGAACACCCAAGTCCACATCCTCATCTCCCACATCCACCATGTCCGCATCATCCAACGGCCCCCCCAATCACCCCCTGCTCCCTCAGCATCCTCCACTACCGCCTCCGTGCCTCCCAGTGGCCCCTCTCCTCTCCAACGCCGTAGTACCCACCACGAGTCATACTCAGTGGTAGTCCCGATGTCATCCACATCCGGGACCTCAATCACCGCATCCGACTCCTCGCCCAATGGCGCGGTGACCGGTGGCTCCAGATCCCTCTCATCTCCTCGACGTCGATAGACCACGGGCTCACCAGGCAACCCCTGGCGCACCCCAAACTATCGTGTAACCCGACGGTACGGAAAGAACTCATGCTCCGTCCCGTGCCGCCCAGTCAACCACCGCTCCTTGCGTACCCGTCGGAGCCACTCTCCAGCCTTCGGCCAGACTGGACAGTCCCGATAAGGATGCCAAACCACCTCCCCTAGAGTGAGCAGAGAGAAGGCATCAGTATAGTGTTGTACAACACCTGCCCATCGCCGACTCTGCCCCTGCTCCGCAGACCGCCGCCACAAAGCTGCATAGCCAATCTCCTCGTCATCCATCACCGCCCGAGTCATCCACGGTAACCCGGTCGGCCTCTCCACCGCTATGTGCTGCCAACCCCAAAGATCGAAGAAGATAATCGCAACTCACCCCCTTTCGCCGCCGACGACGGACGTCGTACCCTCCCCGTAGAGCTGTGCCAACAATGTCTGTCCCCATCCATAAATCAACGGTGCCTCTATCGGGCACTCTACCAATTGCCATACCAACTCCAGCAGGTTCCACGAGAACCTCCCGCCTTGACGAATCAGGTAGAAGCATGTTAGAAATGAGGCCCATCAAGAATGCGTGCCTCACTCCTAACACCCCCTCTCCTCGCCACCAGCTAACAGAAATCCCGCTAGCCTGACAGTCCACCTCGGCTGTCTCCATTGGGTTCGTTACACCCAGCCGCTCCGCATGCCCAAAACATCTCGTCAGTACAGTAGTCCGCTGATCACGCGGTGATGTCCTAATGGGCAGTCCATCTATCGAAATCCGAAGCAACCGATAAACGTCCTCCAGTGTCACAGTCATCTCCCCTGTCGAAAGATGGAAAGTGTTGGTCCGCGGATCCCAAACTTTGATCAGGGCCATCAGATAGGCCTGATCCGGGACCACAGGCTCCAGTCGAGCCACCTGCTTGAGCCCAAGGGCATCAAGCCACTGCCAGTCAACATCAGTCAACGTCGACCGCGCCTCAGCGAATGCGGCAGGTACACGGTACCGGCTCCTAACCTGCAAAACAATAACACACACAAAAATTCAAAACTAATTTTTCAGATTTAGGGTTCCTAACCTTAACTGATAATTACAAAAAAAAAAATGCACTTACGGGTTTCACCTCCGCTCCACCGCTCGAACCAGTTTGTGCACTCATGATGACAGAGAGAATTCCGGCAGCGCTTCGCTTCGCAGAATTACCTCCTCCTCCCAGAGCTCCCAAATCGCAAGAAAAAAATGACACAAATGAGCCCAAATCCAAGTTTTGGGCCTTAAATAAGCCTACCAACTGGAAATCGTCCTTGGCTGGGACGAGCACTCTGGTCAGTGCTCGTCCCACCCAGGGACGATTTTTGCAATTGGAAATCGTCCCACCCAGGGACGATTTCCAGCCAGAAAAGTCAAAACATCAAAAAATCAACAAAAATGCACTAAAAACAACAAATAAAGTTGCCTAATAGAATGCTGTTACACTCGCAATCCAAGGCAATCAAAATAGACGTTGGGGTCATATATTGTCGCTATCTCACTCCCCAAGAAGGCTACCATAGCCGGACCGCTCCACGGGAAGAAGATTACAACAATTTTATCCCCACATGCGTCAACAAAACAACAAAAACAATAAAAAAATTCAACAAAAACAACAACAAAAAACATTGCCTGACACAAGTGCTCTTCCACTTAAACTCAAAGAAAATTGATTCATCAATTCAACCAAAAGCTACAGAGGAAAACATTCCCAAAAGTGCTCTTGCACTTAACCTCTTGGCAAAGAAAATCGATGTCGAGGTCCAAATTATCGCTCTCCTACTTCCCCAAGAAGGCTACAATAGCCGGACCGCTCCACGGGAAGTTAGATTTTCGATGATTTCACCTCATTACAGCATCACCAAAAGGGTTAACACCCACCAAAAATAGGTCCAAATGTTGGAAAAATTGCACACGCTTAACGGTAAACCCTCTAAAGGCACCCTTGCACAAGTCATCTTGGGTCAAGCGACTCGCCGCTTCTCTCACGAAGGTCATTCCCTCATCGATTCGTCGCTTGAGGGGGTAGTCACACTTAGTCACCAACCAACAATCACACACCCAATTAAGGAAAATGACATGCATTCAAAGAATCATTGACAAAGACAATCACGCTCCTGCTTGGGGCAATAAACAAGCAACAATCAAATCAATCAAACACTTGGCATTTCGTGAATCATGAACACAAGGTTCCCCCTGAGGATAAAAATGCCCTTTGCCTGTTCATGACTGATCAATGTCTAAGTTCAAGTCACACCTCACCAAAATAGGTTAATACTTGAAATCAAATTCCTTAGCTCGTCGAAGCAAGGATTCAAGAATGCATGCCCTTTCCATACTTGGGGCATCAAAAGTTGGTTAGGTTACCAAGAAACCCTAATCATTAGTGCTTTGGTTATCTATTTTTGCTCAAGCATCCGCGTCACCCGCAGCGCTTCCCAAAAAGGGGCATCTATAGACACCAAAACAGCACCAATCCGATTATGTGACCGCAAACACTGATCGCTTTGACAAACACAGCCCCCAGGGCAGCCCTCGGAGGTCAAACAGTGGTCTTAACCACTTTCATAGCAATTTTGTGAGGTCAAGAAGCAATTTGGCACACTTAGACACTTTGCCTAGTAATCGTCTCACCCAGGGATGATTGCTAACTTGAAATCGTCTCACCCAGGGACGATTTTTGAAATCGTCTCCAGTAAGGACGATTTCCAAGTTTAACGGGCAAAAAGACAAATGAGGCCAAGTGGCAGCCCAGAACAGTCAGTTGATGACTCCTGCCTCGCACGCGTGTGTGAGTGGACAAATAGGCCGTTTGAGGACTGTCACAAGGGCAGTTATGAAAGCCCAAGTCAATGGAGGACTCCCTCCCTCATGGGAAGACAAGACCGCCACATGGCGCCTATGACCAACACATGGCATTTGTGCTTCCCTCCCAAAAGAGACCCCATGGGTCTATAAAAGGTGGGACTTTTCTCACCCAAAACAAAAAAAGTTGAAGGAGTTTTCAAGCAACGAAGTGCTGCCGAGTTGAAGACCCACTTGCATCCCTTTTGGTTCACCTTCCCACATCCACCAATCTCTTTTGCAAGGGAGGTTGTTGGGTGGCTTTTGGAAGCTTGAATCGGACCTAAATCCAACACATGGACACCTGAATCAACCAATTCGCCGACCCCCCAATCCTAAGAGGTTTTGGGCCCATCCCTAGTGGATTGGCGCCGGAATCAAGTGCCAACGGTGGGAGGCCCACTTGGGCATCCCCGCACTTTTCTTAAGTTTTATTTCAGAAGCATTCTAGTTTATTTTCTCATGCTGCATATTGTGTTTTCTGTTTGGTGAATTCATAGCTGCAATTTCGTAACCTTTGATCAGATTCTAGTATGTTTTGTGTCGTTTTGTAGTTTCACTAACTTGCAGGAGGCGATATCAAATTCTCGAGGGTAGAGGCCAAATTGGGAGAATCCGACCATCTGGGTCATCCCAAAATGGCCCCAATTACATAACCCCTCTGTCTGCAGGTGTTTTGGAGACCTCGAGAGTCGACATTGGAGCGTGTCAGTTCGGCTTCCCCAACACATAAGAAATCGTCCCACCCAGGGACGATTTACAGTCATAAATCGTCCTACCCAGGGACGATTTCCAGTTGAAAGCAGATTGGCCGACTGTCTCGATGGCAATGGCCTCGTTGGTAACATTTTCTCGTCTTCCGGCAAGTTTCTAATGCTGTTTAGAATCATTTTGTTTACTGTTTTAGATAAATGTTTGCATGCATCTTTTGATGATTTTAGAAGAACGAACACTTTTCACTTGCAAGCAGGTGCTACTGACATCTTGGTTGTTTCTTTGTTCGCAGGAGAAGCAGCGGAGGTGAAGAACTCATCGACATCAGCGACGGCATCATCTTGGCCCGCCCATTGCAATCGTGGGCACGCGGAAAGAGGAACATTGAGTGATTGTAATCGAATTCTTTTAACGCTCCTAGCCCCCGAAAAGGGAGGAGACGTCATTGTAACAGAGATCAAGGGATATTAATGAAAGGGCTGTGTTTTCTCCATTTGCTTGTGTCTCTTCCAATGCGTTTCTTTTCCATTTCATGCACTTTACGTTTCTAGGACTTAAGCGCATTTGGTTTTGGTTATATTGCAATTAGTGTTTCCTTTGCCCGAAATCTCGTGCTTTCAGTGGCGATCTTGGGTCAAGCGACTCGTCGCTTCTCTCATGAAGGTCATTCCCTCATCGATTCGTCGCTTGAGGGGGTAGTCACACTTAGTCACCAACCAACAATCACACACCCAATTAAGGAAAACGACATGCATTCAAAGAATCATTGACAAAGACAATCACGCTCCCTGCTTGGGGCAGTAAACAAGCAACAATCAAATCAATCAAACACTTGGCATTTCGTGAATCATGAACACAAGGTTCCCCTTGAGGATAAAAATGCCCTTTGCCTATTCATGACTGATCAATGTCTAAGTTCAAGTCACACCTCACCAAAATAGGTTAATACTTGAAATCAAATTCCTTAGCTCGTCAGAAGCAAGGATTCAAGAATGCATGCCCTTTCCATACTTGGGGCATCAAAAGTTGGTTAGGTTACCAAGAAACCCTAATCATTAGTGCTTTGGTTATCTATTTTTGCTCAGCACTGCGTCACCCGCAGTGCTTCCCAAAAAGGGGCATCTGTAGACACCAAAACAACACCAATCCGATTATGTGACTGCAAACACTGATCGCTTTGACAAACACAGCCCCCAGGGCAGCCCTCAGAGGTCAAACAGTGGTCTTAACCACTTTCATAGCAATTTTGTGAGGTCAAGAAGCAATTTGGCACACTTAGACACTTTGCCTAGTAATCGTCTCACCCAGGGACGATTGCTAACTTGAAATCGTCTCACCCAGGGACGATTTCTGAAATCGTCTCCAGGTGGGACGATTTCCAAGTTTAACGGGCAAAAAGACAAATGAGGCCAAGTGGCAGCCCAGAACAGTCAATTGATGACTCCTGCCTCGCACGCGTGTGTGAGTGGACAAATAGGCCGTTTGAGGACTGTCACAAGGGCAGTTATGAAAGCCCAAGTCAATGGAGGACTCCCCTCCCTCATGGGAAGACAAGACTGCCACATGGCGCCTATGACCAACACATGGCATTTGTGCTTCCCTCCCAAAAGAGACCCCTTGGGTCTATAAAAGGTGGGACTTTTCTCACCCAAAATATACAGGTTGAAGGAGTTTTCAAGCAACGAAGTGTTGCCGAGTTGAAGACCCACTTGCATCCCTTTTGGTTCACCTTCCCACATCCACCAATATCTTTTGCAAGGGAGGTTGTTGGGTGGCTTTTGGAAGCTTGAATCGGACCCAAATCCAACACATGGACACCTGAACCAACCAATTCGCCGACCCCCCAATCCTAAGAGGTTTTGGGCCCATCCCTAGTGGATTGGCGCCGGAATCAAGTGCCAACGGTGGGAGGCCCACTTGGGCATCCCCGCACTTTTCTTAAGTTTTATTTCAGAAGCATTCTAGTTTATTTTCTCATGCTGCATATTGTGTTTTCTGTTTGGTGAATTCATAGCTGCAATTTCGTAACCTTTGATCAGATTCTAGTATGTTTTGTGTCATTTTGTAGTTTCACTAACTTGCAGGAGGCGATATCAAATTCCCGAGGGTAGAGGCCAAATTGGGAGAATCCGACCATCTGGGTCATCCCAAAATGGCCCCAATTACATAACCCCTCTGTCTGCAGGTGTTTTGGAGACCTCGGGAGTCGACATTGGAGCGTGTCAGTTCGGCTTCCCCAACACAGAAGAAATCGTCCCACCCAGGGACGATTTACAATCATAAATCGTCCTACCCGGGGACGATTTCCGGTTGAAAGCAGATTGGCCGACTGTCTCAGTGGCAATGGCCTGTTGGTAACATTTTCTATCTTCTGGCAAGTTTTCAGGCTGTTTAGAATCATTTTGTTTACTATTTTAGATAAATGTTTGCATGCATCTTTTGATGATTTTAGAAGAACGAACACTTTTCACTTGCAGCAGGTGCTACTGACATCTTGGTTGTTTCTTTGTTCGTAGGAGAAGCAGCGGAGGTGAAGAACTCATCGACATCAGCGGCGGCATCATCTTGGCCCGCCCATTGCAATCGTGGGCACGCGGAAAGAGGAACATTGAGTGATTGTAATCGAATTCTTTTAACGCTCCTAGCCCCCAAAAAGGGAGGAGACGTCATTGTAACAGAGATCAAGGGATATTAATGAAAGGGCTATGTTTTCTCCATTTGCTTGTGTCTCTTCCAATGCATTTCTTTTCCATTTCATGCACTTTACGTTTCTAGGACTTAAGCGCATTTGGTTTTGGTTATATTGCAATTAGTGTTTCCTTTGCCCGGAATCTCGTGCTTTCACTTGTATGCTTATCTATTTCTTTTAATGATGGATCAAAGTCAATTGTGATGGCCTTTACCATTTGATGATATGGATTATATTTATTTACCATATTTTTACTAGTGGAAAATCTTTGATATTGTCTAGATTCTAATATTACATGATGTATTTGTTTTACCATAAAAAAATATTATAAGCAAAATTTTCAATATCCTATTCCATTTTTGTTATTTTGAATAAATTTCCATGTACCCAATCTTAAAATATTTGTGACATAAAAATTGAAACTTCTCATAATCTACTTGTTGGTCCATTCTCTTGATTTAGATTTAATCTTGATGGATTGTGAAAAAAACTTTCATGTACCATAAGGATACATATTCAAGTATAAATAATATGCTTTCACTCTTGATTACTTGATCCCACTAGAGCACTATCAATAAGCTAATATGGAATTCTAAAATTCCTAAACTACAACTAAATTCCTTTAATGGTTTTAAACTCTATATAAAAATTATCACCACATGGTCTTAAATACAAGGTATGTCTCCCTTGAAACCATGGACAATCACCAATTATTATTATCGATTTCTAATTTAAATAATATTATGATAAAATTCCCCTCAAAATAAAAATCATGGATTAATTTTTAATTTAATATTCACTTCCACTTGATTCAATTTTTAATTAATAAAAAAACTAGCTAATATCCTCCAAACTAACATGCTAATTTTCTACATTTAGGAACCACTAAGTCATGCTTGATCATCTTGTGTTTGATAAAAAAATTAATATAACATATATTACTAAAATATGGACCACCATATACTCACTCTTCCTATTGTCTACAACTAGGGTATCCTTGCTTCTATAGTTGTTGATCTATAGTTGACATGGTGCATGATCACATGACATAGAATGACATAATGAGTATTGAAGTCGAACATGGTAATATGGTATGTGATGACATGACATAGGATGACATGTCAATAGCTAACATGGAAAAATTCACCACCATTTGATTTATATAAAAAGAGTATCATCCAATATTATTTTTCTAACTTGTCAAATCTAGTGAGTATTTAGTTGCATAATAAACACTAAAATTATAAAATATGGAATTTGGAGTGAATTAAAATGCAACAAGTTCTGCAAAATGGTTCATAGGTTATACAGAAAATAAAAGAATGAAAAATAGCATAGTTTGATTTGTTCGTATACTACCCAATGGTCTACATAGGTAACACACAACTGGTATTTCTATATTTTAGATTGTGACAACTAGTGTCACCTCATTTACTATTATATTATCTAGTTTCTACATAGTTGGAAACCCCTTAGTCACATACATACTAACATGGATAATTCAACTATTCAGTGCATGTATAAAAATGCAAATTTTAAAAGGATTTGGAGGTATTTTGTGATATTTATGGGATAAACATCTAGGAACCATAACATTTTTATACAAAGCACTTTGAACTCTTTTAAAAATCACATAGGTTTTTGATATACCTACATTGATAATGTTATTTTTTCTCATAACTACATATAAGATTTATATTTAAGGTGTAGGTTGTAGGTGTTTAATGTTATTTTTGCTACTAACATGAATTTTAAAGACTATTCATAATTCAACATAACAATTATATATATATATATATATATATATATATATATATATTTCCTTAGAGGACTTGAATTGTAGGGAACAATCTCAAAACTACTTGTCCTTATATTACCCTAGAAACACTATAGTATAATTATCCATAGTACTTTATATTTTACACTACCGTAAAAAAAAAAAAAATTATTAGATATCCTCCATGTTTGATTTTTTATTATGTTATTATTTAATCCCTAGATTAGAAGGGATAAAAACTACATTATTTTCATTTCATTACATGGATAATATTTTATGCTACTTGAGAAAAATTAAGAAGATTTACCTAGATTAGTATTGACCTATTCAAACTTCTTCATTTTAAAATTTTTCTCCACATATTCCTCCACACATTTAGTTCCTTCTAAATTTGAACTTGAATATTGTACTTCATTATCCTTGTATGCTTATATATTTATTTTAATGGAGGATCAAAGTCAATTGTGATGGCCTTTACCATTTTATGATATGGATTATATTTATTTATCATATTTTTAGCAATGGAAAATCTTTGATATTGTCTAGATTCTAATATTTCATGATGTATTTTTTTTACCAAAAAAAAATCTTATAAGCAAAATTTTCAATATCCTAATCCATTGTTGTTATTTTGAATAAATTTCCATGTACCCAATATTAAAATATTTGTGACAAAAAAATGGAAACTTCTCATAATCTACTTGTTGGTCCATTCTCTTAATTTAGATTTAATCTTGATGGATTGTGAAAAAAAACTTTCATGTACCATAAGGATACATATTCAAGTATAAATAATATGCTTTCACTCTTGATTATTTGATCCCACTAGAGCACTATCAATAAGCTAATATGGAATTCTAAAAAGCCTAAACTAAAAATAAATTCCTTTAATGGTTTTAAACTCTATATAAAAATTCTCACTACATGGTCTTAAATACAAGGTATGTCTCCCTCGAAACCATGGACAATCACCAATTATTATTAATGATTTCTAATTTGAATAATATGATGATATAATTCCATTCAAAATAAAAATCATGGATTAATTTTTAATTTAATATCCACTTCCACTTGATTCCATTTTTAATTTATAAAAAAGCTAGCCAATATCGTCCAAACCAACATGCTAATTTTCTACCTTTAGGAGCCACTAAGTCATGCTTGATCATCTTGTGTTTGATAAAAAAAATTAATATAACATATATTACTAACATATGGACCACCATATTTTCACTCTTCCTATTGTCTACAACTAGGGTATCCTTGCTTCTATAGTTATTGATCTATAGTTGACATGGTGCATGATCACATGACATAGAATTACATAATGAGTATTGAAGTCGAACATGGTAATATGGCATGTGATGACATGACATAGGATGATATGTCAATAGCTAACATGTAAAAAATCACCATCATTTGGTTTATATAAAAAGAGTATCATCCAATCTTATTTTTCTAACTTGTCAAATCTAGTGAGTATTTAGTTGCATAATAAACACTAAAATTATAAAATCTGGAATTTGGAGTGAATTAAAATGCAACAAGTTGTGCAACATGGTTCACAGGTTATAAATCAAATAAAAGAATTAAAAATAGCATAGTTTGATTTGTTTGTACACTACCCAATGGTCTACATAGGTAACACCCAACTGGTATTTCTAATTTTTAGATTGTGACAACTAGTGTCACCTCATTTACTATTATATTATCTAGTTTGTACATAGTTGGAAACCCCTTAGTCACTTACATACTAACATGGAGAATTCAACTATTCAGTGCATGTATAAAGATGCAAATTTTAAAAGGTTTTGGAGGTATTTTGTGATATTTATGGGATAAACATCTAGGAACCATAACGTTTTTATACAAAGCACTTTGAACTCTTTTTAAAATCATGTAGGTTTTTGATATCCCTACATTGATAATATTATTTTTGCTCATAACTACATATAATATTTATATTTTATGTGCAGGAATATGTGGAGGAAAATTTTAAAATGAAGAAGTTTGAATAGGTCAATACTAATCTAGGTAAATCTTCTTAATTTTTCTCAAGTAGCATAAAATCATATCCATGTAATAAAAATGAAAATAATGTAGTGTTTATCCCTTCTACTCTAGAGATTAAAGAAAAACATAATAAAAAATCAAACATGGAGGATATCTAAGAATATTTAATTTTTTTTGAAGGTAGTGTAAAATATAAAGTATTGTGGATAATTATAAGGACAAGTAGTTTTGAGATTGTTCCTTACAATTCAAGTCCTCTAAGGAAAAATATATATATATAATTGTTATGTTGAATTATGAATAGTCTTTAAAATTCATGTTAGTAGCAAAAATAGCATTAAACCCTAAAACAAAAACCTTAAATATAAATATTATATGTAGTTATGAGAAAAAATAACACTATCAATGTAGGGATATCAAAAACCTATGTGATTTTAAAAAGATTTCAAAGTGCTTTGTATAAATACGTTATGGTTCCTAGATGTTTATCCCATACATATCACAAAATACCTCCAAATCCTTTTAAAATTTGCATTTTTATACATGCACTGAATAGTTGAAATATCCATGTTAGTATGTAAGCGACTAAGGGGTTTCCAACTATGTAGAAACTAGATAGTATAATAGTAAATGAGGAGACACTAGTTGTCACAATCTAAAATATAGAAATACCAGTTGGGTGTTACCTATGTAGACCATTGGGTAGTGTACAAACAAATCAAACTATGTTATTTGTCATTATTTTATTTGCTCTATAACCTATGAACCATGTTGCACAACTTGTTGCATTTTAATTCAATCCAAGTTCCATATTTTATAATTTTAGTATTGATTATGCAACTGAATACTCACTAGATTTGACAAGTTAGAAAAATAATATTGCATGATACTATTTTTATATGAACCAAATGGTGGTGAATTTTTCCATGTTAGCTATTGACATGTCATCCTATGTCATGTCATAACATACCATATTACAATGTTTGACTTCAATGCTCATTATGTCATTCTATGTCATGTGATCATGCACCATATCAACTATAGATCAACAGCTATAGAGGTAAGGATACCCTAGTTGTAGACAATAGGAAGAGTGAGTATATGGTGGTCCATATTTTGGTAATATATGTTATATTAATTTTTTTATCAAACAAAAGATGATCAAGCATGACTTAGTGGTTCCTAAAGGTAGAAAATTAGCATGTTAGTTTGGAGGATATTGGCTAGTTTTTTTATTAATTAAAAATTGAATCAAGTGGAAGTGGATATTAAATTAAAAATTAATCCATGATTTTTATTTTGAGGGGAATTTTATCATCATATTATTCAAATTAGAAATCAATAATAATAATTGGTGATGGTCCATGGTTTCGAGGGAGACATACCTTGTATTTAACACCATGTAGTGAGAATTTTTATATAGAGTTTAAAACCATTAAAAGAATTTAGTTGTAGTTTAGGATTTTTAGAATTCCATATTAGCTTATTGATAGTGCTCTAGTGGGATCAAGTAATCAAGAGTGAAAGCATATTATTTATACTTGAATATGTATCCTTATGGTACATGAAAGTTTTTTTTCACAATCCATCAAGATTAAATCTAAATCAAGAGAATGGACCAACAAGTAGATTATGAGAAGTTTCCATTTTTATGTCATAAATATTTTAATATTGGGTACATGGAAATTTATTCAAAATAACAACAATGGATTAGGATATTGAAAATTTTGCTTATAATATTTTTTATGGTAAAAAAAATACATCATGAAATATTAGAATCTAGACAATTTCAAAGATTTTCCACTACTAAAAATATGGTAAATAAATATAATCCATATCATAAAATGGTAAAGGCCATCACAATTGACTTTGATCCACCATTAAAATAAATAGATAAGCATAGAAGGATAAGGAAGTACAATATTCAAGTTCAAATTTAGAAGGAACTAAATGTGTGGAGGAATATGTGGAGGAAAATTTTAAGAGAAAGAAGTTTGAATAGGTCAATACTAATCTAGGTAAATCTTCTTAATTTTTCTCAAGTAGCATAAAATCATATCCATGTAATGAAAATTAAAATAATGTAGTGTTTATCCCTTCTACTCTAGGTATATCAAAAACCTATGTGATTTTAAAAAGAGTTCAAAGTGCTTTGTATAAAAACGTTATGGTTCCTAGATGTTTATCCCATAAATATCGCAAAATACCTCCAAAACCTTTTAAAATTTGAATTTTCATACATGCACTGAATAGTTGAATTCTCCATGTTAGTATGTACGTGACTAAGGATTTTCCAACTATGTACAAACTATATAATATAATAGTAAATGAGGTGAAACTAGTTGTCACAATCTAAAATATAGAAATACCAGTTGGGTGTTACCTATGTAGACCATTGGGTAGTGTACGAACAAATCAAACTATGCTATTTGTCATTATTTTATTTTCTCTATAACCTGTGAACCATGTTGCACAACTTGTATTTTAATTCACTCCAAATTCCATATTTTATAATTTTAGTGCTGATTATGCAACTAAATACTCACTAGATTTGACAAGTTAGAAAAATAAGATTGTATGATACTATTTTTATATAAACAAAATGGTGGGGAATTTTTCCATGTTAGCTACTGACATGTCATCCTATGTCATGTGATCACATACCATATTAACATGTTCTATTTCAATACTCATTATGTGATTCTATGTCATGTGATCATGCACCATATCAACTATAGATCAACAACTATAGAAGTAAGGATACCCTAGTTGTAGACAATAGGAAGAGTGAGTATATGGTGGTCCATATTTTGGTAATATATGTTATATTAAGTTTTTTATTATCAAACAGAAGATGATCAAGCATGACTTAGTGGTTCCTAAAGATATAAAATTAGCATGTTAGTTTGGAGGATATTGGCTAGCTTTTTTATAAATTAAAAATGTAATCAAGCGGAAATGGATATTAAATTAAAAATTAATCCATGATTTTTATTTTTTGGGGAATTTTATCATCATATTATTCAAATTAGAAATCAATGATAATAATTGGTGATGGTCCATGGTTTCGAAAGAGACATACCTTGTATTTAATACCATGTCGTGAGAATTTTTATATAGAGTTTAAAACCATTAAAGGAATTTTGTTGTAGTTTAGGCTTTTTAGAATTCCATATTATCTTATTTATAGTGCTCTAGTGGGATCAAAAAATAAAGAGTTAAAACATATTATTTATACTTGAATATGTATCTTTATGGTACATGAAAGTTTTTTTCACAATCCATCAAGATTAAATCTAAATCAAGAGAATGGACCAACAAGTAGATTATGAGAAGTTTAAATTTTTATGTCACAAACATTTTAAGATTGGTAAATGGAAATTTATTTAAAATAACAACAATGGATAAGGATATTGAACATTTTTCTTATAATATTTTTTTATGGTAAAACAAATACATCATGAAATATTAGAATCTAGACAATATCAAAGATTTTCCACTACTAAAAATATGGTAAATAAATATAATCCATATCATCAAATGGAAAATGCCATCACAATTGAATTTGATCCACCATTAAAATAAATAGATAAGCATAGAAGGATAAGGAAGTACAATATTCAAGTTCAAATTTAGAAGGAACTAAATGTGTGGAGGAATATGTGGAGGAAAAATTTAAAATGAAGAATTTTGAATAGGTCAATACTAATCTAGGTAAATCTTCTTAATTTTTCTCAAGTAGCATAAATTCATATCCATGTAATGAAAATGAAAATAATGTAGTGTTTATCCCTTCTACTCTAGGGATTAAAGAACAACATAATAAAAAATCAAACATGGAGGATATCTAAGAATATTTAATTTTTTTTTAAGGTAGTGTAAAAAATAAAGTACTATGGATAATTATACTTTAGTGTTTCTAGGGTAATATAAGGACAAGTAGTTTTGAGATTGTTCCTTAAAATTCAAGTCCTCTAAGGAAAAATATATATATATAATTGTTACGTTGAATTATGAATAGTCTTTAAAATTCAAAGAGATTAATAAAGATGTTTTTTTAGGTGAATATGCAAGAAGGAGAGGAAGAACCTCAAAACAATAAAAAAGAGAAAAGAAAACTCAAGGAGATATTGATATGGGAAACCCAAAATAATATCACAGGTACAAATAGTAGGTAGGTTAAAGACCAAAAATATGAATAAAAAGTAATGATCATAATGATATCTTGGAATATTAGGGGTATGAATAAGACCTCTAGAAAAAGGATTATAAAAATATTTAATAGGTTGTTATATTCTTGAGCATGCTTTAATACAATAAATAAAAATTAGTAAGGAGTATAAGGATACATTTAAAAATATTTTGAAGATAGGGGATTTTAAAGAACATTGTAATATAATATCTTCATAATTTATTACAACAAAATTGGACAAACAAAATTACATGGATAGTTCTTAGAAGCAAAAAGTAATTGGATTGGTGGTCTTTTGATAAGAAAGAGAAAATTATCAATTTTAAGGTTTATTTATATTCTCTATCTATAGCTACTCCTCATGGATGGTGTTGAGAGGATCTCAATTTCAATATTGATTCATAACTATTAATTATGGACTCTTAAATGTGGGGATTAAATATAATTATATCTCCTTTATAAAATAAGAGTAGTTCTACTAGTTTATCTAAACCAATAGAGGATTTTGTTTATTTAGCCAATTCAAATAGCATCTGAGATTAGGAAGCTTTTATATACATGGGACAAAAATGGTATTTGAAAAACTCATACTTTTAATATTCAATATATGGTTGTAAATAGAGTATATAAGATATTTAGACATTTAACTATAAGTAATATTAAAACACAAATTCATACCTTTGAGTTGTGATTTATTAAAAAATTGCCATTGAAAGAAATTTTGATTTTAGTCTATGATGATTTAAGAGATTGATTTATTCCATATGATTATGATATGGAGGAGTGAAATAAGACTTGAAGGCTCATGTATATACAAACTTTTAGAAAATATTAAATTCCTAGAGGGAAAAATAAATATTTGGAATGTACAATCCTTTGTTAACATTTTCAAAATATATGAGAGATTAAATTAAAACTTAACAATTTACAAGAGATAGCAAATATCAATGTAAGGGGCTAGGATACCTCTACGTAAGAAAAATATTTTTTTTCCTTATTATCATAATGTATTGAAAATAATAGAGCCCTATTGGAATAAAAATTCTATAAAAATATGGATTAAGGAAGCAAATTAAAATACCAAATTTTTCATGCTACAAATAAAATAAATATAACTTTTCATGGAATAAAAATTAATTTAACTATATATGAAATAAATATTGAATAATAATAAAACATTAACAAGGCAAATAAAACATTAAACAATTTGTGGATGATACTATTCTTTCCTCTCAGGCTTCTGTCCCCAAAGCAAAAATCATTAAGAGCATCCTTGACTCTTATGAAGAGGCGGCTGGCCAGAAAGTCAATTACCGCAAAAGCAAGCTATACTTCCTCAATACTCCCATCCACAGGAAAATCAGGATTGTTGAGATCCTTGGGTGTATCATTGGGAGCCTTCCAACTACTTATCTCGGATTACCGCTTTTCCATGGCAAATCGGTCTCGGCTATGTGGAACCCTATTCTAGATCGTCTCAACAAGAAACTTGCAAGCTAGAAAAGTTCAATGCTCATTCAGGCAGCTAAAGCCACTCTGGTCCAGGCTTGCCTGCAAAGTATTCCTATTTTTTTCTTATCTTCAAAGCTCCAGCTTCCATCTGCCAAATAATTGAGCAAATTCAACGTAGATTCCTTTGGGCAGGAAACAAAAACAAGAACAAATTTTCCCTTGTTGCCTGGGACAAGGTTTGTTCCAAGAAAAAGTATGGAGGTCTCGACTTCAGGGACATCAAGTGGATGAACATGGCTCTCATTGCCAAGCAGTCCTGAAGACTTACCATCAACGAAAAAGCCACCTGGATTAACATCATCAAATCTAAGTACCTTCATCAGGTTCCCTTTCTTGGAGAGCACAACCTTCCTAGCGGATCTCATTTTTGGAATGGTGTCACTAAAACAAGGAAGATCATCATGGAAGGTTTAAGGTGGTGTCTTGGAAATGGATTGACCATTCATTTTTGGGACAACCCTTGGATCTATGACAAACCTCTCAGTCAAGATCCTCATCTTGCTATGCTCAAGACGGTGACCAAAGCTACCTTTGGAGATAAGGTGTGTCATTTCATTAACCTAGGCATTACAAGACCCGAATGGAAACACCTAGATCTGAATGGGCCTAGACATATCACCGAGGCGCTTAGGCGGCTTCAAAACTTACTGAGGAGCTGCATTATCCCCAGTTCTCACAAAGAAGACTCCATGGTTTGGAACCTTGAAGATTCTGGGTAGTTCACTGTTAAATCTGCCTACTACAGCCAAGAAGCTCCCAGTTATGGTCGTGACTCCTCTAATCTGGTCTGGGTTCCCAAGATCATTCCCAAGGTCAAATTATTCTACTAGTTGGCCATCCAAAATAGAATCCTCGCCATTGACAATATGATAAACAGAGGGCTTCTCATCCCTAATTGGTGCATCCTGTGTAAAAACACCTGTGAGTCTACTGAGCATGTTTTTATGGAATGTCCCTTCTCCCTTGCAGTGCTCAACCAGGTTTTCAACACTTTTACCATCTTCGTAGCCCTCCCTCACTCCATTCCCCTCCTTTTTCAACAATGGCCCCGGCCTTTCAAAAGCAATCAACTCAAATTCATGTGGCAAGCCTGCCTTCACATTTTCCTATGGCAGATTTGGCTTGAGAGAAATGCCAAAATTTTCCAAAACCTTGTCAAGGATAAGAAGATTGTTGTTGCCAAAATCTTGGCCCTTGCTGCGGAGAATGCCTCTCTTGTCTCATCGTCCAAACCCCCCCTCCTGGACTTGAATTGGATCTAACAAATCATTTCAATATTCTCAATTTTTTTGCAACACCCCACACTTTTGTTGATAGGTCTGTTATCAAGTGGGTCTTACCTCCATCTGGGTGGCACAAGCTTAACTTTGATGGCACATCCAAAGGCAACCCTGGAGCGGCTGGTGCAGGTGGAATTCTCAGAAATCACAGAGGAGAAATAATCTTGGCCTTTGCTCAGAACTTAGGAATTCAGTCTACTAATATGGCCGAGGCTCAAGCCTTGTTCCAAAGCTTGATTCTCTTGGAAGGCTTGACTATCAATAAACTCATCATAGAATGAGACTCATTGCATTGCATCAACTAGCTCAAAGGAACCTTTGTGCCTCCTGGGGCCATTTTTTCCATCTTTAATGAATGCAAGACACTAATTGGTGTTTATCCAGAATTAATCATTCAACATCAATACCGGGAAGGAAACAAAGCTATAGACTGGCTTGCTAATAAGGGAGTTGATGCAACAGACATTCAGGTTTGGAGATATTCCTTCCCAATCGGCCTAAGGGACGCTTCTTCAAGTTCCAATGTTTGCACAATGTGAGTGGGTTACTGGTCTTCGGGTTTTTCGATTGCGTTTTGGCATCTTAGAGGGTTTTCGCGTCATTTTTCTAAGTTGGTTGCAAAATCTCAGCTTGTCACATTATCACAAAATTTCTTTTTTTCTCAAGTCGTGAGGTTGCTTCTTGTCACGATATCTCGACACTTTTCTCTCCCTCTAGTGCGGTCTTCCAACTTGTCGTGATATCGTGACACTTTTTCTCTCTGGGTACTTTTTTGCAAACTTGTCGTGATATCGTGAAACTTTTTCCCTTCGGGTGCTTTTTTGCAAACTTGTCGTGATATCGCGACACTTTTGGCCTTCAGGCACGGTCTTGCTTTTTGTCACGATTTCGCGACACCTTTTCTCTCTCCAACGGCGGTCTTCCATTCGATCGCGATATCGTGACAAGTTTTCTCTCCAATGGCGGTCTTCCATTCTGTCGCGATATCGGGACACTTTTTCTCTCTTGGTGCCTTTGCGCAAACTTGTCATGATATCACGACATTTTTTCTCTCCAAATGCGGTCTTCATTTTTGTCGCGATATCGTGATGCTTTTTCTCTCTCCAATGGCGGTCTTCCTTTCGGTCGTGATATCGCGACAAGTTTTCTCTCCAACGGTGGTCTTCCATTCGGTCGCGATATCGTGACAAGTTTTATCTCCAACGGCGGTCTTCCATTCTGTAGCTATATTGCGACACTTTTTCTCTCCGGGTGCTTTTGCGCAAACTTGTCACGATATCGCGACATTTTTTCTCTCCAAAGGCGGTCTTCATTTTTGTCGTGATTTCGTGACATTTTTTCTCTCCAAAGGTGGTCTTCATTTTTGTCGCGATATCGCGACGCTTTTTCTCTCTCCAACAGCGGTCTTCCAGTCTGTCGTGATATCGCGACCTTTTTTCTCTCCAACGGCGGACTTCCATTTTGTCGCGATATCGTGACATTTTTTCTCTCCAATGGCGGTCTTCATTTTTGTCGTGATTTCACTACACTTTTTCTTCTTGGTAGCAGGCTTCCACTTTCGTCGTGATTTCGGGGCTCATTTTCTATTTCGGCTGCGGTCTTCATTCTTGTCACGATTTTGCAACACCTTTTCTCCTCGGCAGCGTTCTCACTTCTTGTAGCGATTTCACGACTCCCTTTTCTTGTCACAATTTCGTGACTCTTCTTCTTGTCTGGCTCCAACCCTGCAACTTGTCGCGATATCGTGACACTTTGCAACATGTCGCGATATCGTGACACTTTGCAACATGTCGCGATATCGTGACACTTTGCAACATGTTGCGATATCGTGACTTCTTCTCTTATTCAGCTCCGATGGCGCTTCTTGTCATGATTTTGCGACTTCCTTTCTTCCTTTGGCTTCAACGGCGCTTCTTGTCATGATTTCGTGACATCACCATTTCGGTCGCGATTTCGTGACACCTTCCCTAGTGTGGAGGTTTGCCAGCTTTCTATTCCTTTCTTCTTGGACCACCTCGGTCGATATGGATTTATTGTAATCTCTCTTGTACAATGTTCAAGGACCTTTCAAAACCCTTTCTACCAATCAAAAAAATAAATAAAACATTAACAAGGAAGCAATAAATTTTTTAAAGATATTTTGTTAAAATTTGGGAAAGACGAGGGTAAAGAGAAGATTTTGCACAATATTATATTAACTACAACATAAGGAAAAAATTAAATATTGAAAAGAAATATATACAGGGATGACCTAAAAGAATTAGTTTTCTCTTTCCACCCTAACAAGGCAACTAGCACAAATAGATTTCCTTTGACTTTTCATAAAATATTTTGTGATTTATTGAGGAGTGACAAGTTGTCCATATTGAAGAGGTTAGGAAAATGAAGGCTATAATAAGAAAAATCCCATATATATTTTATTGGTTCCTAGGAAATACGAGATATAATATTTTTATAGTTTTCATCTGATAAGGCTTCGCAATATGATATGATATATATAATATTTTTCAATTTGATCATATCATATATAGTAGTCAAATTGAAAAAAATTATATATCATGTTATCTTAGAGGTACGCATGGTTTTATTCATGGTAAAAAATTTCTAGATTATGTTATCATTACATAGGCTGATACATTATCTTCATTCCATGAAAAATCAAATTTTCTTTTTCAAATTAACTATGCAAAGTGCACATAAAAGGGTTTATCTACATGTTATTCACAAAAAGAAAATTTGGCTTGGATCAAGGTTGATATGAATATATTACATGTTAGAGCACTAAAAATATTCTAATTGGATCAATGGATCATATGTTGAATAATTTCAATCTTTTCATTGACAATACTAGATTAAACCTATCTCCTTATATAAGGCATTGGTGAGAGGTTTGTCATAGAAAATATGGAAGAAAGAATCAAAACTAATAGTTTGCATAAAATGGTCTATTTGAATCTCAACTCTAATTTGTTTATGATAATTTTATTTTGGTTCATTCCTCAATCAATAAGGTCATGGAATTTAAATAAATACTATCATTCTTTGAGAAGGATGTTGGATATTTAGCTAGTATTACAGAATCTAAGATCATTTTTAATAATCCTATCCTAGATTTAAAATAGATTAATGTGGATATTTTTGACATGAAAATTGGAAAATTATCATCAACTTATCTAAGTATTCCTTTATTTGACAAAATAATTAGGAAGGAAAATTGGGATTCAATTTTGAATTGAATGAAATCTTGTTTGTTAGGTTGGAAAGGTAAGTTTATAACCATTGTTGCAAGGTTAAAATAAAAATAATACATTGTAATTTGTCCCTATATAGATGATATCACTTTTAATATTTCTAATAGATATAACATCCAAATCATATAAAATTCAACAAGATATCTGTTTTAAAGGATGTTAGAAAAAAATTAGTTTTTCATATTGTAAATGGGATAGGATTTGTAAAGAAATAATACTAGAGTGGAAGGCATGCAAATATATAAACATATGCATTTTGCATTGGAGGTAAAACTTGGTTGGAGATTGTTTAGATATCAAGAAAAGAGTTAAAAAATAATAATTTCACTTCAAATATATATAGGGCTTATTTATGCAAATAAAATTATTTAGGAAATGAACCCTACCTAGTTGTTCAACAACATAGAACTTCATATTAGATAGTTTATAAATGATTAAGAAATATTTTGGGTGATTACTGAATAAGAGGGGATTTTATAAATTTATGGTTTGATACTTGGTTGAAAACTTATAATATTAATATAAATTGTTGATCATTATCTTGTGTTTGTTTACCTTGTAAAGGATTAAATGCCAAAAATTATATTAATATGACTAGCAAATCTAGATCATGGAATTCCATTAGTAATTGATTGAAGGAGAGGACGTTAAAGAAATAGTGTATGAGTTTCAAATGATGTTTGAAGACTTTTATTTATCTATTCTTATATAAAAGGATTTGTTTTCAAATCTATCAAAATATGGTAGATGCTCAATCAAGGTGTGGTATAATGATTTAGTGTAATTAAAATCTTCTACTCCTAACTATTTTTCTTCCAAGAATATTTAATCACTCAAGAGCCTCCTAAATGCCTCAACATTCCTTTCATTAGTAGTCTACAATAATATAACTACATGTGATATTATTTAAATAATATGATATCATGGACCTTTTAGGTGTCTCTTATGTGAGAATATTTACAAAGATAAGATAATTTACCTTTCATGGACTATTTGGGGCTAATTTTCAAAAATATAAGAATATGTTGCATAGATCCATCAACATTGAAAGAGTACATAGAATTATTGATTAATTGTTGTATAGTTAAATCATTATGCATATTGTAGAGGATTTGTTCTTTCAACCTTTTTTGGAATTTATGGCTTGAAGGAATACATTGCTTTAAAAATAAATCTCAAACTCATGCTCATTGGAATTTATAGACATGGTTCTTATCATGGGAAGTTTCAATTGTGGAAAAAGAGGTGTTAGCCTCTTGCTTATAGGATTTGAATAACGTGGAAAATATGTCTATGACCAAAAAAGAATGTTGACACACAAGTTGTGCTTTTATATATGGTAAAATAGAAACTTCCTTCTATTGGGTTTAGAAGAATTAGTTTTGATGGTGTTTTTAAATGAAATATTGGAAGATTTGGTGGAGGTGGTATTTTCCAAAATAATGAAAGCAAAATTATTCTCCCTTTCTTAGATTTGAAGTTGTATGGAACTTCAACTAACAACTATGTAGAGGCTAAAGCACTTCTATCACAACCCAAGTCTACTTACTTGATTGTACTTACAATAAAAAGAGCATACAATATACTGAGTATTTTTTTCAAGACATAGGTTTACTTCCAAAGTGCCTTCAAGTTCTTAGGAAACCTATTTCACCCAATATAGTAAAAAAATAAACTTTAATTAGTACAGGCATAATACACCATGTTTGGGGTTCAAGACCGTTGTAGATAGCCACCCAAGTGGACATGATCGGCCAAATCCTATGATGGTGCCATTAGTGGAGTTGAATTGTCTCATTTATCATCCTTGTGTTCTAGCATGAGGTTCAATCCACGATAAGGGTTGTTCTATAGGGTGGATGCTTACTTCCCTATCTCAATTCAGACTGAATCCTCAATCGTCTAGTATTCTAGTTTATTTTTTTATATGAAAGGAATTAGCGTACATATGCCTATGTGACTGATTGAACTCCCCTTACTTGAAGTCAGTTAGCACCATGTCAATTCCCTAACCGTGGTCTTCATCACACATGACAATTATCTCACATATGTTTATCCCATACCAAACTCTATGGCTTATTAAGAGAAGTTAAATGGTAATGGGACTTACCACATTACTACTTTTTGGAAACCTAGAGGAGGTGTCCTATACCAACCCTCATTACTATTTTTGAAGTAGTCATATTTTTCCATCAATTCCATTAGAAATACGGTTTCCCCAAGACTTGCTTTGTGCATACTCACACCTTATCAACATTGGGTGTCATTTGGACATCTTTTTTTATGCTATTATTTATATATAGCCCAAATATTTTGTTGTTTAAAATATAAGGCACAAGGTTTTCATAAATTTCTCTAATTTTCCTACTCTCAAGTATCAAGTGATAAGGACAAATCATGAAAATCACCAATAGTTTCCATAATTACTCACTAGTTCTCTTAATTTACAAATAGATAATCATATGAGGTAAAATTATTTCCACACATTTAATTATCATTCGCAATCCCAATTAGAAATCTACTCAGTAAATATCTTTTGAGTACTCTAGACCACTAAAGGTGTTTTATGTGGTTTAAGAAAATGAAACATTAAAATCACATATATATAGGAGGCATGTTTCCCAACATCTGGTCTACATTATACAAAGCTCAAATCCCTAAATAGATTGGTATACATGTTAAGACACAACATCTCTTAGAGACCATTAGCTTACCTTATTCTACTATCTAGGTATTTTGAAAATAGATTCATGACATTATTATCGATATTTATGCCTTAAGAAGTCATTTACCCTATTGCCTAAAGGTTTTCATATGTTCACTGCACTATACAGATGTCAATAAAGATAATAAAATTTTAATTCAAGCCAAATCTAGATCCCCCATACGTATATGATCTAGGTAAATTCCTTTCCACAAGACAACTTATGAATTTAAGCTCATTCAGAGTATTCTATTCCAAAATATTATCGAAGTAGCTTCTTTACTATGACAATGAACCACTGGAAAATAACTTAATGTAACTAATCCACTAGTAGGGTATTACACCAAAAGAAATATTTCTTGAACAAATGCTCTTTGAAACACATTGAGCATTAAACTAATATGAACTTCTACCACAAAACTGGTTTGACTTAAATACTAGGAGTGTCACAATTGATGTATAAGTTCCAATTATCCCATATTATCATTTCTAAATCACATATACATTCAGAATATATTTTAATTATAATATATTTTTTCAAAATAGATAAATACATTGAAATATAAAATACTTTCAGAGAAAATAAACCTCATTCATACAAATACATATCCATTCATTACAATATGTCATTTTGCCAAGCATATATTCAACAACCCAAATGTCTAATAACAACACTGTCATAGTTGAACCATAAGGAATTTTCTCCCTGTAATATATTATTCCTAGCTTTGAAATAAATAAAAATAATATCTTTTACAAGAGAAATAAATGGAATACAAATTAAATTGTTTTCTATTCAGCTTTTGGCTATATCAAGAGGTCTCATCTTGATCCAACTATGCATAAAGCCAAGCCAACCCTCATTGACCATTGCAGTCACTAACTTAAAGTAGAGTCAACTCTATTTTGATTTTAGTAGGTGTTGTAACAATTTTTTTAGCTATTGTTCTGCTATAGAGCTTTTATTTGAATGTTGCATTGTTGTGTTTGTCCTTGCATGCAACTATAATTCTCTACCTACATCCACCGGCTTCATCGGTATTAAGTTTAATGAAAAGAAGATCAGAATTGGATCTTAATTGAAAATCACGCATACTAAATGCTAAGAACACAACAACAAACATGTTCTCTACTAAATATAATTCATCTTTTTCTTCATAGGGATAAGTATTGTTCAGAATATCCCTTTGAAAATCAATATTTCTAGATAAACTTAGAAAAATTAAATTTTTTGCACCAAACAAAATCACAATCCCTTTCTTATGAAGAACATTGTTCAGTTCAACACTTGTTAATCTATTTCTTCTTCTAAACATTTTATGCAATATTTACTTCTTCATTTACTAGGAAATTTGAAAGAAATAGAACTTAACGTTTTATAATATTAGAAGCCTAGTATATTCAAAATAATCACATAATCAAGCTAGAGGTAAATCCTTCATTTTTCATCTTATAATACATATCACATGTTTTCCGTTTTCAACATATAAATAAAAGATATCATTCTTCATTTTAATCATGCAAAAAAAAATGACATTCTTCATTTTCATCATGCATAACAAAAGTAGAATTTTTTGTTTACACCATGCAAATCAATGGCAGCATTTTCCATGCAAACAACATTAGGCATTCATAGGTAAACATAAGAAATTCCAACCTGGTCACCAAATAGACAATCTATTTTCCTTGTTTCCTTTACCTGCAAGACTTCCTCTATTCTCCTCAAGCCCTTATTATATAACTATTTTTTTCCTTCGAGAATCCACACCATTTTCCAACTAAACTATCATTTTTTGTTACCTTCTCTTTCCCCTATATTCAGGGCAAATTACCTGATCAGTTTCATGCTCTATTTCTAGCTCAGAGACAATCACATCATTTCCAATACACCATTCCTCTTCATAACGACTCCACTATGTACTATAGTTAGATTTGTTTTGTTTCCCATTTTTTATTATATTAAAAATAATTAAAAATAACAATAGTTTTATCCACATACAACACATATAGTACATCTAGGTTTAGTTTCTTTATGAACTTTATAATTAGTTTAACACCTACAACATTATTATATTCATATATTTATTCCAAAGTAATCCAAAAATAAACAGGTGAATAACTTAGAACAAAAATGTGGCTTCATATTTTTATTGCCACATAAAATTTAATTTATCTTTTATTTTGAAGTCAAACAGTAATAAATTCATGCAATCAAAATACACAATCACTTCATGCACTTACATGATATGCAATTTTTAAGTGAGTGTCCATGTGCTCATGAGCCAAATCATCATTTCCCCAATTACCTTTTTACTTCAACTATTCCTTTGTCAATCAAAGGATTATTCCTGATCCTACGTACACCAAACCATTAGCAACACCAAATTTAAAAATAAAATTTAAGTAAAATCATCAATTCAATTTGCTATTTCAAAGTTGTGCGAGGAGGGTCGTTACATCCTCCCCCACTAGAAACAAACATAGTCCCTATGTTTTAGACAAGTTTAATCAAGAAATTTTTTACATATTTTTCTTTCAAAAATCAAAAGTAATCAAAAAATCCATTGTTCCCTTTTTCACATAAAATACCTCAATCGTCATAATTATCACTGAATCACAATTGTTCAAATTAGGCATATAACCAAATCATGCAATATATCATATTGTATTCTATCAAATATCCATGAATGAATCAAAACATACACCATGATATGTTTAAAAACTACTTTACTTAGTAATGCAAATTATAGACAAGCTACTCTACTCATTATCCAGTCTCATATTCATTGCATATATACATATATCATCAAATCATATGAAATATTTTTGAAAAATTCTATATCTACTCAAATAGATAAGGAAATTGTTGTTGCATATCTACCACATCCTCCCACATGGTGTTTCTGTCTGAGTAGTGGTCCCACTAGACCCGATATTTATTTATATTTCTTTTCCTCAGATTATTGGTTCTCAAACCAAGTATGCGAACAAGTCGAACATAAATCTTTAGTGGATTGGTCATCTACAATTTGGAGGCATCCAAAATATGAGTATAATTAGAAATATATTTTTTCAAGAGAGACACATGGAAGACATTATGAATTTTGGAAAGGCTTGGCAGTAGAGCAATTTTGTAAGCAACTAGGCTCATCTTGGGCATAATTTCAAATGGACCCACATACCTGAAGTCAAGTTTAGAAGATTTTTTGGAAGTTGTAGTTGATTTCAATGTTAATAATACCCTTTCTCTCATAGAATATTCTCTCAGTGTTTTTTTAAGATCCACGTAGCTCTTCTAGAAATTTGCAGCCTCTTTTAGCTTTTGCTAAATTCTTTTCAGTTGTTCTTCCATTTCTTTTACCATTTCCAGTCCGATCACTACCCGATCCTCCAGATTATTCCAAGACAAAGAAGTTTTGCACCTTCTCCCATATAGGGCTTCAAAATATGCCATTCCTAGTGATGCATGGTAACTATTATTGTATACAAATTCCACTAGGTATAGATAGTCTTCCCACTTTGTATGTTGATCCATGCAATATATTCTTAGCATATCCTCTAGTACCTGATTCACCCTTAGTTTTCCCATCTATCTTAGGGTTATAAGTAGGACTAATATTTAATTTGGTCCCCAATGCTTTATAAAATGATTGCCAAAATTTAGAGGTAAAACAAGAATCTCTATCAGAGATTATAATTTCTAGAAATTCATGTAGTCTTACCACTTCCCTAGCAAACTTACTCACTACCGTTGGTTCATCATCTTACAAATTGCCTTGTATAAAGTGTGCAACCTTGGTTAACTTATCCACAACCACCAATATTGTGTTATGCTTAAATATTGTTTTAGGCAAACCCACTATAAAATCCATTGATACCACTTGCTATTTTGGTGTAGGTATATCATGTGGGTACAACTTTCTAGCCAAATAAATATGTTCTGCTTTCACTCTTTGGCATTCCAAAAATCTAGCCACATAATTGGTGATATTTGTTTTCATTCTTGGATAGTAGTAAGCTTTCCTCAAATTCTCACACATTTTTTCCCCTCTCGAGTGCACAGAATAAGGAGTATTATGTGCCTCCTTAAGGATTGTTTCTCTCAACCCACCTATGCTTGGAACTACCAACCTATTTTTGAAAAATAACAAATCATATTTAATTACAAAATCTACTTCCTTTTTAGGTTTCTGCTCAACCTGATCATGACAAGATTGACAAAATTTATCTTTTTCTTGCAATTCCTTAATTTTTTCTAACATATCATATTGGTATTTGGTCATTGTAGTAATATGTCCTCTCCTACTTAGAGCATTTGCGACCTTATTCTCCTTACCCTTTATATACTCAATGCCAAAATCATACTCAACTAATAATTACATCCAGTATATTTGCCTAGCATTCAACAAGGGTTGATTAAATAGGTATTTCAAACTTTGGTTATCTATCTTTAACTTAAATGGTTTCCCTAACAACCGCTACCAAATCTAAATCATGAGTGTTATATTTTACCTTGTGTATCTTAATCTTCCTATACTCATAGGCAATAATCACATCATCTTGGGTCAAGACCCCACCTAACCCTTAAATCAATGCATTTGTACAAATAATAAATTGCTTGTTTGGGTTAAGCAATTGCATAATTGGTGTGGTTGTCAATATTTCTTTAAAAACCCAAAATGCTCTTTGCACTATTCTATCCTCTTAAATGCTTTTCCTTTCCCTTAAATATTTTTTATGGGTTAGGAAATTCTTGAAAATCCTTTGATGAGTCACCTATAATATCCTACAATACTGATAAAACTTTGCATCTTTGTCATATTAGTAGGTGTTGGTCAATCAATGATTACTTCAATTTTCTTGGGATCTACTACAATCCCTTCTACAGAGATAATATATCCCAAATATTGTACTTGTGGAGTATAAAACTCACACTTTGATAATTTTCCATATAATTTATTCTTTCTCAAAATCTCAAGCACAATTATCATATGTTGATCATGTTCCTTCTTATTCCTGGAATAGATCAATGTCATCCAAAAATACAAGCACAATCCGGTCCAATCGCTCTCTAAAAATGTTATTCTTGAGATTCATGAATGTGGCTAGGGTATTAGTTAGCCCAAAAGATAAGACATTAAATTCAAAATGTTCATATCTTGTTCTCAATGTTATTTTAGAAGTGTCCTCTTCTTGTATCCTCAACTAATGATAACCAGATCTTAAGTCAATATTTGAGAATATAGTTGCTCCTCTTATTTGGTCAAATAAATCATCAATTCTAGGTAGCGAGTGCCTATTTTTGACAATCACCTTGTTCATCATTTGATAATATATGCACATCATCAAGGTACCATCTTTATTTTTAACAAACAAAATAGGAGCTCCCCAAGGCGACACACTTGGATTGATTAGCTCTTCTTTTAGAAAATCCTGAAGTTATATTTTGAGCTCTTGTAGCTCAATAGGAGTCATTATATATGGTACTCTTGTAATACGTGCATCTCTAGGGATTAATTAAATAGAAAAAACAAATTCCCTCTAAGGAGGTAACCTTGGTAGATCCTTAGGAAACACATCCTTAAATTATCCCAATACAGGATGCTTTTAAAAGAGGTCAAATTCTATCTTAGTTTCCCTTCTTCCTAAGATCATTCCCTTCTTCCTAATAACTTTCTTTATTTTCATTACAGACAATAAATATGGTTTAGCTTCTCTTCACCCACATATAATTCTAATCCTTTGATTAGATTCATCCTTTAATTCCACCCATATCTCTTCAAAATTTATAAGAGCCTTATGCGCTTTCAACCAATCAGCTCCCATAATGATATCAAACACATGAAAAGGTTCCATATACATATGCCAATTAGTTTTTCCTTATGGAAAAATGATGTGAGGGTCAAACAGGTATTGATTAACTTGGTAGGTTTGTCCTGAACCATACTCTACCTTCCAACCATTAGCTAAAATCCTGGTCTAACATGTAATTCCCTGATTAATTAGTAGAAATAAATCTCCATTGATCCACTATCTATCAAAATTTTCACATCTTTATCAAAATAAAATTCTATTTATTAAGAAAGAAGCAATTTGACCATCAAGTTCATAACTACCTGTAACTATATAGATCCTATGGGTGGCCTCCTCTGGTGCTTTTTAATTTTGATTAGTTCTATGGGGATATTTTTTGGTATAATGAGCTCCTTAAATTATATAGCATCCATTTGGTGGAGCTTAATTTTTATTGTTATTATTCTCATTTCTATCTAGAGGCATAGTTTCCCTAGTTCTTTCTTGACCTACTATTTTCTGATCCTATCTTTTGGGAAACTCTCTACCATTCTTCTTGAACTTACCATCCTGATAGCTAAATTTATTTTTGTTTCCTTGCTTGTTATGATCACTTCCTTTGGTTTTTTTTTTTCCCATCTCATAATTTCAACACTTTTCCATTTCTTGAGTTCATATTTCTCCTTTTTAGACAATTTTTGATAGTTAAAATATTTTTTTCTAGTTTCCTGATTGGCTTCCTCTTTTCTTGCCAAATCAAAGGTTGTAGGCAGGTTAATAGGGTTGTGCATGTTTACCACCATCATGATTCTAGGATGTAATCTCAAAATGAATTTTTGATTCTTCATTTCTTTATTGCTTTCATATTGATATGTATATTTTAATAGTTGAATGAACTTTTGGTGTTAGAACCGCACTAACATGTCTTCCTAATGCAAATTTGAGAACTTCCCAAATTTCTTCACATAATATTATTTAGTCAAAAATCTATCCCTGAATTCCTTGGCAAACTCCTCCCATTTGAGATCAACAACTTCTATATTATGCCCTTTCTTATAGGATTTCCACCAATCTAGGGAAATTTCAATCATGTTCATAACTTCTAGAGAAGTATTAGATTTAGAGGATAAAACTACTAGAGAAAAATATGACTCTAGTTCATTTAGCCAATTTTCTACTAAATCCCCATCACCTTTCCCATTAAACTTGGATATTACAACTTTTTTATGTTTCTATCCAATTTCTTACTTACCCTAGCCCTTCCATATCTAGATCCCTCAAGTTCTCTAGGTGCCTCCTCTACCCTGCCTAATCCATTTTCTCTTCTCCTAGCTAAGTCTTCTATGACCCACTATTGTTGGACAATAAATTCTTATTGTTGGGCCATATGGGTTTTTAGTTGGATCATATCTTCCCTTTATTTTTTCATGTGAGTTAGTAGCAATATAAATTATGTAATATTTCTCTTCTCTCTTATGGGTTCATTGGGATATGGTTCATTCAATTATTTTATCCTTTTTACACATTGAGGATATTCTCATATTAAACTAGACCTTGGTTCTCTAGTATGGTTTCTTCCTCCCTACCTCCCGTAGGATTTCCTAAAGACCCACCTTGCAACATTTGTACCATTTGACCTATAGGTGAAAGAGGTAAATTATTAGTTTTTGCATTACATTAACCAAGTTTCATAATCAGAGTCTACAACTTAGAATCACTTATACTCTGATACCATATGTCACAACCCAAGTCTACTCACTTGATTATACTTACAATAAAAAGAGCATGAAATATACAAAGTATTTTTTTAGTTTTTAAGACATAGTTTTACTTCCAAAGTGCCTTTAGGATCTTAGCAAACCTATTTAACCCAATATAGTATAAACATATACTTTAATTAGTACAAGTTTAATACACCATATTTGGAATTCAATATTATTTTAGAAAGCCACCCAAATGAACGAGATTAACCAAATTCATTATGGTGCCATTAGTGAAGTCGACTTGTCTCATTTATCATCCTCGTGTTTTGGAATGAGGGTCAATCCATGACAAGGGTTTTCCTCTAGGGCCCATAACACCTAGAGGGTAAATGCTTGCTTCCCTATCCAAATTCATACTAAACCCTTGACTATCTAGTCTTCTAGTTCATTTTTTATGTATGAAAGTGTAGACACCAAAATCTAGCCACTTGTCCTCCACCCATGCTTTCCTGCCATTTCCACCACCAAAACATAGTTACTTGCCTTCCATCCTAGATTTTTTACCATTTTCATCCATTATTTACATATATTTATTATATATATTTAAATAATAATATTTTATATATTATATTTTATATATCCTTAATATATATATATTTATAAATAAATTAATCCTAGCCATCCAATTTCATTTAGTCTCATTCATCCATTTACCTTAATTCATGCCACACCATAAATTTAATATCTACCTTTAGATATTATTTAATCTCAGGCACATTATTGGTGTCATTGAAACCCTAACATGCCCTAGATTGGATTATAAATAGGAGCTATTTTGATGGCTCAACCCCTAAGTGATTGAATTCTCTAAGTCCCCTAAGGTTCCCTGAGATTTCAAAGTGCCTTATAATTTCAACCCAACCTTTATGCCCTAACCCCACTCCATCCATCATATTCCTTGTTCCCTCATTCACCATCACCACCGTTGCATCCCTCACCTTCATCATATTTGCTTCTACAACATCTTTTTTCAGTTGTCAAGCACCTCCAAGCACTTTCTATCATCGCCAAGTACCTCTGGGTATCACCCTATAAGTTGCAAGTACCTATGGGTATTTCTTCTAGCCACCAGGTTCTCGTGGGTGTTTTACGTAAGCCCTCTGAGCGTCCCCTAGTCCTTGAGTGTCACTAGGGCACACCCTCACCATTGACCTCCAACAAATCTAACCATAAACAGATAGCAAGTAAAGAGCAAGGTAAATCTATTTTATTTTATCATGTTTCATATAGTTTAATTATGTTCGCATTTCATACTATTATAGCTAGGATTTTGGTTGTGATTTTTGAGGGCTCACATAGTGGAACCCTCATTATTATTACTAACTCTTTGGTGTTTCTTTGTGTATAGATTAGATAGTATATAAGAAGTATTGGAAAGTTGGTTAAGATGGAATGGCTCAACATCGGATATGTAGAAGCCCAATCACACTTATTGGGAGCAAATTTACAATTGAAGACACCACCATTTGTTGTAGCTAAGGTTTCATAGAAACCTAGCAATATTTGTAAAAAATTTATCAAATAGGATTCTTGAATCTATTATTGTAACAACAGAGTTTCTAGGCTCCCCCTATTTAATATAAATATCATTTGTTGTGCAATATCTAGTTTATTTAAATTTTGTTTTATTTAGCATTGCTTGGTGTCATGTTTTTAGCTCTATAGAAAGGAATTACCATGCATATGCCTATGTGACTAACTGATCTCCCCTTACCCAGAGTCATTTAACACCATGTCAATTCCCTATGAACACATGTTGTGATGGTTTACATAAATATTTGATTGTTTGTTTTTTGATTGCTAAATCACTTATTTTAATAATTATTATAAAATAAATTAATATTAATAAAATAAAATAAATAAGGGGGATTATTGATTTTCATTTTTATTTGTAATAAAATTTTAATTTGTATGAAAAACATTTAATTAAAAGTTTTTCCATTCTATGGGTAAGGAAAACTTGGAAAGGAGATCACCTTTCCACCTACAGGAAAGGAGATCACCTTTCCACCTGGAGGAATAAGATAATTCTGAGGTTGCTTATTGCATGCATTCTTAGTTACTTGTTTCTACTTTTAAATAAGCTAGGAAACTTGGGATAGAGGTATTGGGAAGAAGAACCGATAAACAATAGAAGAAAAGAAAATAGTTCTTTACTTATTATTTCTCTATGGATTCAGGTCAGTTTTCCATATTATGTGTGTTATTTTTCTTTGTGATGGATTATTTGGTGTGATATTAAATTTAGTTTTAACATTAAATCATTTAAAGGAAGTTACAGTAGTAATATTACGTCAACACATCTGCTTAAAACTAGTTGAGACGTTTGTTGTTTCCATTTTTTAAATGCTACATAAGATATTTCCTTTATTTTCTCCTTTATTTTGCATAACCATGAATGGCTACTATAATAAATTATTAATACCTTGATCTTCCTACTAATGGTTTATGTAAAGTAGTCTATTTTTCTTTACTTTGAAATCTACAAAATAACTATGAATATTTGATTGTATTACTATATAGAATTGTTGTAAGTGGCCTTTGTATTTGAATTATTAAGGACAACATTTTGCTATCCTCATGTTGCTATTGTGAAGTATCCATTTTATGGTCCTCATGTTGCTATAATTAGCTTTTCATTTATATATATTCAATGTAATTTTATTTTGTTTTTCACATATTGCTATAAGCAACTTTTCACATGTGCTTTTGAAGTATGCAATGTTGTTGTGACCAATTTTTTATTGCTATGTGTAGCTAATTATATTGTCTTAAAGTATTCTATTTTATGGTTTTCACGTTGCTATATATGACTTGTTATATTGCTATCAAGTATTCTATTTTTCGGTCCTCGTGTTTTTATGAGTGGTTTTTTATATTCAATGTGATGTAATTTGATTTTGTTGTTCTTGCGATTGGTTATAAGTGCTGTGAAGTATGCAATTTTATTTTGAACAAATCTTGTGTTACTATGTGTGGCTTATCATTAATATATTATTATGAACAATTTCTAAGGACTTTTATTTTGTTATCCCCTTATTTTGATGAGTGGTTTGTCATAAATAATTTTACTATGAGAATCATTTAATATCTTGAACTTGTAGTGGACAATTTACCTTTCTATTATTGTGTTGTGTGTGGCTTTAATGATTATTTATATATGATTTATTTCTTTTTGTATACATTTTTAACCCCTCAGTTGAAAGTACGATATTATAAAATTGATATCTCATTTGATATCTACAGGATAGTGTATTAGTTATAAATATTCTTGTGTACCCAAGAAAACAAATATAAATGATATATATCTTAATTAAAATAATTTGACTATAAAATAAAGGCTCTAAGATAAATATAAAGTATTCCTTATATAAATTAAATATGGTAATCATGATAACTTTGGATGAATAGAATAGGAGAAGAAGATGTATTAAATTAGAATGAAATTCCAACATAGGAATGTGTCGTTGGAAATAAACACCTTGTAAGGAAGCAACATCACATGAACCGGGTAGAAAGCAAGAGGGTAAACTACCCCACACACATGTCGTGACTCAATGTTAATAGGGGTGAGGATTCCCACATTATCGGGACCAAGAACTTCCACCTTTAAGACTACTACCCCATTGGTAAAGAGTTTGGCAAGTTTTGGGTCTCATAAACCACTCAAGTCCCACAGCTAGATCATTGTAGGATTATTGACACACGCACACACTATACTAACTAAGTAGAAGAGGTATTAAAGTGGAATAAAATTCCAACATAGGAATATGCCACTAGAAATAAACACCTTGTAAGGAAAAATCATCACATGAATCGATTAGAAAGTAAGAGGGTCAACTACCTCACACACATGTCATGACTCAATGTTAATTGGGGTGAGTAGTCCCACATAAGCGGGACCAAGGACTTCCACCTTTAATCCTGCTACCCCATTGGTAAAGAGTTTGGCAAGTTTTGGGTCTCATAAACCACTCAAGTCCCACAGCTAGATCATTGTAGGATTATTGACACACGCACACACTATACTAACTAAGTAGAAGAGGTATTAAAGTGGAACAAATAAAATGTGTTCGGTTTCCAAGTTTGAATTGAACATTACATTTAAGGTAATGCATTCATTTAGATTTCCACCGATCCACTCTGATCCTCCAGTCACCCCATTGGAGAATGAAGGACCAAGCATTCGTAACAGGAGTACCTCTTCCTTCACGTAGGAGAAAATGATGTCAAATATCTTTGAATCAGGGTGTTTTTAAAATAAAATAATTGTGGGAGCTTCTGTGAGCTTCTTAAAACCCTCATCGTTAATTAAAAAAAAATGAAACTTTCTTATCTTAAGGATGAAGAAAAATATATACCGCTTATAGGAAACTTCAAGAAGCATTAATTAAAGTTTTCTAGTGTAAATTTATAACTTTATGATATTTGAGTGTAATATAAAGTGTTTATTATTCTTTTTATCTTCTTTCAAAAAATGTAGTGAATAGCTTAAGCTTAGCTTATGAACCTTTAGATTTAGTTTCTCATTTATAAAGCTCTTAATTTATATTTGTAATCATGTCATAAGTAATAGAATAAGTTACTAATTTTACTTTATTTCTTTCAAACATGTAGCGTGTAAGCTTATGTCATCATTAATCATTTAAAATTAAAAATTCTCTTATATATTGTAGATTGATGCAGGAGCATCCAATGGTGTAAGAGTGATCTTCCATCATCCAAATTTGTATTTGTTTTATTCTATTCTAAATTTGTTTTGTTGTTTAGGGGATGAAGAAATAGACCTAATGGTGAACAAATCACCCCAATATCCTGAGTTTTTCAGGAGATATGTAATTTTTATGGTAAAAACCATGCCAAAATGGTGAAAATCTTGCCACTGAAACTTAAAGGTGAATTTTGAAGGCCTTAGAGGCCTCGTAGAGGGGTGAAAATTAAGTTTAGTAACTTTTAGGACATTACTAACAGTCAATCCAATCAATCCAATCAACGAGCAAGGAGTTATGACCCTGGGACTCTGAAATTCAAATTTCAAATGAATTGTTTTAGGCCGAAAAAGGAATTTCAAAATTATAAAATGGTGTCTGGTCTGTATCCTCATTTTTATAAAAATTAATAGGAAATCTCTAGCACTGTTTTACAAATTTCTTTGTTTAGGAAGCTTGTTTGTGTTCTGTTGATTATAGTTCTGCTTCATAGATGTTTTAAGTGTTTAAAATAATAGTCCCTTATAATTTATCTTGAGAATCATTTAATATCACTGACTTTTGCTTCTTTAATTATGTTAGAGTAATATTCCATTATTGGGGATACTAACCATATTCCTACATTCGGGTAGATTTCATTTAGCACATGATAAAAAGTAGTATTTATTTTTACCACTAGGTTATTCCATTATTTACTTTGATTTACTATTGTAAATAACTTTAACTATTACCTATGGTTAATGGTATGTTGAATTATTCACATTGTAATGTGAATAATATTAGTTAGTTGTTAGGTTCATTTTCTAAGGTTTTTAGCTACCTTAACGGGGAAGGCTACCTATTCACATCATTTACTACCTAAGATGGAAACAGTTGTTTTAGGCTATTCATAGCCTAAATCATATGTTATTCAAACCATTGTATTCAATATATTTTCTAATGATTCTAGCTTAATTGTTTCTCACTGCATTTGCTAACATTGGCATCAAAGATATGGAGGAGGCAATCAAGGAGGTAAGGTGCACACTAGACAAGGTGGGAGGAAGTCTCTCATTCTAGGTGTTTCAAGGCAGCTAAGGTTGTTAATTGTTTGTTTAATTTATTAAGTTCACCTAAGTTTTTTTGTTTCATTTCAAACATTTATCTAGACCAGCAGCCCATAGGTCATCCATGTGAGCAACATGAGGCCCACATGGACTAGCCAATATCCAATCCATCATGAGTAGGTACTCTCTCTGATTGGAAACAAAAGAGGAGCCTCTGATAACCGATATGAGGTGACAAACGTCGACCTGGAGCCACGAAGGATCCCTCTAAGTGAGGTCCAAACTAATCTCTAATCAATGACCAAAAATTAATTTTAGGTGATCGATCCAAGGTGTCGGATCGAGGAGGCCCCCCTCCTAATGTGAGGGCCAGACTACTCTCTAACTTACGACTAAAAATAAGTTTTTAGTGACAGGCTTGAGGTGTTGGCCTGAGGAGGACCCCCTCCTGATGAGAGGGCTAGATGGCCCATCACACCATTTATAGAGGGGATAGCCCTGTTAGGTCCTAGACCACTGATAGAGGGGGTGGCCTTGTCATACCCAATGCAACTAAACCTGATAGGGAGGGGCGACCTTGTCATACCCAATGCAACTAAACCTGATAGGGAGGTAGTCCTATCAGGCCCTGACTCAAATGATGCTCGCTCTAGATAGACTAACACTAATATATGAAAACAAACTGACACCAAGATGGAGTAGACATTGAACCCAATATTGATAGACACTGACACCAAGATGCACATGGATCTGACCCAAAGCTCACCGACATGGTAGAGTATCGACCTTCGAGGACTAATGCAACTTGCTAATGTGGTAGAGACTCGGCCTACGAGAACACGAGGCAATACACTAACATGGAAGAGGAACAGAGTTCTAATAATACCATGTGGCATCAAAGATCATGAAATTATAGGCTATCAATGTAGCGTTTGGTTGGTTCATGCAGGTGATGTGGCAGTACTAGGGTTAGCGCTCTCGGTTAGGCAAAAAAATAAGGGCTAAGCAATTACCCAAAGGCAATCACTTTCAAATGGATGACTTCCCATTTTTATATCCTAAAAATATACCCATAGGGTGCATGTGGGATATCAAACCACATATTTTTCCTTCATGTGGGTCCACGAAGGAATAAAACCCACTAGCTAGGCTTTCCTTCCCTAGGAAGGTCCTAGCCCGACCAATTGCTTGCCCACCACTAAAGGTTGAGGCTCACGATCGAGGGTTCAAAACCTGTCGAGACTCAAAAATAATTTTTTTTCTAGCATTAAAACTTTAGACAATAAGTTTAAAAAAAAAAACACGTTAAATTTTTATTTTGTATTTTTTTATTTTTTTTTAGAATTTTCAATTAATACCTTACTAATATTTTGAATTAATTTTTTTTTTTTTAAAGTGACTTTTATTCAAAATATATATTTTATTAATTTATTATTCTTAATTACAATAAAATTATGTAATAAAATTTGAAAAATACAAGGCCATTTGTTTTGGAAATTCATAAAAAATGATTTTTTTTGTTTTCTTCAAAATCAAGGATAACAGACAAAAATCAAAGCACATTTTTTTTGCAACACATTGAGATTTGTAACACTTTGATCGATTTTTTCTCAAAAAAAAATTTGAGAGTACAAGTTTTATTTCATGAAGACAAAACCTTGGATTTAAAAAGTTCTTTGTCGTCAAATAGTTATAATAAAGAGGAAGGAACTTCAATGACAAACAACAAGATCCTTTTTTCATCGTATGCTTTGATAGCATAGAAGAAGTTTACCTTGCTTCCTTACTTACATTTATCCTTGAAAGCGTTTAGATCGAATTTATGGTCCCATGAGGATTAGGGAACCCTTTAACCCTGATACCTCTCCAATATTTGAGTAATGAAGCCTCAAAGGGTCCACTAAAACCAATTCGTTTATCGACTGGTTCTGGAAAGCATTTCAAAATCTTGTCGTGTGTCGACTTGTCTTTAAAGGTGTGCTACTTAGTTAATTTTCCAAATCAAAGGGGAGAAGACAAGAAATTGTATTTATTTGAAAAATTTTAACGCAAAGTAATGAACACTTAAAAATAAAATCATGTTAAATTTGCAACACCAAAAAAAAGGGAAAGGCAATTGTTTTCAGGCACATTCTTTGCAAATTTTAAAAACAATAAGAGACATAAAATATCATTTTTTTGCACAATTTTGTTGCAAAATTTGGTGATAAAAGTGAATTTTCTATATTACTCGACACCTTTATTACAAATTAGCAAATTAGTTACATTTTCAATTGCATCCAAAACCTAAGTGATAAAAAATTTGTAGGCACTCTTTGATTGATTATTGCATTTAATTTTTTGTTCTTTGCAATTATAAGTCATCAAAATCAAGAGCACTCAAAACCCCAAAAATTCACAATAAATTGTGTAATTCATTGCACAAGTATAAGCCATTTTATAAATTGATATTCTCTCCATATAAACCCTAATATTCACTCTTATTTATTTGGCTCAAATATCCTCAAACTGATTATTCCTCTTTAGGAGGATTTTTAGTAAGGTGCCATTAAATATATTTTTGAGTGAATTCTCTTTCACTTCTCATTTGTTTGACTTAAATATCCTCAAACTAATCATCTTTCTTCAAAAGAGATTTTTCAGGTAGGTGCCATTAAATACCACTTAAGTGTGAAGGAAATATTATGTTAGTGAAAATTCTAGAACCTTCATCATGGTAACTATCAACAAAAACTTAAATGATACACAATTTCTTAAAAGTCCTAACTATTCATCATGGAAACTAATATGAAAGCCATAATTACTGTATAGGAAATATGGGATTTAGTATATGGCACTGAAACAAGACCCACATCAGTAGGAGTAAATAAAAAATCATGGGATAAAAAGAACAATTGTCTTCTCATGTTGATTTTCCTAGCTACTACTGATGAGATTTAGCCTCACATAATTGAAGCTAAAAATGGTAAAGATGCATGGGATGCACTTTGTACCATTTTTGAAGGTAAGAATCAATCGACTATTCTAAACCTTCAAACACAACTTCATACACTCCATATGAAGTCAAGAGAATCATTATAACTATTCTTTTGTAGAGTAGCATAACTGATGTAAAAAATGAATGCTTTAGGAGAAAAAATAGAAGATACTATCTTGAATTTAGTAATATTGAGGGCTCTTCCATAATCCTACAATATTTTAATCACATCCCTTAATGTATCTCAAAGAATAGTCACATTTGTAGAGTTAGTCAATTTTATTCAAATAGAGGAAGCAAATCAACTCCAAAGCGATGAAGTGAAAAAAAAATGCACTTTACTTGAAAAATTAGGTTGAAAATAAGAAATAAAACTTTTATAAGGAAGGATCATCTTCAAAAGGTAAGGGAAAGAAACCTCAAAATAAGTTTTGCATAAATTGTATAAAGGACAACCATGACACCAATCGGTGTTGGTTTAAAAACAAGCAAAACGAAAATGGCAAAGGCACATCACAGAAGCAAAACAAAGGTAATGTTGCTAGTGAAGTGTCTGATTCCGATTTTGATTTTGGTTTGGAAAGAGCACACAAAGTACTCATGTCTAAGAGAGCATTGTAAATGGAAATAAAATTTCACCGTAGGCAAGCACCATCTACACTCTCTTTTTAGGCTTCATAAATAGCATAAGTTTTTGTTTGAAGTACTTGCAATAAAGGGGTGATTGTACCTCTTTTAGGCTTCATAAATAGTAAAAAAAAATTGTTTGAAGTAATTATAACAAAAGGGGAGAATTTTTTGGTGTAAAATTTTCCTAGGAGGTAATCTTTGTAAAAGCCTTAACAAAGCTTCATGAGTTGCACATATTTTGCAATTAATGGGGGATAAATATTTATTTTAATACTTCACACATTTTTTTGTAAAAATGGAGGATGACTTATAAGGGTGCATTTTTGACAATGACCAACACCTTAGTCACACTTATTGCAGAAATTCCATTACAACATATTTTTGCAACAAAGGGGAAGACTTATAAGGGTGCATTTTTGATAGCGACTGACACCTTAGCTACCTTATCAAAAATTTTGAAAATTCATATTGTAACCAAATGAACCTCGTATATAGTGATCTACTCTAGTACACCTAGCAGTTGCAGTGGCTGGTTACCCGAGCAAACCATTTGGATGACACGATTACAATAAGGACATTCATTGATGTGAAGACAAAGTGAGAAATAACCCATTTTTTTGCTTAAAGCAGCCAAAGAACTATGACAGAGCAAGAGCCAGTAGATCAACATATTTTTCACTGCATTGGGATAGTTATATACATTACCCAAATAATTTAATAAGGGAGGATGTTAGAGTAATTTCCATTAGTCAGGATATTAATCATTTTCCTACATTAGGGTAGATTTCATTTACCACATGGTAAAAAGTAGTATTTATTTTTACCACTAGGTTATTCCATTATTTACTTTGATTTACTATTGTAAATACCTTTAACTATTACCTATGGTTAATGGTATGTTGGATTATTCACATTGTAATGTGAATAATATTAGTTAGTTGTTAGCGTCATTTTCTAAGGCTATTAGATACCTTAAGGTGGAAGGCTACCTATTCACGTTGTTTACTACCTAAGGAGGAAACAATTTCTTTAGGCTATTCATAGCCTAAATCATATATTATTTAAACCATTGCATTCAATATATTTTCTAATGATTCTGGCTTAATTATTTCTCACTTCATTTGCCAACAAATTATGTTAGATTCTTTCTATTAATTTAAAACAAAATTCTATTTTAACATATTTTTATTCATTGTGAAAGCACGAGATTCCAGTCAAAGGAAACACCAAGTGCAATTGCATTCAAAGTTAAGCACGCCTAAGTCCTAGAAATATAAATTACATGAAACGGAAAAGAGACATGTTGGAAGAGACGCAATCAGATAAAGAAAAACAGCCCTTTCATTAATTTCCTTCGATCTCTGTTACAATAATGCCTCCTCCCTTTTCAGGGGCTAGGAGCGCAAATAGGGTTTGATTACAATCGTTGAATGATTCCTCCTTTCGCGTGCCCACGATTGCAATGGGCGGGCCAAGATGATGCCGCCGCTGATGTCGATGAGTTCTTCGCCTCTGCTGCTTCTCCTGTGAACAAAGAAATGATCAAGACGTTAGTAGCACCTGCTGCAAATGAAAAGCATTCTCTCTCTAAAACTAACAAAATATGCATACGAATATTTGCACGAAACCGTGAAAACAGTGAATCCAAATTGCTTCAAAACCTGACAGAAGGTAAGAAAAGTTACCAGAAGGCCACTGCCACTGAGGCAGCTGGCCAATCCACCTTAAACTGGAATTCGTCCCTGGGCAGGACGAATTCTGACTGTAATTCGTCCCTGGGTGGGACGAATTCTTCTGAGTAGGAGAAACCGACCTGCTGCTGCTCCAATGTCGGATCTCGGGACCTGCAAAACTCCTGCAAACAGGGGGGTTAGGTAATTGGGGCCATTTTGGGACGACCCAGATGGTCGGATTTTCCCAATTTGGCCTCCACCCTCGGGAATTTGACCTTGACACCTGCAAGTTAGCGAAACGACAAAGCAATACAAAACACCCTAAACTCTGACCAAAAGCTACAAAATTGCAATTATAGACTAATCAGACCTAGTAACACGGAATGCAATCTAAAAAATAATCTAAAGTGCTCAAAAACTAAAATTAGGACTTGGGAGGTGCGGGGGTGCCCAAGTGGGCCTCCCACCGTTGGCCCTCGATTTTGGAGCCAATCCACCAAGGATGGGCCCAAAACCTTTTAGGATTGGGGGGTCGGCGAATTGGTAGGTTCGGATGTCCATGCGTCGGATTTGAGTAAGGTTCGAGCTTCCAAAGGCCACCCAACAACCTCCCTTGCAAAAGAGATTGATGGATGTAGGAAGGTGAACAAAGGGGGATGCAAGTGAGTCTTCAATTCGGCGAGCACTCCGTTGCTTGAACACTCCTTCAACTTGTATGTTTTGGGTGAGAAAAGTCCCACCTTTTATAGACCCAAGGGGTCTCTTTTGGGAGGGAAGCACAAAAGCCAAGTGTTGGCCATGGGCGCCATGTGGCAGTCTTGTCTTCCCATGAGGGAGGGGAGTCCTCCATTGACTTGAACTTTGATAAATGCTTCTTGTAACAGTCCTCTAACGGCCCCTCTGTCCACTTACACATGCGTGCAAGGTAGGAGCCCTTAACTGACTGTTTTGGGCTGCCACTTGGCACCATTTGCCTTTTTTCCCGTTAAGCTTAGAATTCGTCCCACCCAGGGACGGATTCAGAATTCGTCCTGGGGTGGGACGGATTCTATTTTGAATTCGTCCCTGGGTGAGACGAATGCCGGGCAAAGTGTCCAAGTGTGCCAAATTGCTTCTTGACCTCACAAAATTGCTATGAAAGTGGTTAAGACCATTGTTTAACCTCACGAGGGCTGCCCCGGGGGCTGTGTTTGTCAAAGCGATCAGTGTTTGCGGTCACATAATCGGATTGGTGCTATTTTGGTGTCTACAGATGCCCCTTTTTGGGAAGCGCTGCGGGTGACGCAGTGCTTGAGCAAAAATAGATAACCAAAGCACTAATGATTAGGGTTTCTTGGTAACCTAACCAAATTTTGATGCCCCAAGTATGGAAAGGGCATGCATTCTTGAATCCTTGCTTCTGACGAGCTAAGGAATTTGATTTCAAGTATTAACCTGTTTTGGTGAGGTGTGACTTGAACTTAGACATTGATCAGTCATGAACAAGTGAAGGGCATTTTTATCCTCAGGGGGAACCTTGTGTTCATGATTCACGAAATGCCAAGTGTTTGATTGATTTGATTGTTGCTTGTTTACTGCCCCAAGCAGGAGCGTGATTGTCTTTGTCAATGATTCTTTGAATGCATGTCGTTTTCCTTAATTGGGTGTGTGATTGTTGGTTGGTGACTAAGTGTGACTACCCCCTCAAGCGACGAATCGATGAGGGAATGACCTTCGTGAGAGAAGCGACGAGTCGCTTGACCCAAGATGACTTGTGCAAGGTTGCCTTTAGAGGGTTTACCGTTAAGCGTGTGCAATTTTTCCAACATATGGACCTATTTTTGGTGGGTGTTAACCCTTTTGGTGATGTCATAATGAGGTGAAATCGTCGAAAACCTATTTCCCGTGGAGCGGTCCGGCTATGATAGCCTTCTTGGGGAACTAGGAGAGCGATAATTTGGACCTCGACATCGATTTTCTTTGCCTAGAGGTTAAGTGCATGAGCACTTATGCCCGGCAATGTTTTTGTTGTGTTTTTGTTGAATTTTGTATTGTTTTTGTTGTTTTTGTGACACCATTTGGTGATTGAATTGTCGGCAATCCGTCCTCCCGTGGAGCGGTCCGGCTATGGTAGCCTTCTTCGGGAGTAGGATAGTGACAATGCAAACCCCGAAATCAATTTTGCTATGCCAAGAGGTTAAGTGCAAGAGCACTTGTGTTTGGCAATGTTTTTTTTTTGTTTTGTTTTGTGTTGCATTTTTTGTTGTTTTGTTGTTTTTTGTGACACCATTTTGGGATTAAATTTTCAAAATATGTCTTCCCCTGGAGTGGTCCGGCTATGGTAGCCTTCTTAGGGAGTAGGATAGTGATAATTTGTGACCCCGATGTCAATTTTGTATGCCCATGTTGTCAGTTGCATTTGCAATCCTGTCAGGCAGTTTTATTGTCTGTTTTTAGTGCATTTTTAGTCATTTTTCTTGATTTTTTTTTGTGCTGGCCTGAATTCGTCCCTGGGTGGGACGAATTCCAGCTGGAGAATTCGTCCCTGGGTGGGACGAGCGCTGATCAGAGCGCTCGTCCCAGTCAAGGACGAATTCCAGTGCAAAAGGCCTATTTAAGGGCCAAAACTTGATTTTGGGCTCATTTGTGTCATTTTTTTCTTGCGATTTTGGAGCTCTGGGAGGAGGAGGTAATTCTGCGAAGCGAAGCGCTGCTGGAATTCTCTCTGCCATCATGAGTGCACAAACCTGGTTCGAGCGGCGGAGCCGAGGCGAGTCTTGTAAGTGACCCTAGGGTTTATTTTGCTTTAATTTAATGCATTGTTTTTGTGTTGCGCTTTTCAAAACTTTAAGATTTTTTTGTGATGTTTTTTGTTTAACAACTAAGGTTAGAAACCCTAGAATTGAAAATTTTATCTTTTTCATTTATTTATTTATCATTTTTTTTTTTTGTTTGCTTGCAGGTTGTTAGGAGCCGGTACCGTGTACCCGCTTGCCTTTCTCGAGGCGCGGTTGGCCTTGACCGATGGTGGTCGGGAATGGCTTGATGCCCTTGGGCTCAAGCGGGTGGCTCGACTGGAGCCCGTGGTTTCGAAACAGGCCTATCCGACGGCCCTGATCAAGCTTTGGGATCCGTGGACCAATACTTTCCATCTCCCGACAGGGGAGATGACTGTGACTCTTGAGGACGTCTATCGGTTGCTTCGGATTCCGATAGATGGTCTGCCTATTAGGACATCTCCGTTTGATCAGTGGACTGCTATACTCATGAGATGTTTTGGGCATGGGGGGGAGCTGGGTGTAGCAGACCCAGTGGAGACAGCCGAGGCGGATTGCCAGGCTGGCGGGATTTTGGTTGGCTGGTGGAAGGAGAGGGGGGTGTTAGGAGTGAGGCACGCATTCCTGATGGGCCTCATTTCTAACATTCTTCTCCCTGATTCGTCAGGCGCGAGGTTCCCGTGGAACCTGCTGGATTTGGTGTGGCAGTTGGCAGAGTGCCCGATAGAGGCACCGTTGATCTGAGATGGGGACAGACTTTGTTGGCGCAGCCTTTACGGGGAGCTGTACGGGGTCCGTTGTCGACAGACGGAAGGGTGTCAGTTGCAGCTTTTTGTTGCAGTGCTGGGGTTGGCAGCACATAGCTGTTGAGAGGCCTACCGGGTTACCGTGGATGACTCGGGCGGCGATGGAGGATGAGGAGATTGGTTATGCGGCTTTGTGGCGACGGTCTACGGAGCGGGGCGAAGTCGGCGATGGGCAGGTGCAGTTGATCACTACATTGATGCCTTTTCACGGCTCACTCCAGGGGAGGTGTTTTGGCGTCCCTATCGGGACTGTCCGGCCTGGCTCGAGGCTGGAGAGTGGCTCCGACGGGTACGGAGGGAGCGATGGTTGACTGGGCGGCACGGGACGGAGCATGAGTTCTTTTCGTACCGCCGGGTTACACGACAGTTTGGGGTGCGCCAGGGGTTTCCTGGTGAGCCCGTTGGCTATCGCCGTCGGGGAGATGAGAGGGATCTGGAGCCACCTGTCCTCGTGCCATTGGGCGAGGAGTCGGATGCGGTTATTGAGGTGTTGGATGTGGATGACGTAGGTACTACCACTGAGTATGACTCGTGGTGGGTTTTGCGGCGCTGGAGAGGTGAGGGTCCACTGGGAGGCGCGGAGGCGGCAGTGGAGGATGCTGAGGCGGTAGGGGGTGATTGGGGAGGGCCGTTGGATGATGCAGACATGGTGGATGCGGGAGATGAGGATGTGGACTTGGGTGTTCCGGAGCAGCCGGACATGCAGGATGTGGAGGAGCAGTTGGAGCCTGAGCAGGCTACTGTCCCCGCGAGTCCTATGCGTCCGATAGATACGGAGGGGGTGGGGTCGGATGTAGGCGATGAGGTTGCATGGCTTACAGAGCTGCTACGGATGCGGGATCTGGAGAGGGATCTTCTGCGGGCTCAGTTGGCAGAGCGGGATAGAGTTTTGGCGCAGCGCGATGATGCATTGTCTATCTATCATCGGCGGGAGGCAGAGTGGTGTCTATACCGGATAGACTTGGAGAGGGAGGTCATCCGCCTTGGCGGGCGGCTCCCGAGCCTTCGATCGGCGAGATCTTCTCGACGGACGAGGGATAGTCCGGCGAGCGATCAGCATCATCTCGTCGCGGGCGGTTAGATGAGGGGGTGGTAGTAGGCATGATGCGGGGGCTAGCAGTAGCCGCCCTGCGAGGTCCCGTAGGACCCACACCACGGGGGGTAGTTCCCGTCGCACCGATCCTGCGTGATCATGGTGGCCGACGCCTTAGGTTGGGTTTTGGATATGATTGCGGGGTCTGAGGACCTGTTTTGTAGCCTGCGGGCATCATTTTTTTGACGATATATATATATATACCGGTTTTATTTTTGGATTTGTACATGTGATGATGTGATTGATTTTTGTTATGCATGTTTATTTATTTTGATGAATGCGGATGAATTGAATTGTTTTAGATGTCTATGTGATATGCAAAATGGATGAATGATATTTTTATTTATCTGGTTTTTCTTTGTTGTTTTTGTATTTTCTGATGGTATCATAAGGATGATAAGTAGCGCAGATGGTTTTGGGATGAATGTAAGATTTTTTGAGATTCAGACAGTTTTAACTCACTATCCATGACTGTACTTTATCTTACAAGACTTTTGAACAAGGTATGAATCGGACCTATTTTTGACCGAGTTATTTAACATCCCTGTGTGTGCAATTGAGTTCATTTAGTGGTATTTGTTAGGATACCGCCAGTGCCGAGTGGGCTTTCAACCGAACTTGTATCGAGGATCACCTAATTAGCTCCACGAATTCCTTTGTTGTATGTACTAAGATTAATCTGCGGTGTAATCCGGGATGCCATAAGCTAGCTCATCCACATGCAAACATTGATCTGTACGCAAGTTAATGTGACAGATATATCGTCATGCGGGAGGTTTACTTCTATTACCGAGTTGGTATTGAAGCTTGCCTTATGACCTACAGAATGTTGAGAGTTCCAGGGATTCAAGGTCAACTCCCTTCTTTTTTTCAATTGTATTGGGATACTTGCTCTTTTGTAGTGATAAGATCATTGTTTATTTTGATTTTATTTTTCTTTTGAGCAAGGGATTGGGGATATGGAGTGACGAAAATCACTGTTGTTTGTGCCTTTTGATGTGTGCACTATAGTTTGTCAAATTTTTGAGTTTTGACATTTTGCAAATTTTTGTGTTTTGCAATTGTTTGAGAACTTTAGGGATTCTTAGGGAATTGGGTAGGGAGGAAGCTTGTCCTTTTGCCAACTCTCAGCATTCTAGGGGTCATTCGCACGGGGGGATGAGCAAGATAACCGTTTCGCTTGTGGTGACCTAGATTATTTTGCAGGTTTCGTCTTTCGTTCACACAATTTTGGGAATTTTAGTGTTTTGATTTGTGTTGGGATGTTACGTAACAAGGTGTATTTCAAGTATGACTCTACCTTTGTAAAATCCGTTCGACTTGGTACACTACATGGCTAAAGAGGAAAATGATGACTGAATTCTCGAAACTCTTGGTACATTCCCAGGCCACTGACTGTAGTGTGGTAAAATTTATGCATGGTGTTTTTGTTGATTTTGATGAATTCGAGTATGCCTAGAATTGAGATGCAAATCTTTGTTGATTTTGATGATTTTTGTTGTTTTGTTTTTGTTGAATTTATTGATTTGTTTGACCAAGAGATTGCGATAATCCTTGGAGCTTTTTGGGTTGACCAAGAGATTGCGATAATCCTTGGAGCTTTTTGGGTGACCAAGAGATTGCGATAATCCTTGGAGCTTTTTGGGTTGACCAAGAGATTGCGATAATCCTTGGAGCTTTTTGGAGTGACCAAGAGATTGCGATAATCCTTGGAGCTTTTTGGTTGACCAAGAGATTGCGATAATCCTTGGAGCTTTTTGGGTTGACCAAGAGATTGCGATAATCCTTGGAGCTTTTGTATTGACCAAGAGATTGCGATAATCCTTGGAGCTTTTTGTTTGACCAAGAGATTGCGATAATCCTTGGAGCTTTTTGGGTGACCAAGAGATTGCGATAATCCTTGGAGCTTTTTGGGTGACCAAGAGATTGCGATAATCCTTGGAGCTTTTTGGGTGACCAAGAGATTGCGATAATCTTGGAGCTTTTTGGTGACCAAGAGATTGCGATAATCCTTGGAGCTTTTTGGGTGACCAAGAGATTGCGATAATCCTTGGAGCTTTTTGGTTGACCAAGAGATTGCGATAATCCTTGGAGCTTTTTTTTGTTTGTTTTTGTTGAATTTTTTTTTTTTTTTTTGGTACATGGCTTTCTTAGATATGAAATGGTCGCAAATGACTGATATTCAAGGGTTCTGTTTCCTTGATACCGTCAAGAGAAGCTAGCCTGTACGTTCCTGGTCCTATTTTGCTATCAATGACATAAGGACCTAGCCAATTTGCCACGAATTTGTCCCTCATATGGGACGGCAAATTAGAGTTTTGTTGGTTTTCCTTCAGAACCAGATCACCAACCCGAAAGTCTCTTAGGTGAACTTTCATGTTGTAAGCTCTCTTAAGCCGCTCTTGATAGATACGTAAGTGCTCGAGAGCATTAACGCGTCTTTCGTCAAGCAACGTAAGTTGGTCTAACCGGGCCTACCGTGCAGTGTCATCATCGATGAATTCCTGCATTGATATGCGGAGGGAAGGAATTTCCAACTCGAGAGGCATTACTGCCTCTGAGCCATACACTAGTGAAAACGGAGTTGCCCCAGTGGGCGTCCGAATGCTAGTGCGATAGGCCCAAAGGGCAAGTGGGATTTGTATGTGCCAATCCTTATGACTTTCTGCGACGGTCTTTTTAAGGATGGCGACTAGCATTTTGTTTGACGCCTCTGCTTGCCCATTTGCTTGCGGATAATAGGGTGTTGAAAAGCTGTGCTGAATTTTGTACTTTGTGGTTAAAGCACGCACGTCTTTGTTCTTGAATGATGGCCCATTATCCGAGATTATTTTGGATGGAATACCAAAATGACATATGATGTAATGCAAAATGAACTCCGCAATGCGGGGTCCTGTCGTAGAGGTTAACGGAATTGCTTCCACCCATTTGGTAAAATATTCTGTGGCCGTTATGATAAACGTGTGACGGCCTGACGATGCAGGGGAGATCTTTTCGATTAGATCGAGGCCCCACTACGAAAATGGCCAAGCAGTTGGACTATCCGTAGGGCCCGGGAAGGTGCGTGCATCAGATTGGCATGATGTTGACATTTTACACACCTCTTGACATACGCGCAGCAATCTCGCTCTAAAGATGGCCAATAATAGCCCATGCGAAGAATGCGCTTTGCAATGGCCATACCACTGAAGTGGCCGCCACATGTACCGTCATGCGCTTGGGTGATTGCCCAAGTGGACTCTTGTTGGTCCAAGCAACGAAGAAGAATTCCGTCGTAGCTGCGACGATACAAAATGTCTCCTATCAAGACATATTTTGCCGCTTTCTGTTTGAATGTTCGTTTTGCGGCTTGCGTCAATCCAAAGGGTAGATTACCTAACTTGAGGTAGTCTCTTATGGGTAAATACCGAGTCCTGTTGATCGGATACCTCGACAGTTTGAACAACCAATCCCTTTTGGAGTTCTTCCCTAACAAATGCTGATTGGGATAGAACTTGTAAGAATAGCGTTGTGTTGCTATTAATGGGAGTGGGGGAGAACAAAGACCCCCGAGTTGGCATGTTTCAAATAGTCTCGGATTCGAAAGAACTTATCCGAAGATGGTTCGATCTGGATCATGTGGATTCCTGGCGTCAAGTCTGAGCTTGCGCGCTCCATCGCGGGTTGCGATAAGGTTTTGACCTGAATGGTTGTTATATCACCGGAAAGGTCTTGCGGGATTAGTGACCCTAAGGAGGCCATTGTGTCCGCAAAATGATTCGATGATCGAGGGAGTGCCTCGATGTCATACCACTCAAGTTTTGCCAGGAATTTATCCACGAGGGCTTTATAGGCCTTCAAAACTGGGCATTTGCATTGATATACCCCTTTGACTTGATTGACGATTAACAACGAATCGCCAAAGATGTTCAATCTTTTGATGTTCATGGCGATTGCTGTCTGAAGACCTAGGAGCAAGGCTTCATATTCGGCATTGTTGTTGGTGCACTGGAAGTTTAATTTAAATGACAGGGGCATTGGAGCGCCCTGCGGTGTGAAGAATACAATTCCTGCGCCACCACCTTGCTCGCATTTAGAACCATCAAAAAATAAGGTTATGTCGGCACGAGACTCAGGCTCTTCAGAATCTGGCGATTCTGAGACATGGAAGACCTCATCATCAGGTAGTTCTATGACCAGAGGCTGATCGTCTTCAAGAGGAGCCTCTGCTAGTTGATCGGCTATGACTTGTCCTTTTATAGATTTTTGCCCAATAAACTCAATGTCAAATTCCGTCAACAACATGATCCATTTCGCCGTGCGGCTACTATGATAAGTACGACTCATCATGTATCGCAATGGATTCTCCTTAGACACAACATACGTCGTGTTGCTCAGCATGTAGTGGCGTAGCCTTTTGGTAGCAAACACCACTGCCAAGCAGAGTTTCTCAACGTATGCATAGTTAAGTTCGTAACTGACCAGGGTGCGGCTAAGATAGTAAGTAGCCTGTTCTTTGTGAAGTTCATTCTTTTGGGCTAGCATTGCGCCCAGTGCCACCTCAGTAGCTGAGATGTATAAGTAGAACGGCACACCTGGTCTAGGCGGTGCCAATACTGGCGGCGAAGCCAAGTATTGTTTGATTTCGTCAAAGGCTGACTGGCACTCGTCATCCCAATGAAATGTGACCCCCTTGTGCAATAATTTGTTCATTGGTCGGCATTTGTCAGATAATTGCGCTATGAAGCGTTTAATCGACGTGACCTTTCCTTGCAGACTTCTGAGCTGCTTGATAGTGGTTGGGGGAGCCATTTCAAGGATTGCCTTGACTTTGTTTGGGTCCACTTCGATGCCTCTTTTGGAGACTATAAAACCCAAGAGTTTTCCGGATGTGACGCCGAACACGCACTTCTTGGGATTCAATCTGACCTTATGCTCTATGAGGCGATCGAGAATCTTGCTTAAGTCACCGAGATGATCTGAGCGCAATTTAGACTTGGCTAACAAATCATCCATGTAATCTTCCAAAGTTTTGTGCATGTAATCGTGGAAGATATACGTCATAGCACGTTGGTATGTAGCGCCCGCGTTTTTAAGGCCAAAAGGCATGACCTTATAACAAAATGTCCCCCAAGGCGTTGTGAATGCCGTTTTGAGTTGGTCTTCAGGATTGATACGAATTTGATTGTATCTTGAGAAACCGTCCATTAGGGAGAGCATTTCGTGACCTGTTGTAGCGTCTACCAATGCGTCGATGCTTGGCAAGGGGAAATCATCCTTAGGACTCGCTTTGTTTAGGTCTCGAAAGTCGGTGCATATGCGAATCCTCCCGTCGGGCTTCTTGACGGGAACCATGTTGGACAACCATGGCGGATAATCCATGGAGATGACAAATTGTGCATCCAACAGCTTTTGCAATTCGTCTTTGACCATCAAGGCCACTGTTGGGTGCATCTTTCTTAGTTTTTGCTTTACTGGCTTGATTTTCGGATCAAGCGTTAAATTGTGCATGACTAGCTGCGGGTCTAGTCCTGGCATATCTTTGTATGACCATGCAAAAACCTCCTTCTTTTCTTTAAGAAGGGCAATGTAATCGGCTTGCTCTTCGGGGGAAAGGCTTACCCCAGCTTGAGAATCCGTGGATTCATTGGATCTGTGCCGATGTCTACGCCAGTCGTCTCTTCGACTGACATGTGAGATCCGTCCTCCAACTGATGTGGAGTTGGGATTAAATGGATATCATCAGGTGAGTTAAGATCTGCGTTTGGGACCTCGGGTCCCTCTTCGGCTTGAAAAATATCTTGAGTTGTCCTTGGGGTAAAATGAAGCATTTCACCGAAAGGCCGAGTACTCTGATGGTGACAATGGTGAATTGACGCGATCCCAATCGATGGCATCCATGTTTAGATGCAATGACCGTGATGGATCGGTCGGATTGCGGATGGGTGTGGTCAAATCAATGGAGATCATGTGGATGGAATGAATTTGGTCTCCGGAACCACGGGTGTGATGACTTGATTCTTTCAGATGTTCCCTATACTCTGGATCTGGCTCTACGGGAACAGGCACGAATGGATCCTCTCTAGGTGCAAATTCGTCTCTATGTGCGAAAAGGAAGGCGGGGTCTTCCCTTGGTACTATTGTCCTGATGGGATCTCGAGGTGGACGATGCTCATCTTGAATTTGGAGCCATAGGCCTAACACTTGGTCCCACCTCGTTGGGTCTACGTGCCATTCATGTCCTAACCGTATACCCATTTGTCCCATTAGATCTTCATGGGTTAGAGCGCGGTGATGTCGTCGCGCATGTCTGAGATAGTCCATCTCAGTCTCGTCTTCTGAATCGCTTTCATAGATCCAAAATTGTTCATCCTCTTCAGCATCTGTTGCTTGCGACATTGAGGACTCTTCCTGTTCCAGTGAATTAATCTGGTCCCATTGCGGTTGTTCCACTCTTAGTGGAGGGACCTGATTCTTTTGAGACTGTGTTATTTCATCTGGAACCTCTAAGGGGAACAGTTTCAGAAAAATGTCCGGAAGCCGTTGTTGTTCTCTTTGAGGACTGCTCTCTGAACTTTCACCTCTCTCTAGAAAAAGAGAGGGATTATTGCTATTCCCAGGGGTATTTGTATACCATGGGAGATAATCCCCCAATGTGTATTCTGTGTTTGGATTGGCGTACGGGTCTTGTGCCAATCCCCCCTGTTGCCTATTTCTAGGCCTTGCATATTTTCAACCAAGATGTCTAATGGCAGGGGATGGTTGAACCCTACCCCTGACTTGTCATATGGCATCTGATATCTTGGTTGGCAAAGGATCCGCATCCCTTGCTCATATCCGCCTAGCCCATACCCATGCCAATTGTATTATTCGAGATATTTTAGGGAAAATTATGGGTTCGACAGATAATTGATGTTTTCGACAAAAGGCTCTTCATCTGTTTCCTTTTGTTCGCATGGTTCGAAACCATGATCAAGGCCCCCATACACAAAATTCGTTTGGTTCGGTGGGTAGCCTAGAGGGACGATTGTTCCAATGGGAAGGCGAGGTCTTCCCATGTCTTGTACTGACTCCAGTGTGGGGGTTGCCACAACATTTTGCACTATGTATTCTCCCAGGCCTGTACTGGCCATCTCAACAGTGATTGTTGATGATTGGGTAGGAGGAAACGGTAGTCCTTCCTGAGTCCATTCCATGTTTGGTTGTTCAGGAATCTTGGTTTTCGTTGCGTTGGGCGCTTCCTCTGTTGATATTACTGAGATCGTGGGCAACCCCTCTTCTAGAGGCTTAACCTCCTCCATGATTTGCTTTCCCTTGTCCTTCTGTTGGGCCACGATAGGTGGCGTTGATGATGAAGGAGCCGATGATGAAGTCTCACCTGGCTGGGATTTTGCCTTATTGGCCACCAGTGGTGCCTGCGGTATCGGACCCTGTTTAGATGGATTTAATTGAAAATCCAAATGCGTTGATGGGAGGGTCGATTGAGGTATGAATTGTACCGCATTGCAATACTTGAAGGGCTCTAAGTCCATTGGGACTACATGTATTTGCCCTTCATAGGCATACTTCAAGCACTGGTGTGCGATCGAGGGGACACACTTCATGTCCCTGATCCAAGGCCGCCCTAGCAGTATGTTATAAGCCATTTCGCCTTCCAACACATGGCACAGTGTGGGTATTGACTTTTGTCCTACCTGTATAGGCAGAACAACCGTGCCGACTGTCGAGCAAATTGCATCGTTAAAAGCTCGCAGTGTGTACGTGGAAGCTGTGATGTGAGAGGCTGGCAGTTTTAAATGCTTTAACGCAGCAGTGGTTATAATGTTACTGGACGAGCCAGTATCTATCGGCACTCTCTTGTACGGGATCCCGTTGACCCACGCGATAACGTGCAGGGGTGGATCCGGCATGTCATTCGATATTGTTTTGACCTCATTTTCTTTGAATGTGATGACAGGCTCCGTACATTGTTTCACATGTCCCACGAAGGCGTTGAAAGAATTAGCTTCGTGGGGTTGTACTTCAATGGCTTTTAAGATGTCCATAAGAGCTTCTCTATGTGGAGCTGATTGTTGAATAAGCTCGTAGATGGACAGACCTAGCTGACGTGGTCCGCAAACTCTGCGTGAGTTTGGTTCGTATCGTGACCTCAGGTCTAGGCGGAGGTAACTGCGTTGGGCGTTGTTGAGGCTGCGATGTCGACGGAACTTCCCTCGCAGGTACCTCGGGGGCAACTATTGGGTATTTTTTGTTCCTTGTTACAATGCTAATCATTCCCACAAATCCTTGTGCGGGAAGATCTTGTCGCACCTCGTTTATTTGGAGCGGTTTTGTCTGCGCCTCGTGGGCAGGCAAGGGGTCCTTGAATACCCCCATTTGTTGGTTGTTAGGTGCGATGGGGTTGTCCACGACCAATGTTCGATTGTCGATCAAATCCTGGACTAGTTCTTTGAATTTCTAGCACCCATTTAGGTCATGTCCTCTGCGCCTATGAAATCTGCAATACAATTCCTCCCTATACCCCCTAGGCTTGGGAACGTTAGGGTCAAAAATTTGGATTTTGGCAGAGTAACTAAATTTGCCGCTGACAAGCGGTCAAATAAGGAGTCCCTAGACTCCGCATACGGGGTGAATTGTCGCCTAGGGCGATGCTGCTGATACTGTTCTTGTCTCCTGTTATCTCTTTCGTAAGCAGGAGGCACTGCCTGGTAGTTAGCCTTTTGAGGCTACGTTTCTTGCACAGGCGTGGGGACATTTATCGCAACTTGGTTGATTGCAGCGTGTTGTGGTTGCGTTGTCCCAGTTTTAGTGGTTTTATTCCACTCTTTCTTCTTAGGCTTGGCAATTGCGCCTTCGCCTATCTTAATCTCTTCTATGACTACGGCTTGCGCCAAAGCTTCTTCTAAGCTGTCGTATTGTCGTAGCAACAATAGACCAGAGATTGATTTTAAACAACTTTTCGCGAACATTTGCGTGAGGTCCGACATGGGAGGACGGTAGGGTAACTTAGAAAGCAAAGCTCTCCATCGGTTCCCGTACGCTGCCATTGTTTCCTCCTCAAATTGTTTAAGGCTAGCAAGATCACTAAGTGATGCCTTCTTCCTTGTGTTGAAGGCGAAGCGTTCAAGAAACGCATCTACTAGCTGATCTAAGCTGCTTATGCTGTGTTTGGGCAGCTGTGTGAACCAATCCGAGGCGGGGCCTACGAATGTGGTTATGAATGTTCTAAGCAATAACGCGTCATTATCTTGAATGCCGAAGCATTGGCTTAGAAACCGTGTAACATGTTCCTGTGCGTCCTCTTCACCTTTAAAAACGCCAATTGAGGCAACTTAAAGTGTTCGGGGTAAAGAGGTGTAGGCACTGAGGGATGCACCGGATTATTGCGGAGTAGACGTAATGTGGGTTTTTGATGCCCAGCGAGCTTTTGTCTCCACCGACTCTAAACGCTCCAATAGCGCTTGGTATGCATCGGAAGATTTTATTTCTTCCTCTCTTGTTCGCTCTTGTTGCAAGTTACGGTAAACTGGAGGCCTATGGAGGGGTGGCCGAATGGCATCCTTCCTGCCTTGATGGGGAGTTTCAATATACTCCTCTTCTGGTTCATACTCCTCGTAAAATTCTTGAGGAGTCTCAGGGCGAAACCTATGACCCTGATCAAGTTCTTGCTGAAGGTACCCATCATTATTTCGGGGAGTTGCCTCCCTCTCGAATCTATGGGGTCTTGGAGGAGAGCTTGACGAGGTCGTGGAGACCTGTCTTGCGCCAATGGATTACGCCTCTCATCTTGTTCAGCTCTTTGGATGCGAGGGGTTGGCCCCCTCTCAGGTATTTCATAGCGTAACTCATCCGCTTCGCGTTGCATGCGTTCTTTATCCAAGCGGTATTGATACTCTATCTCTTGCTGACTTTGTTTAAGCCGCATGATTTGGGCTTGACGGGTGGTATATCTGGCGACAGCCGGATCAATTTGATCTACCCTATTTTGTTCAGAAGGTTCAAATGTTCCTCCTATGGGTTTACCTCGATTTTGATGCTCTAAAATCTCAAGGGGTCGCTTCCCTCTGTCGAGGTAGGCGGTATGTGCTCGAGGTTCTGGCCTCAAGGGGTGATCATGATATCCTGCTGGTGCGGAAATGCAAGGTTCCCGCATTGTTTGTTGCCCTCGAGGAATGCGATGGTTTTCCTCATACTCCCTTTCATGGGTGTAAATGGGATGGGCGGAGTTAGGTCGCCCTATGTAAGGAGCCCTGCGCTCCGGATTTGGTCTCTCTGTTCTGATGATAGGTAAAGAAGGGACGCCATATCCACGTTGCCCCTCCAAATGGACAGTGTGCCTGTTTAGCGCTTCATCGCGCGGTGGCCACTCATGCCTACCTTCAAGAGGTGATTCTCTATTTATGTCAAGGTCTACATGTAAGGCATCTTCCCGAAAGGGGCTGCTTTGAATAGGCATACCCCACCGAGGATTCTGAATTGGATTCTTTTGTAGGTTAGACCTATAAGGCGGTATGACCAAATCCTCGGGACTGAAGTGAAGGCAACTTGTGCTTGCTTTTTGTGTACCTTCCGGAGCTTCTGCCCTTGATTGGGCTTGACTGCGGGTGTACACCATTGCGGTGCTTCTATGCTATCTAAATAAGTTTTTATCTCGTTTTATGATTTTTTTTTTTTTTTGTCTACACTAAGCAGAATTAAACACACACATTCACAAAACCGTGATTATCTCTTTTAAGGATTCTTGGTGTGCCCTAAACTGGTTTAGTGCATTTTGATGTTTTGTTTTGTTTTTGTAGGTTTTGTAGAACGTTTAAATGCATCATGTAGGCTCTTATAACTCCCAAAAAGGTCGCCCCTTCAATATACCAACCAAGCCGATATACCAACCTCTCTATATACCCGCCCTTACGAGAGGGAGACTATAGGTACGTGAGAGCAGAAGGTACGTGGTACATAGGCGGTACGGAAGGGGGATTGTCCTGTTAATGGCACCTACCATAGAAAACTTATCCTCGCGCGCATGGGAATCACCCCAGCTACGCTCGGTCTGTCTTCGTCGGGATTTACGCCTAACAACGAGTTGACAATCGGGAAATGGATGCAAATCAAGCCAAGGTGGTGATTAAATCCACCAATGGTCTTGATCAAGGGCTGGGGTCTTACGACCAGCTCCTTGGTTTAAAATTGTTTCGTGATGTGTGTGGGATTCGTTTTATCCAACAAAAATGAAACTAGCATACATGACTTTTCCTAATGCAATGCAAGATTAAATGAAAACAATTAACGAAACAGAAACAGAAACAAAAAAAATATAACAGAGATCATGAAAATCCCTACCTCTTCTCTGCCTGCTCCTGTTGTCTCTGAATTTCTGCTCTGAAAATCCACAGACAGGAATTCGTCCCTCTGGGAGACGAATTGCAGAACAGAATTCGTCCCACCCAGAGACGAATTTGAATTCGTCTCAGGGTCAGACGAATTGCAGAAAAGGATTCGTCCCTGTCAGAGACGAATAGCAGTCTGCAACAAAAAAAGATGTACCTGTCAAGCACAAACACAAAACTTTGATCAGTTTACGTGATTTCAAAAACCAGGGAACAGGGTCCCACCGTGATCGCCACTGAAAGCACGAGATTCCGGTCAAAGGAAACACCAAGTGCAATTGCATTCAAAGTTAAGCACGCCTAAGTCCTAGAAATATAAATTACATGAAACGAAAAAGAGACATATTGGAAGAGACGCAATCAGATAAAGAAAACACAGCCCTTTCATTAATTTCTTTCGATCTCTGTTACAATAATGCCTCCTCCCTTTTCAGGGGCTAGGAGCGCAAATAGGGTTTGATTACAATCGCTGAATGGTTCCTCCTTCCGCGTGCCCACGATTGCAATGGGCGGGCCAAGATGATGCCGCCGCTGATGTCGATGAGTTCTTCGCCTCTGTTGCTTCTCCTGCGAACAAAGAAATGATCAAGACGTTAGTAGCACCTGTTGCAAATGAAAAGCATTCTCTCTCTAAAACTAACAAAATATGCATACGAATATTTGCATGAAACCGTGAAAACAGTGAATCCAAATTGCTTCAAAACCTGACAGAAGGTAAGAAAAGTTACCAGAAGGCCACTGCCACTGAGGCAGCTGGCCAATCCACCTTAAACTGGAATTCGTCCCTGGGCAGGACGAATTCTGATCGTAATTCGTCCCTGGGTGGGACGAATTCTTCTGAGTAGGAGAAACCGACCTGCTGCTTGCTCCAATGTCGGATCCCGGGACCTGCAAAACTCCTGCAAATAGGGGGTTAGGTAATTGGGGCCATTTTGGGATGACCCAGATGGTCGGATTTTCCCAATTTGGCCTCCACCCTCGGGAATTTGGCCTTGACACCTGCAAGTTAGCGAAACGACAAAGCAATACAAAACACCCTAAACTCTGACCAAAAGCTACAAAATTGCAATTATGGACTAATCAGACCTAGTAACACAGAATGCAATCTAAAAAATAATCTAAAGTGCTCAAAAACTAAAATTAGGACTTGGGAGGTGCGGGGGTGCCCAAGTGGGCCTCCCACCGTTGGCCCTCGATTTTGGAGCCAATCCACCAAGGATGGGCCCAAAACCTTTTAGGATTGGGGGGTCGGCGAATTGGTAGGTTCAGATGTCCATGCGTCGGATTTGAGTAAGGTTCGAGCTTCCAAAGGCCACCCAACAACCTCCCTTGCAAAAGAGATTGGTGGATGTGGGAAGGTGAACAAAGGGGGATGCAAGTGAGTCTTCAATTCGGCAGCACTTCGTTGCTTGAACACTCCTTCAACCTGTATGTTTTGGGTGAGAAAAGTCCCACCTTTTATAGACCCAAGGGGTCTCTTTTGGGAGGGAAGCACAAATGCCAAGTGTTGGCCATAGGCGCCATGTGGCAGTCTTGTCTTCCCATGAGGGAGGGGAGTCCTCCATTGACTTGAACTTTGATAAATGCTTCTTGTAACAGTCCTCTAACGGCCCCTCTGTCCACTTACACATGCGTGCAAGGTAGGAGCCCTTAACCGACCGTTCCGGGCTGCCACTTGGCACCATTTGCCTTTTTGCCCGTTAAGCTTAGAATTCGTCCCACCCGGGGACGGATTCGAAATCAGTCCTGGGGTGGGACGGATTCTATTTTGAATTCGTCCCTGGGTGAGACGAATCTCGGGCAAAGTGTCCAAGTGTGCCAAATTGCTTCTTGACCTTACAAAATTGCTATGAAAGTGGTTAAGACCACTTGTTTAACCTCTGAGGACTGCCATGGGGGCTGTGTTTGTCAAAGCGATCAGTGTTTGCAGTCACATAATCGGATTGGTGCTGTTTTGGTGTCTACACATTGTATTTAAAATCTTTTGTAAATTTAAATTTATTTTTTAACTTAATCATGTTGTATTTCTCACATAAATTTTGATTACAAAAAAAATCTTATGTGAAAGATAAATAATGCAATATTTTTACTATCTTTATTTCTTATTATATTGATATAATGCACTCTACTTTTAATTTTGTCAATTATAAACAAAGCAAGAATTATTTCACGTGAAATGAATCATAATGAACAAGAAAGAAAGGAAACGCTACAACATAACCAAACACATGTTAATAGGGTGAAAAAAATTTTACAAATTGGGTGAATTACAAATTAAGTGTTTTACCAAGAGAGTGAAGCGTGAATTCTTAAAACAATTTTAAATAAAGACAATTAAGTACTTTAAATTATATTAGTGATTTAATTTATAAATTAATAGAAATTAAAGATTCCGGTCAAAGGAAACACCAAGTGCGATTGCATTCAAAGTTAAGCACGCGCTTAAGTCCAAGAAATGATAAATATGGAAAAGAGACATGTTGGAAGAGACGCAATCGGATAAAGAAAAACAGCCCTTTCATTAATTTCTTTCGATCTCTGTTACAATAATGCCTCCTCCCTTTTCAGGGGCTAGGAGCGCAAATAGGGTTTGATTACAATCGCTGAATGGTTCCTCCTTCCGCGTGCCCACGATTGCAATGGGCGGGCCAAGATGATGCCGTCGCTGATGTTGATGGGTTCTTCGCCTCTGCTTGCTTCTCCTGCGAACAAAGAAATGATCAAGACGTTAGTAGCACCTGCTGCAAATGAAAAGCATTCTCTCTCTAAAACTAACAAAATATGCATACGAATATTTGCCTGAAACCGTGAAAACAGTGAATCCAAATTGCTTCAAAACCTGACAGAAGGTAAGAAAAGTTACCAGAAGGCCACTGCCACTGAGGCAGCTGGCCAATCCACCTTAAACTGGAATTCGTCCATGGGCAGGACGAATTCTGACTGTAATTCGTCCCTGGGTGGGACGAATTCTTCTGAGTAGGAGAAACCGACCTGTTGCTGCTCCAATGTCGGATCCCGGGACCTGCAAAACTCCTGCAAATAGGGGGGTTAGGTAATTGGGGCCATTTTGGGACGACCCAGATGGTCGGATTTTCCCAATTTGGCCTCCACCCTCGGGAATTTGACCTTGACACCTGCAAGTTAGCGAAACGACAAAGCAATACAAAACACCCTAAACTATGACCAAAAGCTACAAAATTGCAATTATAGACTAATCAGACCTAGTAACACAGAATGCAATCTAAAAAATAATCTAAAGTGCTCAAAAACTAAAATTAGGACTTGGGAGGTGCGGGGGTGCCCAAGTGGGCCTCCCACCGTTGGCCCTCGATTTTGGAGCCAATCCACCAAGGATGGGCCCAAAACCTTTTAGGATTGGGGGGTCGGCGAATTGGTAGGTTCAGATGTCCATGCGTCGGATTTGAGTAAGGTTCGAGCTTCCAAAGGCCACCCAACAACCTCCCTTGCAAAAGAGATTGATGGATGTAGGAAGGTGAACAAAGGGGGATGCAAGTGAGTCTTCGATTCGGCGGCACTTCGTTGCTTGAACACTCCTTCAACTTGTATGTTTTGGGTGAGAAAAGTCCCACCTTTTATAGACCCAAGGGGTCTCTTTTGGGAGGGAAGCACAAAAGCCAAGTGTTGGCCATAGGCGCCATGTGGCAGTCTTGTCTTCCCATGAGGGAGGGGAGTCCTCCATTGACTTGAACTTTGATAAATGCTTCTTGTAACAGTCCTCTAACGGCCCCTCTGTCCACTTACACATGCGTGCAAGGTAGGAGCCCTTAACTGACTGTTCTGGGCTGCCACTTGGCACCATTTGCCTTTTTGCCCGTTAAGCTTAGAATTCGTCCCACCCAGGGACGGATTCAGAATTCGTCCTGGGGTGGGACGGATTCTATTTTGAATTCGTCCCTGGGTGAGACGAATACTGGGCAAAGTGTCCAAGTGTGCCAAATTGCTTCTTGACCTCACAAAATTGCTATGAAAGTGGTTAAGACCACTGTTTAACCTCTGAGGGCTGCCCCTGGGGGCTGTGTTTGTCAAAGCGATCAGTGTTTGCGGTCACATAATCGGATTGGTGCTGTTTTGGTGTCTACGGATGCCCCTTTTTGGGAAGCACTGCGGGTGACGCAGTGCTGAGCAAAAATAGATAACCAAAGCACTAATGATTAGGGTTTCTTGGTAACCTAACCAACTTTTGATGCCCCAAGTATGGAAAGGGCATGCATTCTTGAATCCTTGCTTTCGACGAGCTAAGGAATTTGATTTCAAGTATTAACCTGTTTTGGTGAGGTGTGACTTGAACTTAGACATTGATCAATCATGAACAAGTGAAGGGCATTTTTATCCTCAGGGGGAACCTTGTGTTCATGATTCACGAAATGCCAAGTGTTTGATTGATTTGATTGTTGCTTGTTTCTTGCCCCAAGCGGGAGCGTGATTGTCTTTGTCAATGATTCTTTGAATGCATGTCGTTTTCCTTAATTGGGTGTGTGATTGTTGGTTGGTGACTAAGTGTGACTACCCCCTCAAGCGACGAATCGATGAGGGAATGACCTTCGTGAGAGAAGCGACGAGTCGCTTGACCCAAGATGACTTGTGCAAGGTTGCCTTTAGAGGGTTTACCGTTAAGCGTGTGCAATTTTTCCAACATATGGACCTATTTTTGGTGGGTGTTAACCCTTTTGGTGATGTCATAATGAGGTGAAATCGTCGAAAACCTATTTCCCGTGGAGCGGTCCGGCTATGATAGCCTTCTTGGGGAACTAGGAGAGCGATAATTTGGACCTCGACATCGATTTTCTTTGCCTAGAGGTTAAGTGCATGAGCACTTATGCCCGGCAATGTTTTTGTTGTGTTTTTGTTGAATTTTGTATTGTTTTTGTTGTTTTTGTGACACCATTTGGTGATTGAATTGTCGGCAATCCGTCCTCCCGTGGAGCGGTCCGGCTATGGTAGCCTTCTTCGGGAGTAGGATAGTGACAATGCAAACCCCGACATCAATTTTTCTATGCCAAGAGGTTAAGTGCAAGAGCACTTGTGTCTGGCAATGTTTATTGCTTGTTTTGTGTTGCATTTTTTTGTTGTTTTGTTGTTTTTTGTGACACCATTTTGGGATTAAATTTTCAAAATTTGTCTTCCCCTGGAGCGGTCCGGCTATGGTAGCCTTCTTAGGGAGTAGGATATTAATAATTTGTGACCCCGATGTCGAATTTGTATGCCCATGTTGTTAGTTGCATTTGCAATCCTGTCAGGCAGTTTTATTGTCTGTTTTTAGTGCATTTTTAGTCATTTTTCTTGATTTTTTTTGTGTTGGTCTGAATTCGTCCCTGGGTGGGACGAATTCCAACTGGAGAATTCGTCCCTGGGTGGGACGAGCGCTGATCAGAGCGCTCGTCCCGATCAAGGATGAATTCCAGTGCAAAAGGCCTATTTAAGGGCCAAAACTTGATTTTGGGCTCATTTGTGTCATTTTTTTCTTGCGATTTTGGAGCTCTGGGAGGAGGAGGTAATTCTGCGAAGCGAAGCGCTGCTGGAATTCTCTCTGCCATCATGAGTGCACAAATTGGTTCGAGCGGCGGAGCCGAGGCGAGTCCTGTAAGTGACCCTAGGGCTTATTTTGCTTTAATTGAATGCATTGTTTTTGTGTTGCGCTTTTCAAAACTTTAAGATTTTTTTGTGATGTTTTTTGTTTAACAACTAAGGTTAGAAACCCTAGAATTGAAAATTTTATCTTTTTCATTTTTTTATTTATTATTTTTTTTTTTGCTTGCAGGTTGTTAGGAGCCGGTACCGTGTACCTGCTGCCTTTACTGAGGCGCGGTTGGCCTTGACTGATGGTGACTGGGAATGGCTTGATGCCCTTGGGCTCAAGCAGGTGGCTCGACTGGAGCTCGTGGTTTCGGATCGGGCCTATCCGACGGCCCCGATCAAGCTTTGGGATCCGAGGACCAATACTTTCCATCTCCCGACAGGGGAGATGACTGTGACTCTTGAGGACGTCTATCGGTTGCTTCGGATTCCGATAGATGGTACTGCCTATTAGGACATCTCCGTTCGATCAGTGGATTGCTATACTCACGAGATGTTTTGGGCATGGGGGGGAGCTGGGTGTAGCAGACCCAGTGGAGACGGCCGAGGCGGATTGCCAGGCTGGTGGGATTTTGGTTGGCTGGTGGAAGGAGAGGGGGGTGTTAGGAGTGAGGCACGCATTCCTGATGGGCCTCATTTCTAACATTCTTCTCCCTGATTCGTCAAGCGCGAGGTTCCCGTGGAACCTGCTGGATTTGGTGTGGCAGTTGGTAGAGTGCCCGATAGAGGCACCGTTGATCCTGAGATGGGGACAGACTTTGTTGGCGCAGCTGTACGGAGAGCTGTACGGGGTCCGTTGTCGACAGCGGAAGGGTGTCAGTTGCAGCTTTTTGTTGCAGTGTTGGGGTTGGCGGCACATAGCTGTTGAGAGGCCTACCGGGTTACCGTGGATGACTCGGGCGGCGATGGAGGATGATGAGATTGGTTATGCGGCTTTGTGGCGACGGTCTGCGGAGCAGGGGCAGAAGTCGGCGATGGGCAGGTGCAGTTGATCACTACATTGATGCCTTTTCGTGGCTCACTCCAGGGGAGGTGTTTTGGCGTCCCTATCGGGACTGTCCAGCCTGGCCTGAGGCTGGAGAGTGGCTCCGACGGGTACGGAGGGAGCGATGGTTGACTGGGCGGCACGGGACGGAGCATGAGTTCTTTCCGTACCGTCGGGTTACACGACAGTTTGGGGTGCGCCAGGGGTTTCCTGGTGAGCCCGTTGGCTATCGCCGTCGGGGAGATGAGAGGGATCTGGAGCCACCTGTCCTCGTGCCATTGGGCGAGGAGTCGGATGCGGTTATTGAGGTGTTGGATGTGGATGACGTAGGTACTACCACTGAGTATGACTCGTGGTGGGTTTTGCGGCGCTGGAGAGGTGAGGGTCCACTGGGAGGTGCGGAGGCGGCAGTGGAGGATGTTGAGGCGACAGGGGGTGATTGGGGAGGGCCGTTGGATGATGCAGACATGGTGGATGTGGGAGATGAGGATGTGGACTTGGGTGTTCCGGAGCGGCCGGACATGCAGGATGTGGAGGAGCAGTTGGAGCCTGAGCAGGCTACTGTCCCCGCGAGTCCTATGCGTCCGACAGATACGGAGGGGGTGGGGTCGGATGTAGGCGATGAGGTTGCGCGGCTTACAGAGCTGCTACGGATGCGGGATCTGGAGAGGGATCTTCTGCGGGCTCAGTTGGCAGAGCGGGATAGAGTTTTGGCGCAGCGCGATGATGCATTGTCTATCTATCATCGACGGGAGGCAGAGTGGTGTCTATACCGGATAGACTTGGAGAGGGAGGTCATCCGCCTTGGCGGGCGGCTCCCTGAGCCTTCGATCAGCAGATCTTCTCGACGGACGAGGGATAGTCTGACTGAGAAGTCAGCATCATCTCGTCGTAGGCGGTTAGATGAGGGTGGTGGTAGTAGGCATGATGCGGGGGCTAGCGGTAGCCGCCCTGCAAGGTCCCGTAGGACCCACACCACGGGGGGTAGTTCCCGTCGCACCGATCCTGCGTGATCATGGTGGCCGACGCCTTAGGTTGGGTTTTGGATATGATTGCGGGGTCTGAGGACCTGTTTTGTAGCCTGCGGGCATCTTTTTTTGACGATATATATATATATATACCGGTTTTATTTTTGGATTTGTACATGTGATGATGTGATTGATTTTTGTTATGCATGTTTATTTATTTTGATGAATGCGGATGTTATGACGAATTGAAATGTTTTATATGTCTATGTGATATGCAAATTGAAATGGATGAATGATATTTTTATTTATCTGGTTTTTTCTTTGCTGTTTTTGTATTTTCTGATGGTATCTTAAGGATGATAAGTAGCGCAGATGGTTTTGGGATGAGTGTAAGATTTTCTGAGATTCAGACAGTTTTAACTCACTATCCATGACTGTACTTTATCTTACAAGACTTTTGAACAAGGTATGAATCGGACTTGTTTTTGACCGAGTTATTTCACATCCCTGTGTGTGCAATTGAGTTCATTTAGTGGTATTTGTTAGGATACCGCCAGTGCCAGATGGGCTTTCAACCGAACTCGTCTTGAGGATCACCTAATTAGCTCCACGAATTCCTTTGTTGTATGTACTAAGATTAATCTGCGTTGTAATCCAGGATGCCATAAGCTAGCTCATCCACATGCAAACATTGATCCGTACACAAGTTAATGTGACAGATATATCGTCATGCGGGAGGTTTACTTCTATTACCGAGTTGGTATTGAAGCTTGCCTTATGACCTACAGAATGCTGAGAGTTCCAGGGATTCAAGGTCAACTCCCTTCTTTTTTTCAATTGTATTGGGATACTTGCTCTTTTGTAGTGATAAGATCACTGTTTATTTTGATTTTTTTTTTTCTTTTGAGCAAGGGATTGGGGATATGGAGTGATGAAAATCACTGTTGTTTGTGCCTTTTGATGTGTGCACTATAGTTTGTCAAATTTTTGAGTTTTGACATTTTGCAAATTTTTGTGTTTTGCAACTTTTGAGAACTTTAGGGATTCTTAGGGAATTGGGTAGGGAGGAAGCTTGTCCTTTTGCCAACTCTCGGCATTCTAGGGGTCATTCGCACGGGGGGATGAGCAAGATAACCGTTTCGCTTGTGGTGACCTAGATTATTTTGCAGGTTTCATCTTTCGTTCACACAATTTTGGGAATTTTAATGTTTGATTTGTGTTGGGATGTTATGTAACAAGGTGTATTTCAAGTATGACTCTACCTTTATAAAATCCGTTCGACTTGGTACACTACATGGCTAAAGAGGAAAATGATGACTGAATTACTGAAACTCTTAGTACATTCCCAGACCACTGACTGTAGTGTGGTAAAATTTATGCATGGTGTTTTTATTGATTTTGATGAATTCGATTATGCCTAGAATTGAGATGCAAATCTTTTTTGATTTTGTTGATTTTTGTTGTTTTGTTTTTGTTGAATTTATTGATTTGTTTGACCAAGAGATTGCGATAATCCTTGGAGCTTTTTGGGTTGACCAAGAGATTGCGATAATCCTTGGAGCTTTTTGGGTGACCAAGAGATTGCGATAATCCTTGGAGCTTTTTGGGTTGACCAAGAGATTGCGATAATCCTTGGAGCTTTTTGGGTGACCAAGAGATTGCGATAATCCTTGGAGCTTTTTGGGTTGACCAAGAGATTGCGATAATCCTTGGAGCTTTTTGGGTTGACCAAGAGATTCATAATTCTTGATTTTTTGACCAAGAGATTGCGATAATCCTTGGAGCTTTTTGGGTTGACCAAGAGATTGCGATAATCCTTGGAGCTTTTTGGGTTGACCAAGAGATTGCGATAATCCTTGGAGCTTTTTGGGTTGACCAAGAGATTGCGATAATCCTTGGAGCTTTTTGGTTGACCAAGAGATTGCGATAATCCTTGGAGCTTTTTTTGTTGACCAAGAGATTGCGATAATCCTTGGAGCTTTTTGTTTGACCAAGAGATTGCGATAATCCTTGGAGCTTTTTGTTTGTTTGTTTTTGTTGAATTTTTTTTTTTTTTTTTTTTTTGGTACATGGCTGTCTTAGATATGAAATGGTCGTAAATGACTGATATTCAAGGGTTCTGTTTCCTTGATACCGTCAAGAGAAGCTAGCCTGTACGTTCCTGGTCCTATTTTGCTATCAATGACATAAGGACCTAACCAATTTGCCATGAATTTGTCCCTCATATGGGACGGCAAATTAGAGTTTTGTTGGTTTTCCTTCAGAACCAGATCACCAACCCGAAAGTCTCTTAGGTGAACTTTCATGTTGTAAGCTCTCTTAAGCCGCTCTTGATAGATACGTAAGTGCTCGAGAGCATTAACGCGTCTTTCATCAAGCAACGTAAGCTGGTCTAACCGGGCTTGCCGCGCAGTGTCATCATCGATGAATTCCTGCATTGATATGCGGAGGGAAGGAATTTCCAACTCGAGAGGCATTACTGCCTCTGAGCCATACACTAGTGAAAACGGAGTTGCCCCAGTGGGCGTCCGAATGCTAGTGCGATAGGCCCAAAGGGCAAGTGGGATTTGTATGTGCCAATCCTTATGAATGTCTGCGACGGTCTTTTTAAGGATGGCGACTAGCATTTTGTTTGACGCCTCTGCTTGCCCATTTGCTTGCGGATAATAGGGTGTTGAAAAGTTGTGCTGAATTTTGTACTTTGTGGTTAAAGCACGCACGTCTTTGTTCTTGAATGATGGCCCATTATCCGAGATTATTTTGGATGGAATACCAAAACGACATATGATGTAATGCAAAATGAACTCCGCAATGCGGGGTCCCGTCGTAGAGGTTAACGGAATTGCTTCCACCCATTTGGTAAAATATTACGTGGCCGTTATGATAAACGTGTGACGGCTCTGACGATGCAGGGGAGATCTTTCCGATTAGATCGAGGCCCCACTGCAAAAATGGCCAAGCATCTTGGGTATGTCTGTAGGGCCTGGGAAGGTGCGTGCATCAGATTGGCATGATGTTGACATTTTACACACCTCTTGACATACGCGCAGCAATCTCGCTCTAAAGATGGCCAATAATAGCCCATGCGAAGAATGCGCTTTGCAATGGCCATACCACTGAAGTGGCCGCCACATGTACCGTCATGCGCTTGGGTGACTGCCCAAGTGGACTCTTGCTGGTCCAAGCAACGAAGAAGAATTCCGTCGTAGCTGCGACGATACAAAATGTCTCCTATCAAGACATATTTTGCCGCTTTCTGTTTGAATGTTCGTTTTGCGGCTTGCGTCAATCCAAAGGGTAGATTACCTAACTTGAGGTAATCTCTTATGGGTAAATACCAGTCCTGTTGATCAGATACCTCGACAGTTTGAACAACCAATCCCTTTTGGAGTTCTTCCCTAACAAATGCTGATTGGGATAGAACTTGTAAAAATAGCGTTGTGTTGCTATTAATGGGAGTGGGGGAGAACAAAGACCCCTAGTTGGCATGTTTCAAATAGTCTCGGATTCGAAAGAACTTATCCGAAGATGGTTCGATCTGGATCATGTGGATTCCTGGCGTCAAGTCTGAGCTTGCGCGCTCCATCGCGGGTTGCGATAAGGTTTTGACCTGAATGGTTGTTATATCACCGGAAAGGTCTTGCGGGATTAGTGACCCCAAGGAGGCCATTGTGTCCGCAAAATGGTTCGATGATCGAGGGAGTGCCTCGATGTCATACCACTCAAGTTTTGCCAGGAATTTATCCACGAGGGCTTTATAGGCCTTCAAAACTGGGCATTTGCATTGGTATACCCCTTTGACTTGATTGACGATTAACAGCGAATCGCCGAAGATGTTCAGTCTTTTGATGTTCATGGCGATTGCTGTCTGAAGACCTAGGAGCAAGGCTTCATATTCGGCATTGTTGTTGGTGCACTGGAAGTTTAATTTAAATGACAGGGGCATTGGAGCGCCCTGCGGTGTGAAGAATACAATTCCTGCGCCACCACCTTGCTCGCATTTAGAACCATCAAAAAATAAGGTTATGTCGGCCTGAGACTCAGGCTCTTCAGAATCTGGCGATTCTGAGACATGGAAGACCTCATCATCGGGTAGTTCTATGACCAGAGGCTGATCGTCTTCAAGAGGAGCCTCTGCTAGTTGATCGGCTATGACTTGTCCTTTTATAGATTTTTGCCCAATAAACTCAATGTCAAATTCCGTCAACAACATGATCCATTTCGCCGTGCGGCTACTATGATAAGTACGACTCATCATGTATCGCAATGGATTCTCCTTAGACACAACATACGTCGTGTTGCTCAGCATGTAGTGGCGTAGCCTTTTGGTGGCAAACACCACCGCCAAGCGAGTTTCTCAACGTATGCATAGTTAAGTTCAGTAGCCCGACCGGGGTGCGGCTAAGATAGTAAGTAGCTTGTTCTTTGTGAAGTTCATTCTTCCGGGCTAGCATTGCGCCCAATGCCACCTCAGTAGCTGAGATGTATAAGTAGAACGGCACACCTGGTCTAGGCGGTGCCAATACTGGCGGCGAAGCCAAGTATTGTTTGATTTCGTCAAAGGTCGAGCGGCACTCGTCATCCCAATGAAATGTGACCCCCTTGTGCAATAGTTTGTTCATTGGTCGGCATTTGTCGGATAATTGCGCTATGAAGCGTTTAATCGACGCGACCTTTCCTTGCAGACTTATGAGCTGCTTGATAGTGGTTGGGGGAGCCATTTCAAGGATTGCCTTGACTTTGTTTGGGTCCACTTCGATGCCTCTTTTGGAGACTATAAAACCCAAGAGTTTTCCAGATGTGACGCCGAACACGCACTTCTTGGGATTCAGTCTGACCTTATGCTCTATGAGGCGATCGAGAATCTTGCTTAAGTCACCGAGATGATCTGAGCGCAAGATAGACTTGGCTAACAAATCATCCATGTAATCTTCCAAAGTTTTGTGCATGTAATCGTGGAAGATATACGTCATAGCACGTTGGTATGTAGCGCCAGCATTTTTAAGGCCAAAAGGCATGACCTTATAACAAAATGTCCCCCAAGGCGTTGTGAATGCCGTTTTGAGTTGGTCTTCAGGATTGATACGAATTTGATTGTATCCTGAGAAACCGTCCATTAGGGAGAGCATTTCGTGACCTGCTGTAGCGTCTACCAATGCGTCGATGCTTGGCAAGGGGAAATCATCCTTAGGACTCGCTTTGTTTAGGTCTCGAAAGTCGGTGCATATGCGAATCCTCCCGTCGGGCTTCTTGACGGGAACCATGTTGGACAACCATGGCGGATAATCCACGCGAGATGACAAATTGTGCATCCAACGACTTTTGCAATTCGTCTTTGACCATCAAGGCCCTTGTTGGGTGCATCTTTCTTAGTTTTTGCTTTACGGGCTTGATTTTCGGATCAAGCGTTAAATTGTGCATGACTAGCTGCGGGTCTAGTCCTGGCATATCTTTGTATGACCATGCAAAAACCTCCTTCTTTTCTTTAAGAAGGGCAATGTAATCGGCTTGCTCTTCGGGGGAAAGGCTTACCCCCAGACTTGAGAATCCGTGGATTCATTGGATCTGTGCCGATGTCTACGTCAGTCGTCTCTTCGGACCGACATGTGAGATCCGTCCTCCAAGCCGATGTGGAGTTGGGATTAAATGGATATCATCAGCTGAGTTAAGATCTGCGTTTGGGACCTCGGGTCCCTCTTCAGCTTGAAAAATATCTTGAGTTGTCCTTGGGGTAAAATGAAGCATTTCACCGAAAGGCCAGTACTCTGATGGTGACAATGGTGAATTGACGCGATCCCAGTCGATGGCATCCATGTTTAGATGCAATGACCGAGATGGATCGGTCGGATTGCGGATGGGTGTGGTCAAATCAATGGAGATCATGTGGATGGAATGAATTTGGTCTCCAGAACCACGGGTGTGACGACTTGATTCTTTCAGATGTTCCCTATACTCTGGATCTGGCTCTACGGGAACAGGCACGAATGGATCCTCTCTAGGTGCAAATTCGTCTCTATGTGCGAAAAGGAAGGCGGGGTCTTCCCTTGGTACTGTTGTCCTGATGGGATCTTGAGGTGGACGATGCTCATCTTGAATTTGGAGCCATAGGCCTAGCACTTGGTCCCACCTCGTTGGGTCTAAGTGCCATTCATGTCCTAACCGTATACCCATTTGTCCCATTAGATCTTCATGGGTTAGAGCGCGGTGATGTCGTCGCGCATGTCTGAGATAGTCCATCTCAGTCTCGTCTTCTGAATCGCTTTCATAGATCCAAAATTGTTCATCCTCTTCAGCATCTGTTGCTTCCGACATTGAGGACTCTTCCTGTTCCAGTGAATTAATCTGGTCCCATTGCGGTTGTTCCACTCTCAGTGGAGGGACCTGATTCTTTTGAGACTGTGTTATTTCATCTGGAACCTCTAAGGGGAATAGTTTCAGAAAAATGTCTGGAAGCCGTTGTTGTTCTCTTTGATGATTGCTCTCTGAACTTTCACCTCTCTCTAGCAAAGGAGAGGGATTATTGTTGTTACCAGGGGTGTTTGTAGACCATGGGAGATAATCCCCCAATGTGTATTCTGTGTTTGGATTGGCGTATGGGTCTTGTGCCAATCCCCCCCTATTGCCTATTTCTAGGCCTTGCATGTTTTCAACCAAGATGTCTAATGGCAGGGGATGGTTGAACCCTACCCCCGACTTGTCGTATGGCATCTGATACCTTGGTTGGCAAAGGATCCGCATCCCTTGCTCGTATCTGCCTAGCCCATACCCATGCCAATTGCATTGTTCGAGATATTTTAGGGCAAATTCTGGGTTCGAAAGATAATTGATGTTTTCGACAAAAGGTTCTTCATCTGTTTCCTTTTGTTCGCATGGTTCAGAACCATGATCAAGGCCCCCATACACAAAATTCGTTTGGTTCGGTGGGTAGCCTAGAGGGACGATTGTTCCAATGGGAAGGCGAGGTCTTCCCATGTCTTGTACTGACTCCAGTGTGGGGGTTGCCACAACATTTTGCACTATGTACTCTCCCAGGCCTGTATTGGCCATCTCAACAATGATTGTTGATGATTGGGTAGGAGGAAACGGTAGTCCTTCCTGAGTCCATTCCATGTTTGGTTGTTCAGGAATCTTGGTTTCCGTTGCGTTGGGCGCTTCCTCTGTTGATATTCTTGAGATCGTGGGCAACCCCTCTTCTAGAGGCTTAACCTCCTCCATGATTTGCTTTCCCTTGTCCTTCTGTTGGGCCACGATAGGTGGCGTTGATGATGAAGGAGCCGATGATGAAGTCTCACCTAGCTGGGATTTTGCCTTATTTGCCACCAGTGGTGCCTGCGGTATCGGACCCTGTTTAGATGGATTCAATTGAAAATCCAAATGCGTTGATGGTAGGGTCGATTGAGGTATGAATTGTACCGCATTGCAATACTTGAAGGGCTCTAAGTCCATTGGGACTACATGTATTTGCCCTTCATAGGCATACTTCAAGCACTGGTGTGCGATCGAGGGGACACACTTCATGTCCCTGATCCAAGGCCGCCCTAGCAGTATGTTATAAGCCATTTCGCCTTCCAACACATGGCACAGTGTGGGTATTGACTTTTGTCCTACCTGTATAGGCAGAACAACCGTGTCGACTGTCGAGCATATTGCATCGTTAAAAGCTCGCGGTGTGTACGTGGAAGGCGGTGATGTGAGAGGCTGGCAGTTTTAAATGCTTTAACACTGCAGTGGTTATGATGTTATTGGACGAGCCGGTATCTATCAGCACTCTCTTGTACGGGATCCCGTTGACCCGCGCGATAACGTGCGGGGGTGGATCCGACATGTCATTCGATATTGTTTTGACCTCATTTTCTTTGAATGTGATGACAGGCTCCGTACATTGTTTCACATGTCCCACGAAGGCGTTGAAAGAATTAGCTTCGTGGGGTTGTACTTCAATGGCTTTTAAGATGTCCATAAGAGCTTCTCTATGTGGAGCTGATTGTTGAATAAGCTCGTAGATGGACAGCCTAGCTGACGTGGTCCGCAAACTCTGCGTGAGTTTGGTTCGTATCGTGACCTCAGGTCTAGGCGGAGGTAACTGCGTTGGGCGTTGTTGAGGCTGCGATGTCGATGGAACTTCCCTCGCAGGTACCTCGGGGGCAACTGCTAGGTATTTTTTGTTCCTTGTTACAATGCTAATCATTCCCACAAATCCTTGTGCGGGAAGATCTTGTCGCACCTCGTTTATTTGGAGCGGTTTTGTCTGCGCCTCGTGGGCAGGCAAGGGGTCCTTGAATACCCCCATTTGTTGGTTGTTAGGTGCGATGGGGTTGTCCACGACCAATGTTCGATTTTCGATCAAATCCTGGACTAGTTCTTTGAATTTCCAGCACCCATTTAGGTCATGTCCTCTGCGTCTATGAAATCTGCAATACAATTCCTCCCTATACCCCCTAGGCTTGGGAACGTTAGGGTCAAAAATTTGGATTTTTGGCAGAGTAACTAGATTCGCCGCTGACAAGCGGTCAAATAAGGAGTCCCTAGACTCCGCATACGGGGTGAATTGTCGCCTAGGGCGACACTGACGATCTTGTTCTTGTCTCCTGTTATCTCTTTCGTAAGCAGGAGGCCTTGCACAGTAGTTAGCCTTTTGAGGCTGCGTTTCTTGCACGGGCGCTGGGACATTTATCGCAACTTGGTTGATTGCAGCGTGTTGTGGTTGCGTTGTCCCAGTTTTAGTGGTTTTATTCCACTCTTTCTTCTTAGGCTTGGCAATTGCGCCTTCGCCTATCTTAATCTCTTCTATGACTCTGGCTTGCGCCAAAGCTTCTTCTAAGCTGTCGTATTGTCGCAACAACAATAGACCAGAGATTGATTTTAAACAACTTTTCACGAACATTTGCGTGAGGTCCGACATGGGAGGACGGTAGGGTAACTTAGAAAGCAAAGCTCTCCATCGGTTCCCGTATGTTGCCATTGTTTCCTCCTCAAATTGTTTAAGGCTAGCAAGATCACTAAGTGATGCCTTCTTCCTTGTGTTGAAGGCGAAGCGTTCAAGAAACGCATCTACTAGGCGATCTAAGCTGCTTATCTTGTGTTTGGGCAGCTGTGTGAACCAATCCGAGGCGGGGCCTGCGAATGTGGTTATGAATGTTCTAAGCAATAATGCGTCATTATCTTGAATGCCGAAGCATTGGCTTAGAAACCGTGTAACATGTTCCTGTGCGTCCTCTTCACCTTTAAAAACGCCAATTGAGGCAACTTAAAGTGTTTAGGGTAAAGAGGTGTAGGCACTGAGGGATGCACCAGATTATTGTGGAGTAGACGTAATGTGGGTTTTTGATGCCCAGCAGCTTTTGTCTCCACCGACTCTAAACGCTCCAATAGCGCTTGGTATGCATCGGAAGATTTTATTTCTTCCTCTCTTGTTCGCTCTTGTTGCAAGTTACGGTAAACTGGAGGCCTATGGAGGGGTGGCCGAATGGCATCCTTCCTGCCTTGATGGGGAGTTTCGATATACTCCTCTTCTGGTTCATACTCCTCGTAAAATTCTTGAGGAGTCTCGAGGCGAAACCTATGACCCTGATCAAGTTCTTGCTGAAGGTACCCATCATTGTTTCGGGGAGTTGCCTCCCTCTCGAATCTATGGGGTCTTGGAGGCAGAGCTTGACGAGGTCGTGGAGACCTGTCTTGCGCCAACGGATTACGCCTCTCATCTTGTTCGGCTCTTTGGATGCGAGGGGTTGGCCCCCTCTCAGGTATTTCATAGCGTAACTCATCCGCTTCGCGTTGCATGCGTTCTTTATCCAAGCGGTATTGATACTCTATCTCTTGCTGACTTTGTTTAAGCCGCATGATTTGGGCTTGACGGGTGGTATATCTGGCGACAGTCGGATCAATTTGTTCTACCCTATTTTGTTCAGGAGGTTCAAATGTTCCTCCTATGGGTCTACCTCGATTTTGATGCTCTAAGGTTTCAATGGGTCGCTTCCCTCTGTCGAGGTAAGCGGTATGTGCTCGAGGTTCTGGCCTCAAGGGGTGATCATGATATCCTGCTGGTGCGGAAATGCAAGGTTCCCGCATTGTTTGTTGCTCTCGAGGAATGTGATGGTTTTCCTCATACTCCCTTTCATGAGTGTAAATGGGATGGGCGGAGTTAGGTCGCCCTATGTAAGGAGCCCTGCGCTCCGGATTTGGTCTCTCTGTTCTGATGATAGGTAAAGAAGGGACGCCATATCCATGTTGCCCCTCTAAATGGACAGTGTGCCTGTTTAGCGCTTCATTGCGCGGTGGCCACTCATGCCTACCTTCAAGAGGTGATTCTCTATTTATGTCAAGGTCTACATGTAAGGCATCTTCCCGAAAGGGGCTGCTTTGAATAGGCATACCCCACCGAGGATTCTGAATTGGATTCTTTTGTAGGTTAGACCGATAAGGCGGTATAACCAAATCCTCAGGACTGAAGTGAAGGCAACTTGCGCCTGCTTTTTGTGTACCTTTCGGAGCTTCTGCCCTTGATTGGGCTTGACTGCGGGTGTACACCATTGCGGTGCTTCTATGCTATCTAAATAAGTTTTTATCTCGTTTTATGATTTTCTCTTTTTTTTTTTTTTTGTCTACACTAAGCAGAATTAAACACACACATTCACAAGACCGTGATTATCTCTTTTAAGGATTCTTGGTGTGCCCTAGACTGGTTTAGTGCATTTTGATGTTTTGTTTTGTTTTTGTAGATTTTGTAGAACGTTTAAATGCATCATGTAGGCTCTTATAACTCCAAAAAGGTCGCCCCTTCAATATACCAACCAGGCCGATATACCAACCTCTCTATATACCCGCCCTTACGAGAGGGAGACTATAGGTACGTGAGAGCGAGAAGGTACGTGGTACATAGGCGGTACGGAAGGGGGATTGTCCTGTTAATGGCACCTACCATAGAAAACTTATCCTCGCGCGCATGGGAATCACCCCAGCTACGCTCGGTCTGTCTTCGTCAGGATTTACGCCTAACAACGGTTGACAATCGGGAAATGGATGCAAATCAAGCCAAGGCGGTGATTAAATCCACCAATGGTCTTGATCAAGGGCTGGGGTCTTACGACCAGCTCCTTGGTTTAAAGTTGTTTCGTGATGTGTGTGGGATTCGTTTTATCCAACAAAATGAAACTAGCATACATGACTTTTCCTAATGCAATGCAAGATTAAATGAAAACAATTAACGAAACAGAAACAGAAACAGAAACAGAAAAATATAACAGAGATCATGAAAATCCCTACCTCTTCTCTGCCTGCTCCTGTTGTCTCTGAATTTTTGCTCTGAAAATCCGCAGACAGGAATTCGTCCCTCTGGGAGACGAATTGCAGAACAGAATTCGTCCCACCCAGAGACGAATTTGAATTCGTCTCAGGGTCAGACGAATTGCAGAAAAGGATTCGTCCCTGTCAGAGACGAATAGCAGTCTGCAACAAAAAAAGATGTACCTGTCAAGCACAAACACAAAAATTTGATCAGTTTCTATGATTTCAAAAACCAGGGAACAGGGTCCCACCGTGATCGCCACTGAAAGCACGAGATTTCGGTCAAAGGAAACACCAAGTGCAATTGCATTCAAAGTTAAGCACGCCTAAGTCCTAGAAATATGAATTACATGAAACGGAAAAGAGACATGTTGTAAGAGACGCAATCAGATAAAGAAAAACAGCCCTTTCATTAATTTCTTTCGATCTATGTTACAATAATGCCTCCTCCCTTTTCAGGGGCTAGGAGCGCAAATAGGGTTTGATTACAATCGTTGAATGGTTCCTCCTTCCGCGTGCCCACGATTGCAATGGGCGGGCCAAGATGATGCCGTCGCTGATGTTGATGGGTTCTTCGCCTCTGCTGCTTCTCCTGCGAACAAAGAAATGATCAAGACGTTAGTAGCACCTGCTGCAAATGAAAAGCATTCTCTCTCTAAAACTAACAAAATATGCATACGAATATTTGCCTGAAACCATGAAAACAGTGAATCCAAATTGCTTCAAAACCTGACAGAAGGTAAGAAAAGTTACCAGAAGGCCACTGCCACTGAGGCAGCTGGCCAATCCACCTTAAACTGGAATTCGTCCCTGGGCAGGACGAATTCTGACTGTAATTCGTCCCTGGGTGGGACGAATTCTTCTGAGTAGGAGAAACCGACCTGCTGCTGCTCCAATGTCGGATCCCGGGACCTGCAAAACTCCTGCAAATAGGGGGGTTAGGTAATTGGGGCCATTTTGGGACGACCCAGATGGTCGGATTTTCCCAATTTGGCCTCCACCCTCGGGAATTTGACCTTGACACCTGCAAGTTAGCGAAACGACAAAGCAATACAAAACACCCTAAACTCTGACCAAAAGCTACAAAATTGCAATTATAGACTAATCAGACCTAGTAACGCAGAATGCAATCTAAAAAATAATCTAAAGTGCTCAAAAACTAAAATTAGAACTTGGGGGTGCGGGGGTGCCCAAGTGGGCCTCCCACCGTTGGCCCTCGATTTTGGAGCCAATCCACCAAGGATGGGCCCAAAACCTTTTAGGATTGGGGGGTCGGCGAATTGGTAGGTTCAGATGTCCATGCGTCGGATTTGAGTAAGGTTCGAGCTTCCAAAGGCCACCCAACAACCTCCCTTGCAAAAGAGATTGATGGATGTAGGAAGGTGAACAAAGGGGGATGCAAGTGAGTCTTCGATTCGGCAGCACTCCGTTGCTTGAACACTCCTTCAACCTGTATGTTTTGGGTGAGAAAAGTCCCACCTTTTATAGACCCAAGGGGTCTCTTTTGGGAGGGAAGCACAAAAGCCAAGTGTTGGCCATGGGCGCCATGTGGCAATCTTGTCTTCCCATGAGGGAGGGGAGTCCTCAATTGACTTGAACTTTGATAAATGCTTCTTGTAATAGTCCTCTAACGGCCCCTCTGTCCACTTACACATGCGTGCAAGGTAGGAGCCCTTAACGGACTGTTCTGGGCTGCCACTTGGCACCATTTGCCTTTTTGCCCGTTAAGCTTGGAATTCGTCCCACCCAGGGACAGATTCGAAATTCGTCCTGGGGTGGGACGGATTCTATTTTGAATTCGTCCCTGGGTGAGACGAATCTCGGGCAAAGTGTCCAAGTGTGCCAAATTGCTTCTTGACCTCACAAAATTGCTATGAAAGTGGTTAAGACCACTGTTTAACCTCTGAGGGCTGCCCTGGGGGCTGTGTTTGTCAAAGCGATCAGTGTTTGCAGTCACATAATCGGATTGGTGCTGTTTTGGTGTCTACACATTGGTATTTAAAATCTTTTGGTAAAAGTTAAAGATTTAATTTCGTTTAACTTAGTCATGTTGGTACTTTTGCCACATTAAATTTTGATTGCAAAAGAAAAATCTTAAGTGTGAAAGATGAATAATGCAATTATTTTTGCTAGTCTTTATTGCTGTGATTATTTTGATATAATGTTTTGCTCCTCTCCTTTTGATTTTGTCAAAAAAATTATAAAAAAGAAGAATTATTTTTTCGTGAAATGAATTATAGTCATGGGAAAAATGAAAGGAAAGGAAAGCGCTAGCGAAAACAAAGCAAACATGTTTTCACCCCAGGATGGGGTGAAAATAAATTTTACCTATATATTGGGTGAATTACAACATTAAGATGTTTTCACTCAAATGGGAGTGAAGGTGGTGAAAAGTGCTCAGTTTGAAGTGAAGGCAAGATTTTGCAAGTGAATAAAAAGACAAGTTAAGTACTTTCACCCGAAGTTATGCATTCAAGGTGATTTCACCATTTTTTCCAGGTAAATTACAAATTTTAATTAAGTTTGGGATAAAAATAATAAATGGGCATTAGTCAAAGTCAATGTCACCCCAAAAATAGGATGCAATTCATTTTTAGCCCTCTTTTGAGTGAAATCCAAGTTGAAGATGTTTTCAAAGTCTAAATTATGAGTGGATGTCATTCGAACGAAATCATGTGTCGGTCAAAGTCAAATTCACTCTAAAATAAGCATGCAAGATGATGAAGGCATTTCCTAGGTAATTTTACCTTGTTTTAGAATATTTAAGGATTTCTCCCAAGATGGGGTGAAAGCAATGAAAGCACCCAAGTTCAGAGTGAAATTCTACAAAAAGCTTCCTCATGTGCCAGTCAAATTCAAAGTTGCCTTGAATTGGGACAAAACTTATTTTTTCCCTCCTTCAGGGGTAAAATTTCATTTTTTACCCTTATTTCAAGCAAGACAACATTTTGGGTGAAATTTTTGAGAGAATAAATTTTTGGGGTGAAATTAACCAAATGAAGGGTGAAACTCCATTTTTGAGTGCAACTATCAGCAAAGCGAATCACTTTCACCCCTGATTGCAATAAAAAGGTATTTTGCCCCATTGCCTTGGTGAAATCAATTTTTACCTCTTTTTTTGAGCAAGGTTTCTTTTCGAAGGTACCACTATTGCCGATCATTTTTGAGAAAGGTCAAAGATCGATGGAATTTAATTATTGGGGCAATGAAATCAATATTTCAATAATCCTAACTGAAAAGTTACCAAGATTAAATACTACATCCCTGATTTTGGTGCGATCCAATTCATTTTTGAGGTGCCCTCCACTAATTTTGCTCCTTTTCAAAACAACGATAATTTTCAATGAGTCTTCCTAGCGTAGATGAAAATCCAAGGCATAATATGACAAAGTGGAAATCGATATTTAATGCTTGAACTCCTAATTTTTATGTAACATTATTGTGTTCCAATGAATCAATGTCTGGAATGATTTTCTATCATCCATATTTGCTGATTTCTCAGGTGCTCTCCATGAAATACGGATTGCTACTTCCTAAAGAATGTTCTTATTCGAGCATTGCTACTACCAAGGATATAATTGCTCTTACTAGTATTTGACTAGCCAATATTTTATTTTTATGTATGTTTAATTTCATAGGCAGAATCCTCTATAAATACTAACCATTTTGATGTGAAAAAGGAGAATAGACATTATATTAAAAAAACTCTTTGAGTTTAAATTTTTTCCTTAGTAAAAAGTAGTTTGACTCTGGTTCCTGAGCATTCCTTGTGTGTATGATTTCTATCTATTATTTATGTTAAATTCATATCTTGGTTAGATAAAAAAAAATTGCATCTGAATTTGATTGATGATGAAGAGTGAATGTTGAAATGCTAACGGGAGGTTATCTTTACAAGCTGTGATCAGTTTCTACATTATTATTTTGATTAAATACTAGTAGAACTTAATGTGGTTGCTTAGCTACTAGTTTATCCCCATATTACATTTTTGGCTTATAACCATATTTCCTATTCATTTCTATCATTTCTTATCTCTTTCGGTTACCCTAAGTTTATATCAATTGTTATATTAGTATGGGAACCATCCCTCTCTCAAGATTAGTCCAAAGGACATCTCTCTCCTTCGGCCTTTCAATATTGGTCTCGTCTAGGGAACACAAATATTTTGTACTTAGGAAGATATGTGACCAATAGTTTTTGTCACACCTGATGGGACATTAAAAGTTCCACTTTGAATAGTATTAAGGTTTGATGTTCATATTTTTACTTTCTAACTAGAACATCTAGTGACTCAATTTTATCCAGAAGCCTCCAAACATGAAGTTGGTGAAATATTTACTTCCTGATCACAAGATCGAAGGCCAAAAATTCTAAAAACCCCATTGAGTTATTTAAGCTTGACATATAAGTGTCAGGAGAGCATCCTAGATTAGTCACTCTAATTATCCTATCCATTGTAACATATTCACAAGTAGATGGTGTGTTTTCTATTCCTTCAAGTCTTGCTAGCACAACCACTAGCTTTCCTCCTCCTCAAGCTAACACTTGAGTCCAAATGGACCAAAATCCACCACCTAAACCACCTAGATAGTTCTTGGTCTAGAATCACTTTAGAGATTTGAATCTGCAAGCTCATAACTCGATTCTACAAGCATCATTGAAGGCTTTGCCTACCTATGATGGTATGGGTAAGATGCCTTACGAGCATGTCCAATATATGGATTATCTGGTGAAAATTCATAGCATCACGAATGAGAATTTCATGGTAATATTGCTCATGCTTTCTCTTAAAGATAAGTTTCTTTACTGGTATCGATATTTACAACCTACCATTATTACCACCTAGGACCAATTGGATGAATTATTGATCAAAGTTTTCAATGAAAAAGTAGATCCATTCTCTCTATTGCATTAATTTACCACCATTTAGAGGTATCCCCAAGAGGAAATTTTTGGCTTCAATGTCAGATTCACCTAAAATTGGTAGGGAGTCCTTGATAGTCTCCGATCGACTCCTAAACAAGCAACATTCTATTACCTTCAAGCCTTCAATTCTAACATTAGCATGGCCATCCGTTAGTCCAATGTCGATACGTTTCTGACTTTGTATTCTACTACACAAAAGGTTGAGGTTGATCTGATTGCTATCGGTAAGTGTTCACTAAATATGATGATGCCTATATTTCCTAATATCTCGTAGTATTTGTACTCCAAAATATCTTCTCAATCCTTGTCAATGTCTCCCATGCATCAGGTTCCTTCATAGAATCTAAGTTCATCTCAAACTGTGATGATAATTTCTATCTCATAATTGTTTGTTCCATCCATTCCATAGTTACCTGCTCTGGTTACATTCCCAGTACTACCATATCTACCTGTACCACTTCCATTACCAGCTCCTCCAACACCCTCAAATCCTAATCCCCAAGATAAGTTTCTTAAAGAGATGCAGTCAATGAACTCGACCATAAGAGCGATAAGCAATGATATCACGATGATTAAGAAGAATTTGGTTGAAATATATTTCAAGCCTAGGATATTTCAACCTCCATCGATAACCAGGGAGCAAGCAGCTTCAACCAGCAAGGCATCTGAAATAAATCTGATTGTATTGACAAACAAAGAATTTGGCCCATTAGACAAAGCATACTCGTGCTCTACTAGCAATGATCCGCATAATGAGGAAGCTTGCATGGTTTACCTAAAATACATGCAAATATTGGTATAAATTTCTTCTAGTGGTAAGATCAATATGATTATAGAAATTGATCATAATTTCATGGTCCCTTTCGAAGAACAAGTTTCAGATCTCACGAGAGCTAGAAAAAAATCATCATCATAGATCCAATTGAAATGGAGCCCTTGAAGGTATCTATTGACCTAAAGGTGTAAAACAAAAAAAATATAAATGCAAGTTAAAGCACTTGTTCCAGTACCTAAGCCATATGTTCCTACCCTATTAAAATATCTTTTTCCTCCACAAGAAAAAGAAATATTACAATAAAATACTTCAACTTCATAGGTGAAATCTGAAATGGAGGATTAGGCTAGAGAGAAGCTCAAATACCCATACCTAAACAAGTATTAGAGGGTAGAGGCTACACATCACTATCAGAGAAAATATGAGACTACCAATGAAGGAAAGGAGTCTAGTGCATATACGTACAATATGTTTTATGAGCTTAAGAGGATTCTAGCCAAGCTTAGTCTCTATGATGCATTGTAGTTTCATGGACAAGTTGACTTGTTGCAGTAATCATTAAATTTTGTGAAATATAAGGGGAAGATTTTGACTTATTTTTTTTCTCAAATGCTAACCACTTCAGCTACTGGAAATAATAAACCACCCTCTTTCTACATGTCTCTTAGGATGGAAGGTTAGATTGTGCACAATTGTATGATCAACTCCAATGCTACGATGACTGTCATGCCAAAGGTAGTTTATGACGTTATGGGTATGGAATATAAAAGAAGTATCATTGTCATTTTGCAATTATATGGAATCCCTATGATAACATTAGGGGTCATAAAATATCTTTCCATTGTGTTGCATAAAATACCTCAAATTACTATGATCCAAGAGGTGGTTGTGGTTGATCTGGAGCCATATTTTAGCATGTGCCTTTCATGGGAGTTCACTACCAAGTTGGAAGGCTAACTTTCTCTGGACTATTCTCATATGGATATTCCTAACAAAGGAAAGAGAATCTATATCTATAGTGAGAAGCCTTCTACTTATCACATTGATAATATTGAAGAAGAAAATTCATGAATTCTATCAACATGATGATTGAAGAATTGGAAGAATTGGATTTTATGGAAGATGTTTTGGACGAGCTTCAAAAAAAAGATGATTTTTCAATTCTCAAACTGAAATTTGTTGTTACACCATTATAAATCCTAAAAAAATTGAAGTTAAGGTGTATAATGATCAAGGTCCTATTCCTGATCAATTATGGAAGTTTTACTTCAATAGTGCAAGGTGCAAGAGTGGTGCAGAGGTGGGGATCATTCTCATTTCTTCTTCTAGAATACAAAAGACTTATTCATACCATTTGAATTGAAGTTGTACTAGAAATGCTACCGAGTATGAAGCTCTATGCCTAGGCCTAAAGTAAGTAGAGAATATTGGGATTAAAAATTTGTAGATTTTCATATATTTTGAACTAATTTTACATCAAGTAACAAACAAATGCATATCTAAGCAGCACTACCTGAAGGTATATCACAACAAATTTTAGGACTTTTTTGAGGCCTACACAGCGTTGAACATCCAAGCGATCTCACAGGAGTAGAATAAACATGTCAATTTCTTGGATTACCTTAGAACTAAATTTTATCTAGTTGAGCATGTGATGAGAAAACCCAAGACTATGATGTTAGTTTACAGATCTTTAATCCTTGACAAAAATATCTACTAGAAAGTGTTGGATAGTGATGAACAAATTGTAAATTTCTTGATAGGAGAAAATAATATTGTGGAATAAAGAACACTTAATAAGGAAGAAGTTGAGGGATTGATCCAACTGAGGAATAATCATATTATGAAAGTATTTATTATGCTTGAGAGTCTCTTTGATCAGAATGATAGAGCAAAAAAGTATAATATTAAAGTGGATGAGAATGAGTACACTCAACTATAGTTGGGACCCAAGAAGTTGATCAAAGTTGGCACCGATTGCACTCTGGAAGAGCTGGAGTAGATCAAGGAGCTATACCACAAGTTTTTAGATATTATCACCTAGAAATACCAGGATTTGAAAGGCTACAATAAGGATGTGTTCCATCATACCATTGAGTTGTAGGGAGGAGTGAAATCCTTCAAGAAAAAATAGAGGCTAGTCAATCCTAAGATTGAAACTTTGATAAAAGTGGAACTACTAAATATTCTGAAAGCCAATATCATTTACCTAATTAAGCATTTTACTTAGGTAGAAAATCTAGTCCCTGTGAGGAAGAAGAATGGAAATATTCACCTATGTGTTGACTTCCAAAATTTGAATCAGGTATACCTAAAGGATCATTTTATTTACCTCAGATTAACCAGATTTTTCACATAGTTACAGGAGCTTAGATATTTTTGTTGTTGGATGAATTATTCGGATAAAATAAAATCTATTTCAAGGATGAAGACCAATATAAAATGTCATTCACCATGAAATGGAGAACATTTTCTTATCAAAAAATTTTGTTTGGTCTCTCAAATGCTAGAGTAACTTTTTAAAGATTGATGGACATAGATTTTGGTGAGTTATTAAATTGCATCATTGTGATTTATCTAGTTGACATGACTGTCTTCTATCACAATAGGAATGAGCATAGTCTACATTTGAGACAAGTGTTCGAGAAATACCAAGAGTTTGGAATATCCATCAAACTAAAGAAGTCCATATTTGCTGTAAAAGAAGGAAATCTCCTGAGCCATGTCATTTCAGATAAAGGTTTAGCTATTTATCCAGCTAGATCTGGGGCTCTTCTAAAGCTTCCACTACTAGCTAACAAGAAGTAGTCATTATTCAGGTAGACAAAATTTGTTCAAAATTTTGTTGTAAATTTTTCCCAAGTAGTAAAATTGATGATTGAGCTATTAAATAAAAATGATGAGTTCAAGTGGACTGAGTAGATGAAGTGAGTATTCAAAGAAATTAAATAAATAATTGCTCAAGCCTTAGTTTTGGTAAACCCTAATTATTCAAAGGATTTTATCCTATAGGCCATTGGTGAACAAGAGAGTTACACAGTGGTTCTCACACAAAATGAAGATGATGGAAATGAGTGGCCAATTGCTTTCTTAATCCAAGTTATCCAATCGCATGAAGAGAAATATAATTTAATTAAGAAGCAAGTATATGCGGTGATGAAATACTTGAAGAAGTTTCAATACTTTATTTCCCAGAGAAAAACAATAGTTTATGTTGTTCCTCTAGATATATAGAGTTTCATCATTCAAGGAGAGCTTGGAGACAAGAGAGCTAGTTGGATATCCAAAATCTAGGAGTATGAGCTTTGTGTTAGGAGCTTGCAAGAAGTGTTGCTTTTGAATCCATGTTTTTCCAACTTGAATATGCAGTAAGCGGAAATAATTTCGCTAATCATTCTATAGTTGATTGTGATTGGAGAGAGGAACTTGTCAAATATTTCTATTCATTGAGGTGTCCTTCACATATCAATGCTTCATAGATAAGGAGATTCATATTACAAGCTCTCAGTTATGTGATGTTGCCAAATGGGTTGTTCCATATAAATATTGATAGAGTAATTCTCAGGAGCATAAAAGAATCAAAGAAGTAGAATATCCTAGATAAATTCCATTATGGATTGTCAAGATACCATTATGTAGGGAGACCCATGTCATTGAATATCATAAAAGTAGGTTATTTTTGGCCCACTCTCTTTGAAAATGCTTTCAAAGTCATTCAGAGTTATGATAAATTCCAAAGATATATCAGTAGAAGTAGGAATGCATCATTACCCATTCATTTGATTCAAGTAGAAACACCATTCCAACAATGGGGCTTATACTTTATTGGGGTCATCGATCCTAATTCATCCATTGAGCATAAGTAAATTCTAACTACGATTGGCTATTTCACTCGATGGACCGAAGCGGTTATGACCAAGAAAGTATACCAAGCAATAGTTATCTCTTTCCTTGAAGAATTAATCATTCATTTTGACATACTGGATGCAATCATTACAAATAATGGAACCCCATTCATTGGTTCCAATATCAGTGAATTCATGGGTAAGTACGAGTTTTATTTAAAGATATCATCAAACTACTATCCATAGGGAAATGGCCTAGCCAAATACACAAACAAGAACTTGCTTAGGATTCTGAAGAGGATTCTAGAAGATAATAAATGAAGTTGGCATCTGCTCCAGAACCAATAATTATGGGTTGATCATATCTTAGTAAAAAAAACTATTAAAATGTCCCCTATTCCTTTGTATATGATAAATAAGTAGTCTTGCCTATTCATATTGAATTGTTGGCCCTTCAATCCTTGCACTTACTTGAGGGTGAAGATGATTAATTCAATCCCATGAGTGTAAGTTTAGCCCAAATTTTACAATTGGAGGAAGAGAGGGATAAATCATATAATTCCTTCATGGAACATGCCCAAATGACGAAGTGGTTCAAAAAAACATGTAAGGAGACCTTTAAGGTAGGTTATCTTGTGTTGAAGTGGAACAAGAATAAGGCTAATCCTGGCAAGCATCACAAGTTTGAAGTAATATGGGAGGATCCATTTTGGATTTTCGGTGTCAATCAAGTCAGCTCATTTTACTTACAAGACATGGATAGTTGTGTGTTGTCGATTCCAGTAAATGGTCTTTATTTGAAGGCCTATCATCATTAAAAATTTCCAAATCAAGTATGTATATATGTACATAATATTTTATGTTATTTTATTTTTAGTCAAGTATTAAAAAAAAAATTGTTTTCACCAGGAGAATTTGATTCTATCCCAAGTGAGTGTTTTCACCCTAAAAGCACGACCTTACTAGGCAGAAATTGATTTCACCTTGAAAATACGTTTAAAATCCTCATGGTAAATTTCAATGTGAAAATCATTAGGAGAAATCAACTCTTCGGCAAATAATTTCATAAGAAAATTCAAATTTGAATTTTAAAATTTGTCAAAAGGCATGGTTTGCTTTTTCATTAAAAGTGCCCCTATTTTTAATTGCCACAAAAAAAAAACAAAGGGGAGATTATTTTCACCCAAAAAAGACTTTCACCATGTATATTTCTAATTTCGAGGTGAAATTCTCCTTAACTCCCTCAAAGGATGATTTCGGGATGAAACTCCAAGAAAAGGAAAAAATCACATGCTTTTTAAAGAACCCTAGTTGGCAAGATTATTTTTGGCATAAAGGGGGCGAAATTAATTTCGTCTTTCCTTTTCAAGCAAAGCACTCTCAGTTAAGTTTGATTTTTAGCAATGAGCTTTTTTGGGACAAAAATAAAAAGATAAATTATTTTAAAGGGCTCCCAAGAATGTAATTTTTCCAAATAGAGAAGAGTATTTTTGGAGTTCCATATGAACGGAACTGCTAGTTGCATTGAGTATTTTCACCCAATTGTTATTTTCGGTAAAACAAGTGCACCCAGTTGATGTTTTTCATTGGTATGGGCTAATTTTAGAGTAAATTTCAGTTAAAAGCATGATATCAAGCTAATTTCACCATAAAAATCCTCCAAAGATGTTTATGGTGTTTTAACATAGTGAAATTAATAGTTTTCACCCATGAAAAGTACCCATCACTCACACGTGACACTTATCATTCCTAAATTTAGTTGTTAAATACCTTGATTGTGCACTCCAATATTAAAAGTAGGTAAGCACAAAGTTTGAGAAATATTTATAGTGCGAGGATGTTATTAGAAGTTAAATATATCATGTAAGAGCATGTCAGATGAGAGAACCAAGGAGCACGTTTGCCCAGATTTTTCAAGTGCATCACCTACATTAAATTGGGTAGTTAGAGGCACAAATCATAAATACAGTAAACTAGAATCTTGCAGATAAATAAATATTGAGATCATTTTTTCTGGAGCATTGTCGGATTATGTTTCAATTTTCTTGAGTTACTCCTTTGTTGCAAAATTATTAGACTATCGTAGTGAAGCTTTTGAAGTACGAATATGGGAAATAAAACCGTTGAGCTGAAGAAAGTGCAAGGAGCCAAGAAAGATAAAAAAACCATACAAATTAAAAACATAGAGCTTGATCCATGTTATGATGCATTGGCCCAGATTGGTGACTGTGTTATTTCAAACAAGGGCATGGAAAAATTGTACCTGGATGTGGAGATTGTAGTCAAACAAGGCTTGATGCTAGAAAGCCCGATCACCATTGCATACTATGTACAATTTTTTTGGAACCCATGTACACCTTTCCACGCTTACCTAGATTTGGTGCTAGCAATTTTAAAATTTTATAATCCTCTCACAAGAGCTATTTAGAATGTAAATGGAGATAAATTATTCAATATTTCATCCAGTGCAGTTTGAGAAGCATTCTCTTGCAGGGTCAAACCTCATTCTAATGTTGTGTTCAAAAAGTTTCATCTTAGGGAGTAGGAGGAGAGATACCATTCAACCATGATGTTGCACCAGTTCATGGAGAATGAACTGATAAAAACTTCACAATTTATAGAACTACCAACTCTATTGAAGCCATTGATAAATTTTAAAAGTCCCAAGTTGTTTTCTATGTTAGCCTGGATTTTTGGTCTTCCTACTAACTTTGTGGTGCACAAATGGAAAGCAATGCTGCTACAATGTGTTTCGCAGGTAGAATTTTATGCTCCAAAAACAATGACAACAAGCAAGAATCTGATTTTCTTTGACTTGGTATATTATCTAGCTCAAAGGATGCACTCGCAGTCAAATAAGATGCAAAGCAAATAAGTAGTATCATTCAGGCACACTTCAATTTTGGCCTAGTATTTCTTCTTCCACATGCACCAATATTTTTCTTTCATAGTCGTCAAGCAGGTTGATGACGCATACATGAAGCTACCATTTTATTTGTGGAATTCAAGCTTATCCAAGAAGGAGTCATTTTACTATTTTAATCGTATATTTTTACGTCTCATCCTCGAACTTATTTTTAGCACATGTGAGAGAGTGCTAAGGGTGATGAGGGAGGAGGTCGTTGTGAAGGAGAAATGTGATATTTTCTTGTTGATGCAAAGCATCGTGGTATGAATTTTCAATTTCACTAGAAATTTTTTCTCTTTTTGTATTTTATTATAGAGCACCTTTTTGCATTGGAAGCTGTCCATCAGAATGATTTCATCAATTATGTTTATGGGGCAGGTCAAGGAAAAAACACTACATGCACCATGCCATTTCACTTTGGTGATATTGAAGTAGACCAGGTTGGTTGGAATAAGTTGATTAACAAAGATCTCTATGACCTCAGTATGGTGGAGTTACCCCAATGATGGAAATATGACCCTTTGGATCATTTTTTGACATTGATCAAAGAAAAAAAAATTATTGTTGTCCTAGATAAGATATTTAGTGACACAAAAAAAACCCGAAGATGCATGATCTTGAATGGTATGTCAAAAATATGATGTCACTCCCACCATGGCATGATTTTTATGAGATGGAGGTCGAGTATAACCTTGGAGTCCACAAGAACCAGATTCCTCCTCTAGGCTTGTTTAGAAAAATGAAGGATCAGTTTCCCACTTGGTATGAGGATAAAATCACCAACTGGTGGGTTATGAGGACCCACCAAGGAAAAACTAGATCAGTCTATGGCTTGGTGATGGATGGTGCATTTTTTAACATGTATAATGAATATTATGATAGTTAACAACCAATATCTTTAACCAAAATCATACGTTGGAGCTTTCAAAGATCTGATAGTGAAGAGATCATATCCAAATAGAAGCAACATATGGTTGAGGAAGCATGAATTGTGGAGGAAGATAAATAGCCATCATCGAAAGAGCAACCCAAACAAAAAAATAGGACTAAGCATGAAGCACTTCCTTTCGCAAAATTCTCCAAGAAACCAAGGACTAATGCATTTTATTCATCTAGTGCAAACCCTTCTCTTGCAGTTTTGGAGCGATACATTTTGGTGAACCCGACGTGAATGCATCATAACCTTTTGAAAACAAAAACAAAAAAATATATATGTATGCAAAAAAAAAAAAAACAAAATCATCATTTCAAGTTTGTATGTTTTTAGATTCAATTCTAAATAGTAGATGCTAAATATTACTTTTAGAAGTACTAAAGAAACCATGAGTTTTTACTCAAATCAATATGAGCCCATTAGTAATGTTGGAAGAATTCAGCCAAATACATTTGTTGATTATGACCAACCTCATCCCTATTCAACACCACCTCCATCACACTCTTCTTATTTTTCATCCATAACCCAACAAAACAATCCCTTTGCCAATCCTCTTCATAATGATATTATCTATTCTCCCATATATCCATATTATGTCTATCAACCCACATATAATCCTCCACCACCTTTTCAATACTCTTCTTTCAATACAACACATCCATTTCAACAAGAAAATACTTATTCTTCCAATTCTACCATGCACTCACCTCCTACATCGCAATCTTCCTGTCATCATTCTACCCATAATGAAGAAAGTAGAGGTGAGAAACCATTAGGTCCTTTTATGACGAAATTCCTAAGGCATTTATCAAAAACCTCTCAAAAACCTTCATCACGTAAATTTACTAAGCTCAATCAACCAATGGATATAATTCTCAAGTATTTACTTGACACAAATAAGATTGAACTTCCTTCCATAAGACAACTTTGATACCACATCAGATTGGTTTAAACCTGAGCTACATTGTGAATATCATAGAGTAGATGGACATATGACACAAAATTGTAAAGATTTAAGATGTGCAATTCAAGATTTGATTGATAAGGGTCTTTTTAATATAAAGGAATTACAATCTACAACTGATTATAAATCTCCATTAAACAATCAAACTCCTACACAACAAATACCAATAATCAATCAAGACATGGGGATCTCCCAAGAACCCCTATTCAATTATCAACAACAAGAAACCAATCAAATATTGCATGTTAATGTGTCCCATCATGATGATATTATTAATATTGTAACAAAAACTACAAATGAGCAACCTCAAGTTCAATCAACTCAATCCGATATTCAAGATATGGATTCCTCATTTGACCAACTTTCAAAACTATCTTTGGCTCTAGAGAATGATCCAAAATGGAATGTAAGCATAGAAAGCTCATCTTTAGAATCAAAATCTCAATCTGAAATCCACTTTGATAACCAACAACAAGTGATTAATCCTCAAGCAAAGATATCCCTTTTAGAAGTATTCCAAATTTATCACAAGGAAATTTTGTTCAAAATACCTAGCCAACAATTTGTTCCTCATCATATTTTCTCTAAGAACATAATTAATGGTGTAAACCCTCTTGAGGTTAACCATATTTCATTCTATGATGAGGATATTCCTTCCTCTACTCCACAAGAAGACTCCTATCTTTACATTACAGGATCTAGTAAAGAAACACCTATTAAAACTATCATGGTAGATAATGACTCCTCTCTTAATTTATGCACTTATCAATTATTCCAAAAGCTCAAAACAAAGGAAGAAGATCTTAATGAATCAAATGTTATTATAAAATCTTTTAACAATGAAATTCAAGAAGCTCAAGGTACTATAATTCTTCCCCTTAATATTGGATCCAAGATCCTGGATACTTTATTCTATGTAGGATATTGTCCTTCACCTTACAACCTACTTCTCCAGAGTCCTTGGATTCATACGATGAGGGTTGTCCCTTCCACTCTTCACCAATGTTTGAAGTTTGAAATTGTAAATAAAATTGTTACCATACATGGTGACCCAACACCATTTGAAGAATATTTAACGGTTGAAACATCAAGTTCTATACATTCTCTATTATCACAATTATCTTCTATCCATCACTTTTCTTCATCCATATATGATCATCCTTGTTTACCAAATAACATCCATGCATATCTTTCACATATACTTTCTCCATCTTATCAAGACTTGGAATATAATAATAAGAATGAAGAACTTTCTTATATTTATGACATTTTATTTTGTAATATGATCAATTTTACACATATAAAAGTCAAATCTTTTGCTACATTATTCTACATTATAACAAAGCTTTTGTTATCACTACCTTTTACTCATCACCTTATATTCTTACCTTCACCTCAACCAGATTATCCTTCAAAACCTCCTTTGATTTTGAAGCAACCTTAGACATGCTATACTCAAATAAACCTTGTATAGTGTATATAGATCATCTTGTATATACCACCAATTTCAATTCATAAATTAAAATCAAAATACAAAAAAAATCAAAATCCTCAAAATCAAAAAAAAAAAATACAAATGCAACCAAAGAACTTAAAGGTAAATTTGAGCCCAACTGGCTCGGACCATACATCATTACTGCAAAATTTGAATCAGGAGCATATAAATTATCTACCTTAGATGGTAAAGAACTTAAAGAACCCATGAATATTTTACATCTCAAACGTTATTATGCATAAATTTGGTCATTTCATCCATGTATATATTTGTTCAAAATCATTATCTTGTATTTCTTTCAATTTATTCAAAAACCTCAAAAACATTCATAAAATCTTCAAAATCTCAAAAATCTTCAAAAATATTTATTGCATTTATTTAAAGCACTTGTAAAGTTCCTTTTGCTCCAAAACAAAAATCAACATAAAAATCCAAAAACAACTATATGCTTGACTCTTTCGAAACCAAAACAATATACAGAATAAAGAGAGAGTCAACATTCTCAAAACTTTCTCAAAATCATTATTTTCTTACAATTATTGCAATTATATGTTTCAACTTATTTTGGATAAAATTAGCATTTATTTGGCATCCCTCACTTGCACACTCACAACAATAAATATCTTGATTTTATCTGGCATGATTACTAATCTCTCTTATATCAAAGTTCACAAAATTCAATTAAATAAAGTTTGAGCATAGAGAATTGATCTTGTTATTTACTTAAACCAAGCACATCTTTTCACAATAAAATGATTATATTTGTAATTTCCATGTTTTGCTACATAGTAGAACTGATTTCTTGAGTGAAAAGTTTCCCTTGCTATCCTATCATGCACATGGTCTAGAATCTTTGAGAATTGGCAAAAGGACAAGCTCACCCCTACCCAGAATAAAAATCCCTTGCTCTACAGCTAATCTGAGCAAGTATCCCTAGAAAAAGAAAAAGAAAAGAAAAATTCAAGAAAAAGAGAAAAGAAAAATGTTATGTCAACAATGTTCCAAGCATTATCAAGCAAAAGAAATACAAAAAGAAAAATAAGCAAAGTTCAAAAGAAAGCAAGAAAAGCAATAAAATCCCTTTCCCTACCCTTTGAAAAGAAAAGAAGGGTGAATGAGCTTGAATCCTTGGAATTCTCAATTATTCGAAAACTGTGAGGTAAGCCCCATAACAAGTGGTTTGTGCCCAACCTGCTTGGCCTTGGGTAACTCCTAGCGTGGCGATATGTCTGTCACATTAGCGACCTTCTTTTGTACAGACCTATGTCTGCTTATGGATTAGCTAGCTCTTGATAATCCGATCTACATAGTAGCCTAGTATGGTTATATGCATCTACATCATGGTTAATGAACACTTATTTGGTTTCTTCAAATCACTTGTATCATAGTATCTTGCTCAAAACTGGTAAATGAACAATGCAATTGCACACACATTTGTATTTGAGAGATTTTGTCTATCATTATGATAAATCAAGATTGGCAATGAATTCACTTATGCACATGGGATTCCTTATAAATCTAACTTTTTGTCTTCAAAATACTTTGAAATATTATTTTTGCAACTTGTTTGGAATAAACCAAGTACAATTATTTACCACAAAGACAACTATATAATAGAAAAAATCAAAAATTTCAATCAAAACATATCATATATATCTTATCGACTTTCGCGACGATGGTATAGTTCCAAAACCAAAATTGGAATTTTATGCTTAGCGCAAGTCCTCATTTTCATATTTTCTGTTCATCAAAAATCAATCATGCAATAAAACTATCCTTTCTTTGATCTTCGCGATGATGGTATAAGTCTATACCTACATATTCTATGCCTAGCGCAAACCATTGTAACAATTTTATTTCCTGATTTATCAAAGATCATAAAAAACATATGACTTCATTTTACACAAATTATGCTTTTCAAAAGCAAACACATTTTTATTATTTCATATCATTATGTCAACCTTTGCATTTTGCAATGATGGTATAATTCTTAAGGAATTATTCAACAATTTTTATCACACTTAGGAATTTATGCCTAGCAAAAATCATTTTAAAATATTTCATGCATAATATTTTCATGGAAATCTGAAAACAAACCATCATCATCATCATCATTTGCATCATCACAACAAAGTCTTAAGACAGTCTCTTAAGCACTCTTTTACTTTTAACAATATTTCTATCCTGGGACTAGCTTGACGACCGAGTGAGCAGCGACTCCATGAAATGGTCTATAATAGCGACAATGTCCTTTGAAATTATTGTTAGAAGTCTCTTTTTATTTTTATCACATTTCATTACAACCAATCAATTTGTTACATCAGATTATTTCATTTAAAATATTTATAGCATGACATCCAAATTATATTTCCAACGACATAATTACATGAATCATCAATAAATCATTACTCAATCAATCAATCAAACATAAAAGCATCATAAACATACACATAACACAAGTCATATGATCAAAAACATATCATATATCAAACATAATTTCATTCAAAAATTAATTTTGCTTTTCCGTGTTTTTACCTCAAACGTTCGATTTGGGTAAAAACACGGAGGGGGCACCATAGTAAGCTGTCGTACGATTCGACCAAGAATCGTCGCCTAAAAATGGGAATAATTTTTTGCTTTCTCGTAGATCGAGAAGAACTCATCTTTAACGCATTTTCTTCGGAAAATTCGCTAAAGAGGGGGCAAAATGTAGCACCCTAAAATTGGCGCAATAAAATTGGAATAATTACATTCACCTTAGTAAATAAATTTAAATTCAAATTTAACCTCCCAAACCGCCCGTTAACCGTCGAGAAACCCGTTTCCTCTTTTTTCGTGCCATTTTTAGCGAGTTGTTTTGACCGTTTGACGATATCGTCTCCGATCGGACGATATCGCCCCAGTTTGACGATTTCGTCTGGACTAGAACGTCCAGACGATTTTGTCGCAAAACTGAATTTGCATAGTTGGAATCCGTTCCAACGGGTCTCCAATCCGGGCAGAAGCGTGTCTGCGCCGTTGGGACCCTTCCCCCGTTGGAGATCTCCCAAATTGGGATGATCTCCAACCTCCCAACAACTATCCTATGCCTATTTAACTCTAAAACTTTTCCTTCCCCAACCCCTGGCTGAATTTTTATGTAAATCAACTCCCTATGCGCTAAAACACTTCAAATTTGCTCTTGCACTAGTCCTATATTAATTTTATTGCAGGTACACCACTGGTTTTCAGTCGGAGCCAGCACCTATCGTAGCCGACGAACCTGTCAAGATCGGAGGCGATCTCATCAAATTCGGGACGATCTCGTTCTGATGCGAGACGATTTCGACTGCAGCACACATCGAGGCAATCAGTGCCTGGAGTTTGCTCTTCTTTCTCTTTTATCTGTCATTTTATGCTATAAATTAGATTGTCTATTCAGTTTTTATACTATATTGCATCTGGAGTTCACCCATTTTGTCTAGTTTGCATATTAAGATCATATTCTGCTATCTAAACACAGTGATTTGCATTTACTTTTGTTCTTGTATATTGTTCAATACTCATATTACTTTTTCATATAGTTTGCCCCTGTTTACAAAATAGAATTTCTTGTATTTCGCATCTGTTTGCTATTTTGCAGGTCTCTGATGAATTCGTCTGACGAATTCGTCAGATTGCAGACGATCCTGTCAGTTTAGACGATTTTATCAAATTGAAGGCGATTCTGTTGAATTGCAGACGATCCAGACTGCTACAAGTAATCAGAAACTTCATCAGACTTTCGGATCAGGTAATCTTCATTGGCCTCCTGCAAATTCTCTGTTTCTGCTTTCTTTTCTGTTTGTTGTATTCATTTAAATTGCATTTTCATGTAGTTTAAGTTAGAATCATTCGGCCAAACCTAGGATGAATGTTTAAAAATAAAACGAACTCATCAAAACTCATTCCCAAAACCTAGGCGTGGAAACGCCGCCAAATGTTTCCTGGTGAACCCACCATCCGTCGAAAAATCACCAAAATACACCTCCCTTGAGAGGCGGGACCTTCGTGAAGTCCTCTCGTCCGAGGTACCGCACCATCCTTTTCCCATCCTCCTTCCGGGCGCGGATCCAATAGCCTGAAGGTAGGGATGCGAAAAATTTGGAGCGATACATTTTGGTGAACCCGACGTGAATGCATCATAACCTTTTGAAAACAAAAACAAAAAAATATATATGTATACAAGAAAAACAAAAACAAAATCATCATTTCAAGTTTGTATGTTTTAGATTCAATTCTAAATAGTAGATGCTAAATATTACTTTTAGAAGTACTAAAGAAACCATGAGTTTTTACTCAAATCAATATGAGCCCATTAGTAATGTTGGAAGAATTCAGCCAAATACATTTGTTGATTATGACCAACCTCATCCCTATTCAACACCACCTCCATCACACTCTTCTTATTTTTCATCCATAACCCAACAAAACAATCCCTTTGCCAATCCTCTTCATAATGATATTATCTATTCTCCCATATATCCATATTATGTCTATCAACCCACATATAATCCTCCACCACCTTTTCAATACTCTTCTTTCAATACAACACATCCATTTCAACAAGAAAATACTTATTCTTCCAATTCTACCATGCACTCACCTCCTACATCGCAATCTTCCTATCATCATTCTACCCATAATAAAGAAAGTAGAGGTGAGAAACCATTAGGTCCTTTTATGACGAAATTCCTAAGGCATTTATCAAAAACCTCTCAAAAACCTTCATCACGTAAATTTACTAGGCTTAATCAACCAATGGATATAATTCTCAAGTATTTACTTGACACAAATATTATTGAACTTCCTTCCATAAGACAACTCTGATACCACATCAGATTGGTTTAAACTGGAGCTACATTGTGAATATCATAGAGTAGATGGACATATGACACAAAATTGTAAAGATTTAAGATGTGCAATTCAAGATTTGATTGATAAGGATCTTTTTAATATAAAGGAATTACAATCTACAACTGATTATAAATCTCCAGTAAACTATCAAACTCCTACACAACAAATACCAATAATCAATCAAGACATGGGGATCTCCCAAGAACCCCTACTCAATTATCAACAACAAGAAACCAATCAAATATTGCATGTTAATGTGTCCCATCATGATGATATTATTAATATTGTAACAAAAACTACAAATGAGCAACCTCAAGTTCAATCAACTCAATCCGATATTCAAGATATGGATTCCTCATTTGACCAACCTTCAAAACTATCTTTGGCTCTAGAGAATGATCCAAAATGGAATGTAAGCATAGAAAGCTCATCTTTAGAATCAAAATCTCAATCTGAAATCCACTTTGATAACCAACAACAAGTGATTAATCCTCAAGCAAAGATATCCCTTTTAGAAGTATTACAAATTTATCACAAGGAAATTTTGTTCAAAATACCTAGCCAACAATTTGTTCCTCATCATATTTTCTCTAAGAACATAATTAATGGTGTAAACCCTCTTGAGGTTAACCATATTTCATTCTATGATGAGGATATTCCTTCCTCTACTCCACAAGAAGACTCCTATCTTTACATTATCGGATCTAGTAAAGAAACACTTGTTAGAACTATCATGGTAGATAATGACTCCTCTCTTAATTTATGCACTTATCAATTATTCCAAAAACTCAAATCAAAGGAAGAAGATATTAATGAATCAAATGTTATTATAAAATCTTTTAACAATGAAATTCAAGAAGCTCAAGGTACTATAATTCTTCCCCTTAATATTGGATCCAAGATCCTGGATACTTTATTCTATGTAGGATATTGTCCTTCACCTTACAACCTACTTCTCCAGAGTCCTTGGATTCATACGATGAGGGTTGTCCCTTCCACTCTTCACCAATGTTTGAAGTTTGAAATTGCAAATAAAATTGTTACCATACATGGTGACCCAACACCATTTGAAGAATATTTAACGATTGAAACATCAAGTTCTATACATTCTCTATTATCACAATTATCTTCTATCCATCACTTTTCTTCATCCATATATGATCATCCTTGTTTACCAAATAACATCCATGCATATCTTTCACATATACTTTCTCCATCTTATCAAGACTTGGAATATAATAATAAGAATGAAGAACTTTCTTATACTTCTGACATTTTATTTTGTAACATGATCAATTTTACACATATAAAAGTCAAATCTTTTTCTACATTATTCTACATTATAACAAAGCTTTTGTTATCACTACCTTTTATTCATCACCTTATATTCTTACCTTCACCTCAACCAGATTATCCTTCAAAACCTCCTTTGATTTTGAAGCAACCTTAGACATGCTATACTCAAATAACCTTGTATAGTGTATATAGATCATCTTGTATATACCACCAATTTCAATTCATAAATTAAAATCAAAATACAAAAAAATCAAAATCCTCAAAATCAAAAAAATACAAATGCAACTAAAGAACTTAAAGGTAAATTTGAGCCCAACTGGCTCGGACCATACATCATTACTGCAAAATTTGAATCAGGAGCATATAAATTATCTACCTTAGATGGTAAAGAACTTAAAGAACCCATGAATATTTTACATCTCAAACGTTATTATGCATAAATTTGGTCATTTCATCCATGTATATATTTGTTCAAAATCATTATCGTGTATTTCTTTCAATTTATTCAAAAACCTCAAAAACATTCATAAAATCTTCAAAAATCTTCAAAAATATTTATTGCATTTATTTAAAGCACTTGTAAAGTTCCTTTTGCTCCAAAACAAAAATCAACATAAAAATCCAAAAACAGCTATATGCTTGACTCTTTCGAAACCAAAACAATATACAGAATAAAGAGAGAGTCAACATTCTCAAAACTTTCTCAAAATCATTATTTTCTTACAATTATTGCAATTATATGTTTCAACTTATTTTGGATAAAACTAGCATTTATTTGGCATCCCTCACTTGCACACTCACAACAATAAATATCTTGATTTTATCTGGCATGATTACTAATCTCTCTTATATCAAAGTTCACAAAATTCAATTAAATAAAGTTTGAGCATAGAGAATTGATCTTGTTATTTACTTAAACCAAGCACATCTTTTCACAATAAAATGATTATATTTGTAATTTCCATGTTTTGCTACATAGTAGAACTGATTTCTTGAGTGAAAAGTTTCCCTTGCTATCCTATCATGCACATGGTCTAGAATCTTTGAGAATTGGCAAAAGGACAAGCTCACCCCTACCCAGAATAAAAATCCCTTGCTCTACAACTAATCTGAGCAAGTATCCCTAGAAAAAGAAAAAGAAAAGAAAAATTCAAGAAAAAGAGAAAAGAAAAATGTTATGTCAAGCAATGTTCCAAGCATTATCAAGCAAAAGAAATACAAAAAGAAAAATAAGCAAAGTTCAAAAGAAAGCAAGAAAAGCAATAAAATCCCTTTCCCTACCCTTTGAAAAGAAAAGAAGGGTGAATGAGCTTGAATCCCTGGAATTCTCAATTATTCGAAAACTGTGAGGTAAGCCCCATAACAAGTGGTTTGTGCCCAACCTTGCTTGGCCTTGGGTAACTCCTAGCGTGGCGATATGTCTGTCACATTAGCGACCTTCTTTTGTACAGACCTATGTCTGCTTATGGATTAGCTAGCTCTTGATAATCCGATCTACATAGTAGCCTAGTATGGTTATATGCATCTACATCATGGTTAATGAACACTTATTTGGTTTCTTCAAATCACTTGTATCATAGTATCTTGCTCAAAACTGGTAAATGAACAATGCAATTGCACACACATTTGTATTTGAGAGATTTTGTCTATCATTATGATAAATCAAGATTGGCAATGAATTCACTTATGCACATGGGATTCCTTATAAATCTAACTTTTTGTCTTCAAAATACTTTGAAATATTATTTTTGCAAACTTGTTTGGAATAAACCAAGTACAATTATTTACCACAAAGATAACTATATAATAGAAAAAATCAAAAATTTCAATCAAAACATATCATATATATCTTATCGACTTTCGCGACGATGGTATAGTTCCAAAACCAAAATTGGAATTTTATGCTTAGCGCAAGTCCTCATTATCATATTTTCTGTTCATCAAAAATTAATCATGCAATAAAACTATCCTTTCTTTGATCTTCGCGATGATGGTATAAGTCTATACCTACATATTCTATGCCTAGCGCAAACCATTGTAACAATTTTATTTCCTGATTTATCAAAGATCATACAAAACATATGACTTCATTTTTTTACAAATTATGCTTTTCAAAAGCAAACACATTTTTATTATTTCATATCATTATGTCAACCTTTGCATTTTGCAATGATGGTATAATTCTTAAGGAATTATTCAACAAATTTTATCACACTTAGGAATTTATGCCTAGCAAAAATCATTTCACAATATTTCATGCATAATATTTTCATGGAAATCTGAAAACAAACCATCATCATCATCATCATTTGCATCATCACAACAAAGTCTTAAGACAGTCTCTTAAGCACTCTTTTACTTTTAACAATATTTCTATCCTGGGACTAGCTTGACGACCGAGTGAGCGGCGACTCCATGAAATGGTCTATAATAGCGACAATGTCCTTTGAAATTATTGTTAGAAATCTCTTTTTATTTTTATCACATTTCATTACAACCAATCAATTTGTTACATCAGATTATTTCATTTAAAATATTTATAGCATGACATCCAAGTTATAATATTTTCCAAAACGACATAATTACATGAATCATCAATAAAATCATTACATCATCAATCAATCAATCAAACATAAAAGCATCATAAACATACACATAACACAAGTCATATGATCAAAAACATATCATATATCAAACATAATTTCATTCAAAAATAATTCAAATTAATTTTTGCTTTTCGCGTTTTTACCTCAAACGTTCGATTTGGGTAAAAACACGGAGGGGGCACCATAGTAAGCTGTCGTACGATTCGACCAAGAATCGTCGCCTAAAAATGGGAATAATTTTTTGCTTTCTCGTAGATCGAGAAGAACTCATCTTTAACGCATTTTCTTCGGAAAATTCGCTAAAGAGGGGGCAAAATGTAGCACCCTAAAATTGGCGCAGTAAAATTGGAATAATTACATTCACCTTAGTAAATAAATTTAAATTCAAATTTAACCTCCCAAACCGCCCGTTAACCGTCGAGAAACCCGTTTCCTCTTTTTTCGTGCCATTTTTAGCAGTTGTTTTGACCGTTTGACGATATCGTCTCCGATCAGACGATATCGCCCCAGATTTGACGATTTCGTCTGGACTAGAACGTCCGGACGATTTTGTCGCAAAACTGAATTTGCATAGTTGGAATCCGTTCCAACGGGTCTCCAATCCGGTAAGAAGCGTGTCTGCGCCGTTGGGACCCTTCCCCCGTTGGAGATCTCCCAAATTGGGATGATCTCCAACCTCCCAACAACTATCCTATGCCTATTTAACTCTAAAACTTTTCCTTCCCCAACCCCTGGCTGAATTTTTATGTAAATCAACTCCCTATGCGCTAAAACACTTCAAATTTGCTCTTGCACTAGTCCTATATTAATTTTATTGTAGGTACACCACTGGTTTTCAGCCGGAGCCAGCACCTATCGCAGCCGACGAACCTGTCAAGATCGGAGGCGATCTCATCAAATTCGGGACGATCTCGTTCTGATGCGAGACGATTTTGACTGCAGCACACATCGAGGCAATCAGTGCCTGGAGTTTGCTCTTCTTTCTCTTTTCTCTATCATTTTATGCTATAAATTAGATTGTCTATTCAGTTTTTATACTATATTGCATCTGGAGTTCACCCATTTTGTCTAGTTTGCATATTAAGATCATATTCTGCTATCTAAACACGGTGATTTGCATTTACTTTTGTTCTTGTATATTGTTCAATACTCATATTACTTTTTCATATAGTTTGCCCTTGTTTACAAAATAGAATTTCTTGTATTTCGCATCTGTTTGCTGTTTTGCAGGTCTCTGATGAATTCGTCTGACGAATTCGTCAGATTGCAGACGATCCTGTCAGTTTAGACGATTTTATCAAATTGAAGGCGATTCTGTTGAATTGCAGACGATCCAGACTGCTACAAGTAATCAAAAACTTCATCAGACTTTCGGATCAGGTAATCTTCATTGGCCTCCTGCAAATTCTCTGTTTTTGCTTTCTTTTATGTTTGTTGTATTCATTTAAATTGCATTTTCATGTAGTTTAAGTTAGAATCATTCGGCCAAACCTAGGATGAATGTTTAAAAATAAAACGAACTCATCAAAACTCATTCCCAAAACCTAGGCATGGAACGCCAAATGTTTCCTGGTGAACCCACCATCCGTCGAAAAATCACCAAAATGCACCTCCCTTGAGAGGCGGGACCTTCGTGAAGTCCTCTCGTCCGAGGTACCGCACCATCCTTTTCCCATCCTCCTTCGGGCGCGGATCCAATAGCCTGAAGGTAGGGATGCAAAAAATTTGGAGCGATACACAAACCCTTCTCTTGCAGTTTAAGTCACATAGGTTGAAACTTTAGAGAATTCTCCTTTGGTCTAGGAAGACCATCTTAGCTAGTGTATGGAAGTTATAGATATGGAAAATGAGATGGCGAAACAAGATAAGGGAGAGCTAGTATCACAGTTGCCCTTAATATCGGCTCAAATGGTGTTGGAGCTTGAAGGTATGTTTTATATTCCCTCTTCCCTTACTCTTGAGCATTCGGTGATTGTTACACCCCTTTCTACAATGATCTCTTATATTTTACCCCCATTTGGTATACCTTCCACTTCCATTTTAATTCTTGTTTCCTAGCCCCCAATAAATGATGCTCCCTCTTCTTCTATTCCCTCTTCTTTGGTTTCCCTTTCATTCAGTTATTTTGCATCTGGGCCCAATCTATTTTTTCTCCCTTCATCCTCCATTCTGGTAACTTCTACCATAGATGTAAGTCCACAAGCTTCTCCTTAGGTGATTGTAATTGTATCCTAACCCCTCACTTCCATTCCCTTAACCACTTTTGTTTCACCAACCATTCCCATTTCTACTTCCCTTCTCGATCCAAGCCCTCAATAGGTTTTTTTTCCCCTGCTCCATTTCTTGAGTTGCAAGTGCTGCTAGATCCAGATATGGATATTATGCTAGAACATCCTATTGTAGTAAAAATAAGTTGAGCCTACTAGAGTTCATCACAATGGCTAAAAAGTTGTAAGAAAAAAGAAGCTCAAGCTCTAAAAAAGACATTGAATGTCACTTTTGACCCTGAATCTAGAAGTACCACATTGTAAAAATGATTCCCCAGGTCCAGAATCCCTAAGTAGAAATGTCTCCAAGTGATTATGCTTATTAACTCATTATAGAGGAATTGAAAAAGATTGATACTCCACAAAAAAAGGGGGAATATTTAGGTGGATATTATCTCACTCTACCTCCATAGTGAGAATTATAAGAAGATATTTTTTGAGGCTAAGGCGAAGATTGTTGAATTAGAAGAATATTTGGCTGAATTTAGGGCACAATAGGAGGCAGAAAAATCATAGGTAGAGCATTAGTAGCAAAAATTGGAATAGTTAGAGAAAGCAGCTAAATAGCAGTAGAAATTACGGGTAAAATCTAAAAATTAGATGTAGGCATTAACTACCTAGCTAGAATCTTTACGAAATCAGTTGGCTAAAAATGCCACCCAATCAGTGGTATTATCCAAGGAGAAGATCAAGGAGGCTCATTTTTATTTAATTGAATACTGCATAAAGTGGGTAGCAAAGGCACTCTTGGTTGTACTATATCTTCAAGATGTATGAAAATTAATAATATTTTATGAGAAAGCATTGTAGTATGCTGAGGAGCAGTTGGAACCAAATATAGAGATGGAGTTGAAGATTCAAATATTAGCTACCACTACCCTCCAATGTAAACCTATGAGTGGGATGGATCCAGCTTGATTTAATGCTAAGGTGATGCTACGTAGTTATTTTTCTAGATTGTATTTTTTTAGAGAAGGTCGTAAGTTGCTCAATATGTATGAGGAGGAGCGATCTATTTTGCTCATTTACTTTGATAGCGTATGTTGGCTTCTCAAGCTTCACTGATGATTAAGGAGATATTGCCAAAGAAATATTTAGAGGCAGCAAAGAAGGAGCTTGTGGAGGATACCTCTGATATTGATAGCTGGATAGAGTCCATTATAGAGTAAGTATTACCATTCATGAAAAGGCTTATGTACATTGAGTCTTCCTTGTATGAACTACACTAGAGAGCCAACCATAGCAGCTTGGAGCAGGTTCAAACATTGCATTTTGTGGCTAGTTCACTTCAGTATCCTTTGATGCTCAATGAATATTCTTGGGTTGAAGTGGTTGCAGTGAATGATACTACTAGTGTGAGTCTCACAGAGAAAGAAGAACGATCATGGGAAGACAGATAATAGGAGACTATCAAAGAGTAAGAAAAAGGAGTTGAGGTAGAGCATAAACAAGCTACTAAATCAAAAGAACCATCTCATGTAGCTGGCAATGATGATAGTTGAGCCCAATGGATAAATGCATGGGGTCGATTGCATCTAGATGAACTAAATACCCCAAGAGCCATCAAAAGTGTTGGTAATTTTACCACACTAGATATTGATTGTAAAAAAAATTCTAAAGTGTGAAAGATGAATGATGTGGTTATTTTTGTTGGTCTTTATTACTGTGATTATTTTGATATAATGTTTTGCTCCTCTCCTTTTGATGTCATCAAAACATTTTATAAAAAATAATAATTTCACTGTGAAATGAATTGTAGTCATGGGAAAAATGAAAGGAAAGGAAAGTGCTAGTGAAAACAAAGCAAACATATTTTCGCCCCAGGAAGAGGTAAAAATCATTTTCGCATTTCTCTTGGGTGAAGTACAACATTAAGATGTTTTCGCCCAAATGGGAGTGAAGGTAGTGAAAAGCGCTCAGTTTGAAGTGAAGGAAAGATTTTACAAGTGAAGAAAAAGACAAGTTAAGTACTTTTGCCCGAAATTATGCATTCAAGGTGATTTCACCCTTTTTTTCCAAGCAAATTACTATTTTTAATTAAGTTTAGGGTGAAAATAATAAGTGGGCATCAGTCAAAGTCAATGTCACCCCAGAAAGGGGGCGCAATTCATTTTCACCCCTCTTTTGGGTGAATTGCAAGTTGAAGATATTTTTGAAGTGCAAAGCATGTGTCGGTCAAAGTCAAATTTACTTTGAAAGAAGCATGTAATATGATGGTGTTTCCCAGGTAATTTCACCTTGCTTTTAGTAAATTTAAGGATATTTCCCAAGATGGGGTGAAAGCAATGAAAGCACCCAAGTTCAGAGTGAAATTCTAGAAAAAGCATCCTCATGCGCCGGTCAAAGTCAAAGTTGCCCCAACTTGGGATGAAACTTATTTTCGCCCTCCTTTGGGGGTAAAATTCTATTTTTTGCCCTTAATTCAAGCAAGATAGTGTTTTGGGTGAAATTCCTAAGAGAATATGTTTTCGGGGTGAAATTAACCAAATGAAGGGTGAAAGTCCATTTTTTAATGCAACTGTTAGTAAAGAAAATAACTTTCACCCCTGATTACAACAATAAGGCTTTTCACCCCATTACCTTGGAGAAATTAATTTTTGCCTCTTCTTCTCAGCGAGGTTTCTTTTTGAAGGTGCCATTGTTGTAGATAATTTTTGGGAAAGATCGGAGATCGATGGAATTTAATTATTGGGGCAATGAAATTAATATTTCCAAAATTCCTGCTAAAAATTTGCCAAGATTAAATACTACATCCCCAATTTTGGTGTGATCCAGTTCATTTTTGACACACCCTCTATTGATTTCGCTCCTTTTCAAAACAAAGTTAGTTTTCGGTGGGTCTTCCTAGTGCAGATGAAATTCTGAGGTGCAAGATGATAAAGTGGTAACTGAGATTTAATACTTGAAATCCTTATTTTCATGTAACATTGTTGTATTCCAATGCACCGACGTCTAAAACGATTTTCTATCATCCATCTCTATTGATTTCCCAGGCTCTTTCCATGAAATAGGGATCATTGCTTCCTAAAGAATGTTCTAATTCGAGCATTGATGCTTCCAAGGAGAGAATTGCTCTTGCCGATATTTGACTAGCCAATATTTTGTTTTTATGTACATTTAATTTTAGAGACATAATCCTCTATAAATACTAAGCGTTTTGATATAAAAAATGAAGATAGACATTCTACTGAAAAAACTCTTTGAGTTTAAATTTTTACCTTAGTCAAATATTGCTTGACTCTGGTTCCTAAGCAGTCTTTACGTGCATGTTTTCTATCTATTATTTATGTTAAACTTATATCTTGGTTATATAAATTAAATTTTTGCATCTAAATTTGATTGGTAATGAAGAGTGAATGTTGAAATGCTAACTAGAGGTTATCTTTGCAAGTTGTGATCGATTTCTATGTTATTCTTTTGATTAAATATTGGTAGAACTTAATGTGGTTACTTAGCTACTAGTTTATCCCCATATTACATTTCTGGATCATAGCCATATTTCCCATTCCTTTCTATCATTTCATATCTCTTTCTATTACCCTAATCTTATACTGATTGTTAGATTAGTACGGGAGCTAGCCCTCTCTAGATATTGGCCCAAAGGACATCTCTCTCCTTCGATATTTCAATGTTGGTCGGGTCTAGGGAGCACAAATATTTTGTACTTAAGCAGATTCGTGACCAACAAGCCCATAACTATAGTGAAAGATTAGTATTTCTTCGAAAACTTGATGTCAAGTATTCTTTAAAATATTTTGTTAATATTTAATAAAATAGGTTTTATTAAAGAGAAGTATGATTTCATTACTTCATCAAATAGATGTTTTCAAATAAATGAAACATTTAAGTGAATCATTGGAACTACAAATATTACTGCAATTATTTGATTTTCTTATTTTATTGGTATTATCATTTAATTTAAAATAATTGTTTATTTTACTTATTGAAATAAATTATTTTAATGGAGTTGCCCTGATATATGGTTTAGAATTTTTTTAAAAATAATTTTTTTATTTTCTTAGACTAAAGGCTCTTTTATAAGATAAATTAGTAAAACCTCCCCCCATTTGATTAAATCATCAAAAATAATAAAACCGTAATCCTAAATATCACCTTTAAATAAATCATTGGAGAGGATGAATAAATAAAAATCACCATATACTATTAATTTGTGTATATGCAATTAACGAGTCATCGAGAATGGTCATTATGGATGGATGGAATGGGATATCCATCTAGGTCACTAAATGAGAAGTACGATGGTGGCCCTTGTATGAAATTATAAAATAAATAATCTTTGTGGGAGAACTATGACTCTAGGATAAGATTACCCAATTAGGGAATCTTGGTGGGAGAACTATTACTCAAAAATAAGGTTTCATGGTGATTTGGTTGGGATAAATCATTGTTTTATTTATAATTTTTTCAAGGAAACCATGATGAGTGTTAGGTGAATGGCATGACCTTAATTTCCCATGGTGCTAGATATTAATCTAGATGCATGGTATCCAACTAAGCACCATAGCATTTACACTATAATCCTTACATGTTTTGCAACATATGAGTTAAGATACACTTGGGGTGCCACTTAACATGTTATATAAGGGAGTTATGTATCCACCCTCTAGGTGTTATGGGCCCTAGAGGATAAGCCATACCATGATTTTAGATTCACTAGAAAATAGGGTGAGATGTATAGAATCACTAAGAGCACTTTATGCAGGACCCAACCAGTATCGCCCACTTGGGAAGCCAACTATAGTGGTCAAATTCTCAAGTGTGGAAAAATCAACTGTGGGAACAAATGATGGCCTAATTAAATATTAGCCATGGACTAGTCCAAAATAGATGGAAGAAATTAACCAATCAAATTATGGATAAAACAAAGCAATGGTAACCTCCCCCACATATTTTTGGAAAAATAAATACGAATGGAGCATCTAGAGGAAATCATGGAATATTTAGTATAGGAGGGATAGGAGGATTGGAGGATGGTACTCCAATTTTTATCTTTGAAACAAATATAGGAATTTTATCCAATAACTTGGTAGAAGGGTAGGGTATTTGAGAGGCTTGCAGGAGACACTAAAGGTAGGTTGGAAAAGGATGATAGAAGTTTCAGAATCTTAAATTATGATCAATTACCTAAAATCAACTTCAAGGCCTAAGAAGGTATATCTATAGATGAATTGGTCAACTATACTTATTTTTATCTCTAGAATGTGGTATTATTGATGGTTATTGTGCTTGCAAGACCAAGTATACTCCTTCGGTAGGTGGATAAATGTTGACCAAAATAAGTAAAGTGGGATATGATGGTGGTGTGAAATGACACCATGACCTATGAGTACATGGAAGCTCAAGTAATTGCATATCATATATGTGCATCATGAATGACTTGCATTATGTGTGTACCTTATTTTGAACATGTACTTGTTGTTTGACAAAAAATGATAAATACATATAACCTTTAATGGCAATGAAATTGCCTAGGGCATGGGAGCCATTCTCTATTAAATTATTTGGTGAATTAAATATTATTTGTATGCTTACTATTGAGTTTATAAAGTAATATAAGGTTATTTGAATAAAAATAAAATAAAATAAAGATAATAATTTTGTGTGTTGGGGTTAATGGGAAAATAGTGGTGGCCTTGATAGGATGATGCGTGTAACCCCTCATGATTGCCTTAACCTCCTCCATTTTCTTTAAGGTAAAAATATAGGATGATATGTAAGTGGGAGTTTTTATTGTTATCTTGGGTCTTGCTTTTTGGGGAGGGAACTGGTGAATCCGAAGGTTACCAACCCTGGTATGTTACTACCTCTTGAGTCTATAAGTTTGGAGAGTGAAAAAGGAGGTAGATTTCATTATGTTCTATCCTTCAACCCATGTAGTTAGCAAGCAATATACTAATAAACCATAGCATTTCATCCATAACTTGAAATACCAGGTCAAAATCTCTCTAATACTATGGATGATAGTAGAATGAATTGCATGCCTATATGTTTGTTATTATAGTGATAAATTATTTTTTATATTCCATGCATGACAAAATTATTTTCTCCACTATGTGAATCTTTGTTGTTCTATATATATATGCATAGTATTTTTATTTTTTGGTTGGGTTGTTTATTGAGTCTATGATGAATGGAATATTTGTATAAATCCTACGGCTGGTGCTAAACTACCTTGCTTTGTTCTAAGTCTTTACTTGGTGCATGCCCACCTACATTAGGAGAGTCATATTGAACTTTTAAAGTATTTGCTTCTTACTATGTTATCTATTCCTTTACATCCAATAGTTTTCTTCTACATGAAATTCATAAAAAAAAAAAAATAATTTTTAAACTCTTCCTTGTTTGCGAATGTTTGGGTTGTGGAAATATTGATGACTAAGCTGCATGGTGGAATTTTTAAACTGAATGATTAACTCCTTTGTTTTAGAAATATTTAATTTTATTTTATGGTCTAGATGCACTAGAACTTTAATTGGATGGGAAGGTTTACATAAAACTTACAAGAATTAAGAAGCCTGGGTAGGTGCATGTTCATAGTAGTTGCATATAGTTGTATTTTTAGGCCGTTCTAATCCCTTTTGTCAAACAATTAAGATGTTGTGTCAAACCATTTCTATTCACTATGAGAGTTGACATTTTTGAGTAGAGACTACATTGAAGTATAGGGCTATTTTTCCACCAAAAATAGAGATAACTTAATCATGCTCAGACCATATTCTAGCATAAATGGACCTCAGGAGATGAGTTAGGTACCTAATGTGAATATTGTATTTAAATATAAATGAATAGAAAACAAAATGGGTGTAGATAATTGGTATTTGAGCTTGAGTGAGAAAACATTCTTGTATTCTTCACTGATGTAATTGTTGTTTATAAGCATGCATGTTGTAAATGTTGCTTGCTTTTACTAGAAAACTAATGTATGAGTTTCTATTAGGAAACTTAGTAGATTTTTGATCAAATCATTCTTAATTTTCTCCTTAATGATATGGATTATTGATTCAGACTATTGGGTGATTAATAATCTCCATTCGTAGTTTTATTTTATAAGTTTTCATCTAAAGGGGTAATTAATCTTTAGAATTCCGCAATGGATGAATTGAGATAAACACCTTCCATAAACTTGTTCTCTTTATTTCTCTAGTTTAAAAATGTGAAAACTAAAGGAATTAAATTAAATATTGAACCAAGATTATATTAATTCAAATAGTTCCTAATATGTTTTCGTGGAGTATTTTTATAGTTAAATTGAAATTACATTGTCTTTTTGGAAATCCTCAAATAAAAGGTTTGATTTTATATTTTAATGGATAGTATACATATATATATGGTACCTCCACATTCCTGTACAATCACTATGTCACTAAAATAAAAAAGTAAGATATCATCACAAATTCAAACGGGGATGGGGAAAGAGTAATTTATACTCTTTTGTGGTGTAATGTATGGAGAATAATCTGAAATTTTTGAAATAAGGCATTTTATTAAAGTGTTTCTTAAAGTGGAATATGTAAATATGTAAAATATTTGAGGAAAACATTGTTGCATCCAAATTATCAAATGACCTTGGAATTTGACCAAAGAGATCACGTGATCAGCATTAAGTTGGTTATAAAATATTGTGAATTATTTCATAAGGAAAAAAAGCATATGTAAACTTTCATTTAATATTAAATGAGGGAAGAGTAATGTGTATAGTAGTGTTTATGAGGACGAACAAACACGAACAAAACTATCCAAGGAGCCAAATCACAATAGAAAAGAATTATTTTAATAATGTCATCCAAAGGGGCAGAAATTACAATGCCAAACATGTTGAGGCTGAAAAAACACGAACAAAACCATCCAAGGAGTTAAATCACAATAGAAAAGAATTATTTTATTAATGCTAGCCAAAAGGGGCAGAAATTACAATGCCATATCATACAATCTTGGAGCCCAAATGAAGCATTATTTTCAAATCCAAAATCCCTTTTTAAATCCTATTTCCCCCCCCTTTTACATGATTTTTAAGTTTCCCACCCATGCAAAAAAAATTAAATTTAACTTTCCCGCCCATGCAAAAAAATTTAAATTTAACTTTCCCGCCAATGCAAAATTTTAATTTCTACTTTCCTGCACAACTGGTGGTCGACAAACACAAAGGTAAAATACTTAGAAAATTTTTGTTTTTTTTGTTGATGCAAGATTGCTCTGTTGTCACTAGATGCTCCTGCATCAAAGACACCCAGGGTAAGTTTGAGAAGTGACCTCACTTCTTTGCTATTGGAGGAAAACTAAGGCAGTAAACCTCGAACTTGGACAACCAAGTCGAATCTTCTATAGGCGTTCCCTTCCATTTCATCGGATATTCTTCATACTACCTATTTCTTGTACTTCTACTGATACGGGTATCCAGGATTTCCTCTATCTCTTCCATCACTGGAGCCAATTCTGGAACACTCCACAACTCTGCAACTAGTTGCTTAGAACTATCACCTTCATGATACTCTACCAAATCAAAAATATTGAACATAGGTGATATGTTCAATCCACTCAACAACTCCACATCATATGCATTTCCTGAATCTCTTTTCTGTATGATTTTGCATGGTCCAAATTTTTCATTTTCAACTTGTTATATGTTTTAGGAGGAAACCTCTCCTTTCTCATGTGCACCATGACTTCATCACCAACATGGAACTCCTTAAACCTCCTTTTCTAATCAACCTTTATCTTGTACTGAGTGTTCATCTTATTTATGTGTTGTTTTACATATTCATGCAAATCCTTTAGATGCTCTGCAAATTTCTCAGGTTCAGAACTATTCTTTTCTCCCCTGTCCAACTTCCTCAACTCATAAGCATTTCTTAGACTACTCCCATATACAATATGCAATGGTGATTTACCAGTACTCCTATTGATAGAATTATTATAGGAAAATTTTGTCTATGGTAAAATCATATCTCATTCATTGGGCTTATCTCCTACCAAGCATCTTAGAAGGTTACCCAAACTCCTTTTCACCACTTTTGTCTGTCCATCATTCTGTGGATGGTATGCAAAATTGAACTTCAAAATTATCTTCAATTTCTTCCACAAGGTCTTCCAAAAATACCCAACAAACTTTGTGTCTCTATCGGAGACTATACTCTTTGGTAGACCATGAAGTCGTACCACTTCCTTGAAAAATAGTCCAACAACATGAACTACATCACTAGTTTTCTAGAAGGGAATAAAATGTGCCATATTTGAAAACCTATCAACTACCACAAATATGGAGTCATTTCCCCTTTGTGTCCTTGGAAGACCAAGAACAAAGTCCATGTTGATGTCCTCCTAGGGTCTCTCTAGTATAGGTAATGGCTGATATAACCTGGTTTTCTACCTCACACCCTTGGCCTTCTCGTATATTCAATAACTTTGTACAAACTTCTTCACATCTTGCAGTAATTATGGCCAATAGTAGTTCTCATTCACCAAGGAAATGGTCTTGTCTCTACAAAAATGTTCATCCAATCCTCCACTATGCTTCTCTTTGACCATATTCTCCCTCATTGAACTCTTAGGAATGCATAATTGGCTCCCCTTAAATAAAATTCCATCTTGGATCATAAAATCCAACCACTTAGTCCTATCCATAGTAATTGGTGTTGTACAAGCTCTCCAAGCTTTAGCAAAATCTAGATCTTTAGGGTACAAAATCTTAAGTTCTTCAAACCCCACAACTTCCACTCTCATTGTTGTCAGCAAAATCTACCTTCTACTTAAGGCATATGCAACTCTATTTGACTTCCCACTCCTATGCTTCAGCACAAAGGTATAGCTCTATAAAAAATCAACCCATTTTAAGTGCCTCTAATTCAATTTCCCTTAACTATTAATATACTGTAAAGCCTGATGATCAGTATACAAAACAAAATCCTTTGGAAAAAAATAGTGTCTCCACTTCTTTAGATCCTAAACTATAGCATAAAACTCTTGATCATAGACATAATATTTCTTCTTGGCATCATTAAGCTTTTCACTAAAGTAGGCAATAGGCTTACCTTCCTGACTCAATACAACTCCTATGGCACTACCACTAGCATCACAATCTACCTTAAACACCTTATTAAAATCTGGAAGTGCCAACGCAGGTTGCTTAGTGAAATTATTCTTCAAAAACTCAAAGCTCCTATCAGCTCCTAAGGTCCACTTAAAATATTTCTTATCCCCTCTCATTGTTTCAGTTAGGGGTGCACAAATACTATTGAAATTTCTAATAATTTTTTTGTAAAAACTTGCTAGACCATGAAATGATCTTACCTCAGTTACGCTCCTTGGGTTAGTCCAATCAATGATAACCCTTACCTTCTTTGGATCCATCTTCAAACCTTCATTTGAGATGATAAATACCAAGTACACCAACTCCTTCAAAAAAATGCACTTCTTTAAATTTATCAATAGATGTTCCTCCCTCAACTTCTCTAGAACTCTTCTGATGTGCTTCAGATGTTACTCCAAGGTCTTGCTGAAAATCAAAATATCATACAAATAGACAATGAAAAACTTTCCCATAAACTCCTTCAATACTTCATTCATAAGCCTCATGAATGTGTTGGGTGTATTGGTTAGCCCAAATGGCATGACCAACAACTCATATAAACCATCTTTGGTCTTGAAAGTTGTCTTCCACTCGTCTCCTTCTCTAATGTGGATTTGATGATACCCACTCTTTAGATAAATATTTATAAAATACTTGGACCCACTCAAACAGTCCATTATGACATCCATCCTTGGCAATAGAAACCTATACTTGATGGTGATATTGTTAATAGCTCTAGAATCTATACACATTCTCCACTCTCCATCCTTATTTGGTGTTAGTAATGTAGGCACTACACATGGATTTAGGCTTTCCCTAATAAATCCCTTCTCTAGTAGCTCCTGAACTTGCCTATTAAGTTCCTCATTCTCCATAGGAGTCATCCTATGGGCAGCCTTGTTTGGAAAACTAGCTCCTGGTATCAAATCAATATGATGGCTAATATTTCTTATGGGTGGCAAACCCTATGGCACATTATCAGATACAATATTTGAGAAGTCTTCCAATAGACCTGAGACTTATACAGGGACATCTTTGCTTGGTTCTTCCCTAACTCTAGGAATTAATGCATAGCACACATGCTCATGCTTCAAATCATCTAGAAATTTTCTACCATCAACCAAAATAATTTTGGCACTATTACAAACCTTTTCATCCATCTGCTTTAGTGACTTCAATTTATGGTGCACTCCTTCCTTTGTTAGGGAGTAAGTTTTGGCTTGTCCATCATGGATTACACATCGATCAAACTACCATGGTCTTCCTAATAGCATATGGCAAGCATCTATAGGCAGGATATCACACATGACCTCATCCTTGTATCTCCCAATATTAAACTTGACTAAGCACTATTCATTGACCAATTCCCTATGGTCCTTCTACAACCATGCAATCCGGTATGGATGCGGGTGTCTCATTATCTCTAGCTATAACTTATTAACCATTTCTTTAGAGACCAAGTTATCAGTACTGCCATTATCTATAAAAAACATTATAGACCTTACCTAAACATTTGCACCTTGTGTGGAACAGGATCTTCCTCTAGTCTGGTTCCTTCTCCTCATTCAATAAGGTTCTTCTTGTGACCATAACTTCTCCTCTCTCTACCTCCTCATAGTGCTTTGATTCAGCTCCTTCATATGCAATAGTAGCTCTGGCATTACCTATTGGACTCATATTTAGCTTCTCTTGGTGTTGTGGGCACTCATATGCTTGATGTCCTACTTATCTATAGTTGAAGCGGGTTCCACTAAACCCTCTTCCTCCATTTCCTTGGCCAGATCTACCTCTTCCTCTTAGGTAGTTGTTATGACCACAAGATCTGTAAGTATTATCTCCTCTTTTGGTCCTGACTATTGCTAGCTTCTTCTTTCTTCTCACCTTGTCCTCCATCTATTCTTCCACTAGTTCTTTCTCCATGACCTCTTCCTTTCTGCTTACCCTCAAACCTTATGTTTAGCTTCTCTTCAACTTTTAGAAAAAACTGGTAAGCATCCTCAATGGTTCTCAGCCTAACCAGACTCAGATCTTATTGAATATTGGTTCTCAACCCATGGATGTAATGAGCTACCTTCTCCTTGTTAGCCCCAGAATGGTCAATTTAGATCAAGATCTTGTAGAACTCCTTAGTGTATTCTTTGACAGACTTTCCTAACTATCTCAAAATTTACATCTTCTTTAGTAGATCCAACTCATAATCTACCAAAATAAACTACCTCTTCAACTTTTCCACCATTCATTTCCATCTAGTGATCCTCTCTTTTCCTCTTCTATTTATTTCAAGTTGTACTCCTTTCCACAATATTCTAGCATGACCCTTCACTTTGGTCTTAGCAAACTTGACCCGATCAGGATCTTCCACCTCTTCATATTCAAAATATTCTTCCAGGTCATTGATCCAATCAATCAACTCCTCTAGGTTAAGATTTTTTGAGTATGTGGAAACCTCCATCTTTGACCTCTTCCCAATCTAGGATATGGCTTTGTATAACCTCACTTGGGTAGGATCTACTACATATTATTCTTCCTCAAACTGGTCTTCCTCTTCTTCGGCTTCATCTTCACTTTTTTCCTCTCTTCTTAGGTCAAACCCTCTACGCAGCTCTTCTTGTAATGCCTGGAATTGCCTTTGCAAAGCTCAAAAATCCTCTACCGACACCACAATATTACTGGAAACACCTCAGTTCCTTCATGGGGGAATATTGCTCTGGCTTCTCCAAACCCGAACCATAGATCCTAGTGTAAACTACCTCACGTTCAGCGATCTGCTTGCACACTCAAGAACTCCCGCTCTAATACCACTTGATGAGGATGAACAAACACGAACACAACTATCCAAGGAGCCAAATCACAATAGAAAATAATTATTTTAATAATGCCAACCAAAGGGATAAAAATTACAATGCTAGAATTATTGAGGTTGAACAAACACGAACAAAACCATCCAAGGAGTTAAATCACAATAGAAAATAATTATTTTATTAATGCTAGCCAAAAGGGGTAGAAATTACAATGCCAGATCATACAATCTTGGAGCCCAAACGAAGCCTTCTTTTCAGATCCAAAATCCCTTTTTAAATCCTATTCCCCCCCCCCTTTTACATGATTTTTAAGTTTCCCGCCCATGCAAAAAAAATTAAATTTAACTTTCCCGCCCATGCAAAATTTTAAATTCTACTTTCCCATCCAACTGGTGGCCGACAAACACAAAGGCAAAACACTTAGAATTTTTTTTTTTTTTTTTTTATGCAAGATAGCTTTGTTGCCACTGGATGCTCCTGCATCAAGTGTGAATGAAATATAAATATTTATTTTATATGTTTATAAATGATGCTTATTGGGGTGACAATAGTTGAATATTTAAAGATAACCCAATAATTGAATGGTTCATTTGAGACCAATATTTTATAGAAATGGATTCTATGTAAATTCAATTATTTCCAAGTAACTATGTAATTTAAAGTTGAAAACCATTTACTTTATGCTAAAATTGTTGTTGGATTTATTTTTGGTTAAAAGAAAAGTTTTCTCATTTTGGAATTAGGGAATGATGATTTATTTAAAAATAATTATAGTAATGCTTGTTTTACTTAGGGAATGTTAATTGACCAATAGATATGAAACTTATATATATATAGATATATATTATGCTTTAGTTTTATAATTATTAAGATTATTTTTATTTATTAAGAAAGATTAATAAGCTACACAAAGTTAGTGTATGGATTTTAAAAGAAGGTAGAGAAATTATTCTTTAAGGAGTAATCAAACTTGTGTGAAAGGTTGGAAAAACTCTTTATTAAGAAGATATAAACCCTACCTTAACCTTAAATTATATCATGAAAATATGAGATATTTAGGATATTGTTACTCTTCCATCATGAAGGATAAATGATAGCACCCAATACTTTGGTTATGATTTGGTAACCCCTGCGACTCGAGAACGACCACTTATTGATGAGATAAGTCAAGATGAGAAGGTGAAGAGGGGTGGTATGTGACGTTTCCTCTAGGTCATTTCTTGAGAAGTATAGTGATAGGTCCTTGCACTATTTTTGACTAGGAAGGGACTAGTATGACCAAGAAACTAGTCTAATCCATGATGATTGGTATGGGATAATCTATTGTGAGTCATAAATGGTCAAGTGTTACCAAGTCTAGAGTCAGGGTAATGAAATGGACCTAGCTAACTCCAGGTGAGTGGACAATTAGCTAGGAAATAGACATATATTTGTTAGTCCCCTTGCATGCAAAGTCTAGAACAAGCCAACTAGTTAGGTTGAGGTTCATATTAGCATTCATCATGCTAAGAGATGAGGAGAGTATGTGTCCACCCTTTAGGTGTTATGGGCCCTAGAGGATAACCCCAACCATGAATCTAGATTGATGTCAGAACAAGGGGATGATAAATGAGAAGATAGACCCACAAAATGACACCTTCTACAATATTTGTCCAATCTTGTCCACTTGGGAATCATCTACAGTGATTTAAACACCCAAATGTGGCTGAATATACCTTATACTAAATAAAGCATTAGGTGAACATCAAACCAGATAACTCAAGAATGTTTCCCTTAGGATGAGCTATGATGGTAAACAAGACAAAAAAAATTACCTTGTGAACTAATGAGCTAAACTAAGTGGTACAACTAGGTGAATAGACTTGGGTTGTTACAAGAATTCAAAGGATCATATATAAGATTCGGTTAATAGAAAATAGTTGTCAAGAGGTTGTTTCAATCATGTACCTAGAGAACAGAACAAAGTGGTAGATGCTATGGCAAATTGGGCTTTTCATAAAGAAGATATTAGTTGCTATGGTTTCCCTCCTAGATGGTGGTCATACCAAACTAAGACTGATATTCTCCTTGTTCAGAATTCTGATGGTAATGTTGGAAGCTATGGCTAACCTGATTCAGTAACTGAAGACATGAAAGAGTAGCATTCGATAATTAAAGACATGTTGCTCCTTTTCCCTATGTCTTTTAAGATCCTCATTGTGGTTGTGAAGTTTTTTTAACCCTATTACAAGTCTTAGTGTAGATTTTTATTCTCTTTTTTAGTATAGTTCTTGGTTTCTATCCTTGATATAGGTTGTTAAAGGATATTATCTCAATAATATTAAGCTCCTTTGGCAGGTTGGATGGTTTGTTAAGTAGGCAATTTAGTTTGAATTTATAGTTTTTTTTTTTTTTCGTCTACTTCATGGCTGATAGCCAAAAGGCTAAACTTTATTAGCTTTGTAATATATTCTTGAGTCTCTTTTAATATTAAAAAAAATAATAATAATAAATAATTTATAGGATTAGAGAATATTAAGGTAAACTTATCTCATTTGAGTTCTAGCATATAATTCCATTATCTCTAATAAAAGTTGTTGCGATGATAGAAAGTTTCTAGCAATGAACATTTCCATGCTTTGTGTTTACATGTCCCATGAGGCCTGTCTTTCACAGATATCACCAGATAGGGAATTGATCGGTTTGGAATATTATGTTGACCACTGAGACATGAAGATCTCACAGAATTGTAGTTGTAAGTGATGCTTATCCTCATGCAACGTGCAAGAATATATTCTCTTTCTCAAAGATGTATTGTCACCTCTGGTCTGCACCTTTTTATCCACCTTTTTTTCCCTTTACAGATGACTATCATCTTTGGAATGGCATGCCACAAAGATTCTAATTCAATCTTTTGACCATGTCTTAACATCTTTCGATTACTGTAGACTCGCCATCGTTTTTCATAATCTCTATAAATTGGCGAGGACATTTCTTCAAACATGGTCATCTGCCAATGTCTGTAACCGAGGTCCAGTCTATCCCGTTCTTTGCTTCCGGAATGTGTTTATATTAACAAATGGCTTATCTGCAATATTTGTTGAAAGTATGAGTTGTAATATCTTGTGGGTATTACCGTAAAACATTCAGAGAGACTTGTTTTTTACTCTCCCTCAAACGCTTCCGGTACTCAGAAGAGCATTATAATTTTCTGTTTTATTGAGTTCCGGAACGTTTGGGGAAGGGTGCAAAGCAGCTTTCTCTATTTTTATCATTCTCTCATGCAAGAAGCAAAGATCCAATATTCATTATGGTAATAGCATTAAGCATTCTGTGTTCTAATTGATTTCTCTGGTATACAGGAGATATCGACCAAGGGCAAGCTTAGCATGAGTGACCGGTAAGAACATCTTTGAGAATACACTTTTCGAAACTTTCATGAAAAAAGAAACCATTTGAACTAATGAAATACATTATATTTGCATTCGTCAAACGATTTAATAAAATACATGTCGTAATATGGTGTTACTGACTAAGAGGAACTGATTAAACGAAAGTTGAAATACAAATGGAAACTCTATATGTTTTTATGTCTCAACTCACGGATGTAATGATTTCAATGCTTACTTATTTCTATAGCATTTAGTGATTTCAATGCTTATTTGAGTACCATTTAGTGTTCATGATGAAGTTTGTTTCCGTGACTTAAACATCTCAGACAGGATTCATATTTTAATATTGTAAGTATTTTTTTTTTCTCTAATTTTAATAAATGATCCTTCAAAGTTGAGATAAGGATTTTTAAAATAAATTCCTGGTTACTACTTATTACAGTAAGGTCTCTAACATATGTATTAATTTAGCAGAAGTTTCTATGGGTGGAAGATTGTCCAATCCATTTACATGATTAACAAAATATAACGTAAGAAAATAATTTATTAGATTTAATTTGTACTTATAAATATATAATGCCGAATATTTATTAGATTTAATTAATAATTTTGGTGTAGTTTGGAATGTGGGTGTATTTCACAAGTGTATTGTAAATTGATTATTTAATTTATAGAATTGAGAATGATATGTATCAATGAATTTTTGTTGGTATAGTATGACAAAAGTGATTTCAGCTAGCAGGATTATATTCTTCCTTAGACAAACACTATAATAATTGGTTCATCTTTCTTATTTATCAGTAAAAATGTAAATATTATTTTATTTTTTATTTATTTTCATTATTATATATTTTTAACTTATTTTTATGCTTGTGCTTGTGGTATTTGTTAATATTCTTATTTGCTTATACATCTTATTATGTGAAATTTTGTATGTCTTTAAAACATTATATTAAAATGGCTTAATCATACAAAAAAAATGGTGGATGGAATTAGCACACCCCCTAGGCACACAACCAACACACTAACTCACTAACTGTCTTTATCTTTATAATGTTTACTTATCATCATTGCTTTATTTTTCCTTTTCTTCAAATCATTATTTTATGTGATATTTTGTTGATTTATTTATCCTCATCCATTATATTGTTTTCCTTGCATATTTTTCTATCATCTCTTATATTGTATACACTCATTTTATAGAATGTTTTTTTATGTATATTCATTATTTATGATATTTATGTTATCTTTTATCTATTTTTTATTATATTATTCTTCTTTAAATATTGTATCATCTTCACATGGTTATATGGGATAGAAATAAGTAGTACTTTTATAGTACATTGTGAACACATAGTTGTATTAAATAGCTTGACAATTATGTGTATATCTCTTGATAAGACTAAAACCTAGGTCTACTCCTTGAATGTTGAAGAGTTTAAATGTTTAATCTTATATGATTAGTAAGTGTTAAAATTCACCATGAGATTTGAACCTTAGCTTATGGTGTATGTTAAGGTTTACCCATGAGATTAGAACTTTGGATTGTAGTGTAAAAGTTTTCACTCCCATCCAATTGCCTCAAATCCATAGTATTTTTCTCTTTGTGATTGTATATTATATTATTTTTATTTTTAAATTAAAATTTAGATAACAAATATTAATAATGAGATCAAGAATTTATACCTTTAAGCTTGTTACACCATTAATAAAGATTTTGGTAAGAAATAGGTCTAATAAACCATTCAATCCCTATAATGGAATGAGTATATTAACACACACAAACTACACTAAAGATAACTAGATATTAAAATGGATCAAAAATCCATTATATGAATATACCACAAGAATATAATAGATTATAAAGTGTAAATTTATTATTTTTTCCACTACCTCCAAATTACTATAAAAATTATCCTTGAATGATAAAGAAAAATATATTATAACCCTGGAAGTAGTACTACAAAATAACAAAAATTGTAATTGGAAAACAAATTGGATAAATCCTAAAAGTACAACTCATCCCTAGTGTACAATTTGCTCCACATAGAATTATGAATTATAATTTTGATAAATTTATGAATCATAATTTATTATCTAGAATAGGACAACGATAGAGTGCGACCTAAGAATACCACACAAAAAATAATCTTTTATCTTTATATCACTAGTTTAGAGTCATATATTTTCTAGACATGCATATGGTAAATTTAGAGGTTTGCAATATTTAGTGGTGTATCCTTTTGCTATATATGCCCCTAAACTAAGGATTTTACTATGAGTAGAAATAATTTACCTCAAGTAAATATTAGGTAAATTTTTACTATATATAGAAGCTATGGGTTCCATTGCAAGGATATTTTGATCATTTAAAAAAGTCAAAACTACTCTTTGTAATACTCCATTGTACACATGGGCTTACTTTGCTAATAATATAAAGGTTGTGCATAAAATTTTCTTATCGATTGAGGCACTAACCTTATCGTTAGTGGATACATAGTGATTCTATTATTGTCATTTTATTCATAATTTCTTCTAAATATCTTTATACCATATTAATAAGTTGCGAAATTCAACAATATTGACTTCAAGTATACAAATGAGATCTTTGAATTTGGGATTATAGGTAATACACTTACAAGAAAATTTGATTTTAAAACTCTAATTAATATTAATATCTTTTATGAGGGTCAAATGATGTAGTGGATGAGGCTAAATATTTGACAACATGATTTTCTAGAAAAGATAAATATTCTATACAAAATGAATCAAAGGATTGGGAGATGTATTGCAAAAAAATCATGGTATTATTTAATATTCTCACTATTGATTTTATATTAAAATTTAACTTTCTTAATAGTTATATGTAAATATCCAATAGCATAGGTGTGTTTTCTATTGATCTTTTTAGTTGATAAGATTTCTAATCTAAGGTATTCATACTCAGCACCATTGCTTGTACAATCAAATTTAATTCAAGTAGAAATGAGGATCAAATATTCATTATATCACAAGGCTACCTTAACTACCACCATATTTTGATTTGTAGGATCATCAAAATGAGAATACATGTGTTAGAATAAAAGAAAATTCCTCCCTAGGATTCCTCTATCTTTCTCTTCCTAATATCATTCTTAGGCTCTTTGGATTTAGGCTTTGTAAGGATAGGATTTTGAATTCTATATTATCCATCTCTTTGAATATCATTTATATGTAAGACTTGATCATTGGTAAAATATTTAGGGAGAAGAGTAGAATTGGGTAACCATGTAGATGCTTGTTAAATGGTTATGACTTGACCCTTGACCAATGTAGATAATCTAAGGATATATTATCGAATATTTTAGATCCATTTGCATATTTTACCCAATACATAGGCATTTTAAAGATAATAATGCAAATAATTAGACCTAACAATGATATAAGTTGTTTTATAAAGCGTGTAATGTATGAGCTTTTAGGCCATAAAGTAAATTATAAGGCAAAAATTTTTCTTTGGGGTATATCTAGTTTCTATGTCTAAAAATATTCTACTAATATAGTTTTTTATTGATAATTGGGTTTTGAAAGGTCCCCAAAACCTTATACAAATGGGTCAGGGAGAGGATCTCCACAGGGAGAGGGTCTCCACAAAGTGAACATAGAACAAGAGACAGTCCCAATGGAACAATCTCACAAATTGAAAAGCGGGATCATCCCGCATAATATAAGTAAGGATGACCATATTATGGGATCCTGGGACAAATATTAATAACAATATTAAAACCCGGATAAAGAGAGCCTAGGAAAAATAGAAAAAATAGCTTAAAAAAACTCGGCTAGTGGTAGCCCGGGACAAACAACAAGAGGAGACACCCATCCAAAATAGGATAAACTGACAATAAACTTAAAATTTGAAATTTAAAATCAAAACCCCACCCAAAAAGGCCCAAGAAAAGGAGACCATCTGGTATAGTTTGAAATTGGGCATCCCATCCAAAAGAAAATAGCCCAGGATGAAACTAGACCCCAAAAACCTACCTTGAAAAACCATAAAACTACAAAAGAAAATAAAAACTCATCTACGAAGGCATGGGAACAACTAGTGAATGAAGAAACCATCCATGAAGACACGGGGAAATCCTAAAAATAAAAAACATATCCAAGAAGGCATGGGGAAAGCCTAAAAATAAAAAACTCATCCAGGAAGGTATGGGGAAATGTTGCAAATGAAAAACCCATCCAAGAAGACACGAGACCAACTTGGAGAAGAAGAAACCCATCTAAGAAGGAACAAGAACAACCAAGAAATGTAAAACCCAACCAGGAAGGCATGGGACTAGCCTATAAAAAGATAAACATCTAGGAGATATCTCTTTAGGCACTGAGGTCTCACTACAAAGGAGATGAATATCATAACAGCAGGTAAGAAAACCTCAAAAATCAATCCACAATGGCACTCCATGGTTGGAAGGGATCAAGCCATCAAGAATGTCAATAAGATATCATCAATAGCAATAGGCATGCACACACCTAGCCATCCCCAGGCCAAAAAATTGTAAATTTGAAATCCAAAAGAGAGCCCCAAAGCACAAAAATCTACTAGCCCCACCAATTGTCCATCCAAAGGAGATCTATGAACACCAACACCCATAGTAGAATGAGAAATCCAGGGCCCTACCCTAGAGGCCAGAAAGATGTAGCAAGGAGAGGAACCACAAAAAACCAAATATAGACACCAAACCCTACTTCAATGGGCCCGCATCAACCATAACCAAGGTCCAATCTACTATGAATGATAAAATTGTGGCCCAACCCCAAGGTCAAAAAAGGAGAGAGAAAAACCCAATATGATATAATAGGATCAAATAAAGTGGGAATCCCTTTAAATTTTGAATCCAAAAACAAAGCAGCGAAAACAAATCGATGGTAAGAAGGAAAGCATAGGTCCCTCCCAAAGCCAAAAGGATGAACGAGATAGTCTCTAAAACTCCAACTCCCGATTCAAGCCACCTAAAACCAACCACCAGTGAAGGCCACTATGGAAAAACTCAAGGACATTCCAACCAAGCTCTAGAAATTTCGTCGGGATGGGAAACACCACCTGGAAGGCCCCAGGATGATCCCGTAATGGATCAGGAAGTGCAACAAGGTTGACATAAGGTCATCCCTAGCTGGGAATCCATAGGATGGGAGGAGGGAAGCAAGGAATTTGGGATAGGGTCCTCCTGCCCAGAGTGGGAGGTCTTCTCACCATTCTACTAATATAGTAAATGGCATATTACACTCCATTTTTCTTTATGGACCAAAAGTAACCCCAAGGAAACTTTCACAATATGTGTATTCAAATTAAAATTTTATATTATATGAAAGGCTTGAGGATTAAAGGTTAAGTAAGAGTTACTTAAATTTATTAAAGGAGTTTTGACACTCCTTTATATATTCAATTTTAGCAACCATTTTGACCATCTAGGTGATAGAATATATTTTCTAATAAAAATTAGGCATAAATCTATGTATGGTATTAAGTTATTGAAAGTGCAATCTAACTCATGGCCAAGGATGATAATATGTGATGTAATATTGTAGAGGCATGTAGATAAACATTACACAATTCTATTTAACTTAATATATTATGTTATTGTGTAGGCTTTATGGGTTGTGATAAACCTTTTTATGGATAAAATTGCTTCATGACTTGTAATTAACCTTAATCTCTCTTGTTATATTAGTTTGGGTTAAACTCATTTCTATAATTAGGATTATGGTATTTTATTGATACCCCCACCACTCCATCCATTTTGTTGAATTGGTGTGATTCTTATCTATAGATAATATAGTTATTATTTATGGTGCCTATGAGTGCCCATCATATCTATTTATATTTTATCCTTTTTATAATTTTTGTACAAGATTTGACTTATGGATCACTTCTATTTGTTTATGAAAAGAGGTTTAAAATCCAATATGGTATTAGAGTGGGTATGGAGAATCCTAGCTTGTTTATGTAGAAAAATCATGTAGAGCCTCCAATTTCCCTTCTAAATCCTATGACAATATATTTCTCAAGGCTTCATAGGTGTCTTTAGCATCAGAGACAAAGAGAAAAAAAATTAATATTTTCCTTCAAGGTTTTTAGAAACATATTGCCAAATCCAAATTTTACTTCGTTATCATTAAGGTAATTTTTATCTGCTAGATGAGAATTTAGATTTTATTTCATGTAATAGGATTCTTATTTCCTCATAGATAATCCATGACTAATGAAAATAAGGTACTCAATTTTCAAAATTTAAATTCAAATTTCCATCCCTTCCCTCCATGCATATAATGGCATGCTCTGCCTCAAATGATTCAACATAATTCATACCCTTACTCAAGGAGAAGAGATGCTTTGTAATGACTGTAGTATATCCATGTTAGATAAATTTATTTTTATTAGATTGGGCCCTAGGTTTATATCACCATACCTTGAACATTAGGCTTGCAATTAATGATTGATTTAATCTATAAATAGGAAGTGTTAGATGGTAGTTGAGATCATCTTATGATATGTGAACCTTAGTGACATTTTCTATGCATATGAGATGTTTTCATCTCTAAGTGGCTATGAGACTTTACCCTCTCTAAGTATATTTGTATTAATTTATATCTAGAATTTAATTATTGCATATTTTATTTTTCAATAATTATGTTTGAATTATGCTTTCAGCGGCGTAAAAGTTTAAAAGGAGTGTCGCGGGGGGGTGGCGGGGGGGCGGGCCGCCGCGCCCCGCCGCGGCGGGGGCGGGCCCGCGCGCGCCGGGGCGCGGCCCCGCCCCCCGCACAGCCCCCCCCCCGCCCGCGCCCCCGCCCCCCCCCCCCTCTACATAAAAAAAAAAAAAAAAAAAAAAAAAAATAACTATGTTTGAATTATTATTACCATTTGAGTAAAGTTACTTGTGCATTATTGAATTACTACCCATATTGCTATAATTCTAAAAAATATTTTACAATAAATGGTACTAAATCCTCAATCTTAGCTCCTTGTGGGATATCAATTTACAATATAATGGTATACAAACCATTCCAAAACCTCTATCAAATATTATTGCTACCTATTTCCAGTCCATTTTTTGGTACAATTATCTTCAAGAATATTGTGAGTTTACTATTGTTACATCCTTTTTCTCAAATTTGACTAATAATAATTATTGGGTGTTGCCAAACCTTTATGAAGACCTATATCATTGCAATTGGCACTTCTCAATCAAAAAATGGGTATCTACAAAATAAATTTTTGAAAGGAAAGTGTCTTGGGACCCTTATGGGAGACTTATCTCTTTGTGATCATCTCTTCAAGGTGATAAAAATAAGATGTATTTTTCATAATATTTTTTTCAATAGCATTTCAGGTATTTTTTTAGTCTTTCAACTACCCCTAGTGTATGAATAAACTTGTAACCACTCTTTATTGGATATGATTTAATGGTCAATGACAAAATACTATCCATTTAGAGTATATTTATATGAGCAAAAAGATATGTAAAAATCTTGGTAAGAATCACAACACTTCCCCAAATATCCAATTTTTGTTGGAATAAATAATTCAATTTTGGGATTATATTGTAAATTCAATTAAGTATAAAGGTGAATAATAAAATTATCGATCTAGGCCTTAATATAAATTTTATAGATTGGTATTCAGTTTATATATATTAACATATATATATATATATATATATATATATATATATATATATATATATATATATATATATATATATATATATATATATATATATATATATATACCTAGGTTAGACTAATATATATTAAGGTATATAGATAAAATAAGTAAATATGCCTATATTTATTTTATCCTATACCTTAATATTATTATTCCTACCATTACTAAATTAAAATAATTTCAATATCTAGTTTAACTCTAGTCAGCTCAAAATCAAAGGTGCCATGGCATGAGAATTGAGTGTGGTGGCATGTGGTATAGGTGTGGTGGTATTTGGTATGAGTGTGGTGGCACACATTATGGAGGATTTCCTCCATGACTATTTTCCAAAGGGAAGATAGCCCAAACTATATTTTTGGGCTAAACTCCTTGTGTTGGATGAGCAAATTGTTGATTTAACTATAGTGTAAATTATGTAGAGCTAACTATGAGACACTATTGTTTACTTGAGATATTATCTCCTTGCTTTATTGATGATTTGCACCAATCACATTTGAGGAAAAAGGCTTGTATATTTTGTTAAATATAATACAAAAGTGGAGAGATGATTTTGACTATGGTTTTTCTTAGTGAACTATTTAAATTTAGCCAATATTGAACTCATAGGTTATAAATAATTTTGTGTTCTATAGGATGATAATATTTCCACAACTCGTACTATAGCTCAATAAGTTCATCATCATTCCCACAATGATCAATTCAATTTTAAAAAAATCATTTCCTCAAATAGCCAACATAGCCTATTTTCAAAATATAACCTTAGATCCTCAAACTATAGATCTTAACCAAAAAAACTTAGAAATTCTAGGTTTTCTACTTGCACAACTTTATTTAGAGTTTTGTTTTTATTTTTTATAGAGAAATCCATAAAATTTTAATATAAGGATACTCAACAAACTCAAACCTTTATGTTATGCAAGGTATTTTCTCCTATAAAACAAGAAGAATTAAATCTATTTTGATCAACAATGACACATTTACCTAATCATATGTTATTATTCCATGCTTCGATAATACTTTGGTCATTCATCACTAAGTAGGTAAGTCAAAAGATAAGCATATTTAAAAATATGTATGATATGCATCCTAAAAAAAAAATTCTAGTTAAGGAAGAGCTTAAAATATTTCTTGATATTGATTTTATAACTCATCAATTATTCTATTTGGATCTCCAACGTGATCCTAGATACCAAGAACATAAAAACTATCACAATTTGTACTCACTTTTGATACATAAATAAATCTTGTGTAAATTATTTTTTCTATTTCCTAACATTGATATAATTGTTAATTTTATTATTGGATGTCAAATTTTATTCTTAATGGATGGTTTTTCTAAATGTAATAAATTCAAAATAGCCCTAGAAGATCAACATAATTTTTCCTTTACCATACCTTTTAGAACCATCTACTGTCATGCATTTTGGGATTAAAAGCACATGAGCTACCTAATAATAAATAATCACATTCATATTTAATAATCATATGGATGACATTATTGAATATTATATTGATTATCCTCTTGATTTCTCTATTAAGGGAAAGGACCATTAATGCATGTTTGAATAGTTGATAGTCTTTGAAGTGCTCTTAAATCAAAATAATCACATATTATGTGTAACTTCTAGAAATATTTTAGGCTTCAATATGTCTCAATGATGTATAAAGTAGATCCCAATAAAATAGAATTATTGTTGATATCTTTTATTAAGAGATTCATATCTTAACTTGTAGAGAAATGTAATCCTTTCACTAAATTATTAAATAAGCATGCAATTGTTTCTTGGAATTAAGTTTGTGAAAAAATCCAAGGACATCAACAAGTACATAATGTCACCTCCTATGCTTATTTTATAAATTTTGTATATAGATGTGATCCAATAAACCTTAGATGATTAATTTACCAAATATGATGATCAAGGGAGAAAAATTTCCATCTATTAAATTAGTCTAACCTTAGTTATAAAACCAACTATAATCTTGTAGAGAAACTTTGTCTATCCATATTGTTTATTTTCTAAAGGCTCATGTGCTTTTAATCCCATACTTAGCCATAAGAAGTTTGAGAGTGTAAGAGTTGATCCCTTGCAATACCTTAATTCTAAGGCCCACCTATCTAGACGAACTACTAATGTGATCACACTTCTTGATCAATTTGAACTAGAATTTATATTTCAAATATCATTTAAGGTTAATTATTTTTGTTATAAAACCAACTATAATATTGTAGAGAAACTTTGTCTATCCATATTATTTATTTTCCAAAGGTTAAGATACTACATACTTAGCCATAAGAATTTTGAGAGTGTAAGAGTACCTTAATTCTAAGGCCCACCTATCTAGATGAACTACTAATTTGATCAAACTTCTTGATCAATTTGAACTAGAATTTATATGTCAAATATCATTTAAGGTTAATTATTTTCCAATCATTTAGCAAATTATCCTTTAAAAGTCAAACAATCCTTAAGAATAAAGTTCCTTAGAAAATCCATCCCTTGTATATAAGATGAACCTCAAGACAATCCTTATTGATATCTTTTATTGAACATAAAAGAATAAAAAAATATTCAATAAGCATAAAAATCTTACATTTTGAACATAAGAAACCATATTGGTAATTGAAAGGCTGATGATGGAGGTATTTTGTATAACTTCATTTTGGAAGTTTTGAGGACCAAAAAGATTTTTTTATAATATTTTATTCATTAAAGAATGTTTGATGTCCTATTTGCAATGTCTAAAGGAAAAGCACTAGACATTGATTACATATCTATATAACTTTTTGGGTGTTATGAGATTTTATGGGATAGCATTTCTACATTATGTATAAGAAAGCAAATATAAAGAGTACATTAAGGGCAATTATTAAAAAATAATCTATAAAACTAATTCAAAAAGGATAAAATAATGATAAGATGTTTGGATGGAGGGTTGATACTTATATAAATTTATAGATAACATTGTAATGAGAATAATTAATCTGATTATATTATAGATTGTTTATTTATAACAAACAAAATTCCTATAAAAAGATTTATTCTTGTTAAATCATTTTAAAATTGTAAGAAATTGAATAAGTTGTTAAGTTAGGTAATTGTAATAAATTGAATGAGTTTTTAAGTTAGGTCAAGTTGCAATTCTTATGAAATCAGATTAATAAAACATATAATAGGATTCAAGGGCCCTTCATTTTACAAATGATGGATTGATTAGGTTTTTGTTCTTATTCAAACATAAAAAATACATTACTGTTCTACTATGCCTCTACTATAGTTGTTGTTAATGGTAGGAATTGAATTTAGTTGAATTACAATGTTTTATTAGGTAAGCGTGATTGCTTTCCATCTTTTTATGTTATTTACAACGAGTATCTTTTTAGGAGGACCTCTCAAGTTAACCTTATTAATGGGTATTGTCTGTTAAAAAAAAACTAATAACTTACATTTGTTAGTGTTTTATAAAGATATATAAAATTTTAATTTATTTATACTTTTAATTAAAAATTAAATGTTTTGTTTTTTTGTTTTTTTTAATCAGCTTTTTAATATAAAAAATCGTTCACTCAGCGTAATAAGTTTTTTACATAATGAGACAAGAGATTGATAATGCATAAGCAATTTTAGATGCCTTTTGACTTTTGACTTGTACTAGGGGTTGATTTGTCTTTCACCAAAATAAAGTTTGTTTTAGTTAAAGATAAAATGAGATAGATTAGATCCTAATAGTATGGATACATATCCACCATAATGAGATAGTTAGACACTTGGGGATTTCCCTTTGCTTTAAGATATCGATCATGGATATATGGATCTCGTGCTTGATAAGATTCCAAAAAATGTTGGATGACCAAATAACGAGATATTTTGTCTCTTATAGATAAATTAGATATAATTGAAAATTACTATCACATAAAAACACCATAACCAATTTATAGAACGAGTGCATAACTGTTAAAAATTCTTAAACGTGCTTACGTTGGACCTCGAATTTATTGACAAGCATGAATGACCTCTAAACAGGAAAAATCTGTGTAGTTGAACATCAAAGTGAAGAGGACGTATGATCATTCCTCTTTGGAAAAGATATATTATTCTTGCTATGGATAATCATTACCGGTATAATTCTATCCATTCTACGTTTTCAGGTGGTCAGTTAAATATTCTAAAACTACGTCAACTTGAACATTCTCAACATGTGCACGAAGAATATTTCCATGTCCCGAATAATTTTAAATGCTTGTTAGAATTTCAAATGTAAGGTTAAAAGGAAATTCAATTTGAGATTTTTAATTATATGTATGAGGGTAATTATTTACTTTGTTTTCTATCAATCTAATACGTTGTGATACTCTTGATTCAAATTCCATTCTATCTAATCTAATCTAATACGAGATGTTGTTTGTGGCATTTTTCTTCTTCTTCTTTGGACGTAAACAGCTGTTGTTGCAAACAAAAAGACATTGCTGCAAGATTCTTCCAACTTTCATTTGTTTTCGCATTTTATTAACGTGCTTTTTCGGTGATGGCATATTCTTTAAATCTTCTTACTTTTTTTCAATCATTCATAGAATTGTTTGGAAGGCTTTTATCTTCTTGCATGCTCTCTTCTCATCCATTGGTTTGAGATTTCAGCCATAGCTACTCATTTCAAAAATATTGTTCTTAATATATGATGTCCTCTCCGCTGAGTTTATCTTCTAACCCAAAGGGTATGTATTGTTTGGAAGGCTTTTGTCTTCTTGCATGCTCTCTTCTCGTCCATAGGTTTCAGATTTAAGCGATAGCTACTCATTTCAAAAATACTGTTCTTAATATATGATGTCCTCTTGCCTGAGTTTATCTTCTATCCCAAAGGGTATTTATTGTTTTATGTGCAATGCATTTACTTATATAAAATATAGACTTCATATATAAATAAATAAAATTAAAATAAACCTCATTTATATTATATTAAAGGGTAAAGAGTAAATTAGTTCTTTAAAGTCCTAGAGGTACCTTGTGTATCCCAAGATAATATTAATACAATAATTTATATATAAATGTTATAAAAGAAAATTATCTTACTTATTAAATATATTATATTTTTTAATTATAAATTAATGATTGTTATTCTTGTTATTGTATATACTATGATTATTTTGACATTTTACATTAATCTTTGTATTATATTATATAATACAGGTAAGATATATGTGGATATCAAATGTGTACTACAACTATATATATATATATATATATATATATATATATATATATATATATATAAAAAAAAAGAGATATTCATGTTTGCTCCATGTCAATAGCCGAAGGGATTTGAACTAGGTTTTTTGCATGGTAAGCACTCTAGATGCATTAGATTAGTTAGGCACTACCATAGTATCTTTTAAACTAAAGATGCATAAGAATATATCATGCAACGAGGGCATTGATCCATTTTGTTCTTTGAGAAGACCTAAAATATATTATTGAGGCTCAAACAAAGGACATGTAAGCTAGGAATGGTTTATAAAAACTACACTAGATAGCCCTCCAAGTAGGAGGCTTGAGAACTAAATAGGTATACCTTCCTCTTATTGGAAATAAGGCATTCATGTAAATATAAATAAATGGATTTCATACATGCTAAAACATGATATATAATATGTGGAGTTCAAAACTTGATTGTTTTAACCATGGATGTATGAAGTCACTTGAGGATAATAACACTAGGTAGTGACCATAGAATATTTGCTAAATTGGATGCTTAAAAAAAATGCTAATAATTTTAAAAGGTATGGCATCCAAGAGAGATAATCGTAACCTTAGAGACAAAGTATTTCAAAGGTTTTTTTAATTAATTAGAAGGGCACAAGCATCATTCGAGGAGAGGAATCCATATTACAGTTGAAGAGCTTAAGTTGATAGATAGCATGAACACAAGACCTCATAGATTAAAAGAGGTTTCCCAACCATTAGGTCAATTGGTGTGTTAGGATTAGAGATGTCATCATAGTTAAATAGCCACCATTAGGAGTCATTAAAATATAACGAATGCTTGGCTTAAACTCATGACCTTCTCAAAGTAAAAAGCTTTTAGAATAGGCCATGTCTACCTAGAGGTTCCCACATAAGCTAGAAATAAAAAGGAGGCTAACCCTTATAAAGTAAAGACTCAACTTATAATTTTGACAAATAAATCAAATGACCTACTATCCAATAGGATCTTAAGACATGTTCTGCTCACCAAAAAGGCTTATGCATCAAATGAGAACTAGGTAACCATATTTTATATAAATACATGATATAATACACTTAGTGGAGGTAAGAATACCTTTAGAGACCCAAACCTACATTTTCTCATGTGTTGAAAAATTCTCCAATATTGATCATGTCAAAGATAGTGGACAAAACCATTTGTGTTGCACTCCTTGGAATAATGACCCTTTTGATTAGAAACACTAGTAAATTTAGTATTGGGTGAATGATGTGTGGGTTTTAACATAATAAGAGAAGGTTGTTGGTACAAATATGAATTTAGGTTCCTAATTTCAATTTTTTAAAATTAATTTTTTTTTAATTTCCCTACAAAATAAGCTAAGACATATATTCTTCCTCTTTTACTACTTTTATATCATAAAGAGTTCTTTTGTTTGATTGGATATTGCTACTTCAGAAATACACCAATGTCATGTTGGAGTTTATAACACTTTCTAATAAGCAAATCTTGAAGCATTTCACCATTATAATTAGAGAGAAAATTGGTTAAAAAATAAATAAATTAGAAAAAATAAGAGGTGGATTCCCTTGGGCACCCTCATGACACCATTTCACTAACTAATGCAATGGATCAATCATTGAAGGATATGTTTTTAGAAAATATTACATTATTTGGCATCTTGTAATTATTTAAAATTTTGTAATCGTTTTATATTTATAGTCATTGGGAGGTTACTAAAAATTTCTCCATAATTATATTGAATAGACACATATCCCATGAGATTGAGAGGATATGAACTGGTTATTGAACTTAAAATATCAATGATTTAAGAGTCTCCTAAATATGAAGAGACTCCATGTAAAAGCTATATATATGGTTGGCAAGAATATGAGCTATGTATCAAAAAACATAGTGTGTTATGATTTGCATTATTTCTCGAGTATATATGATGATCTATGTCCTTGAATGAGTATATCATCTATGACATATGTTACTTCATGAGAATTTAATTAATTAATGTCTCAAATCTGAAATTTAGTATGAAAGTATGGTTTTGCATCCTTGACAAGAAGAATGATTAATGGAAGGGATAACTTTCACCATCCGAAAACATGCTCTTGAAGTGTCTAAATTATTATTGATATATTGTCATTCAATACACTTTATTTTCTCCCATAAGTTATAAGTAATAGTTCATCACTTTATTGACGCATTAAGAAAATTTCAATCTTCTGAATCTTTGCTCCAAGAATGAAATACAAATTTTATAGTTGTATTTCCAAAGAAATATTGTGCATCATCTTTGAAGGATTTCAGGACCATAAGCTTATGCAACACTCTATACAAAATGCTCATAAAAATTTTGGCTTATAGAATCAAAATTCTTCTACCTTTTCTAATCTTTCCACTTTAGGAATGGTTTATTCAAGGAAGACATATATTAGATTGAATCATCACTATTCATGATACAATTCATTCAATATAGAATAGACGTGATCCAAATATTTTTCTTAAATTAGATATGTATAAATACTATGATAGAGTCTCATGGACTTTCCTTTATAAAGTTATGCATAATTTTGGTTTTAGTGACCAATGGAGGAAATGGGTTAATATTTGTATTTCTTCACCCAAATTTTTAGTCATTATAAATGGAAAACCTTATGGTTTCTTTGGGATCCAAAGAGGTATAATACAAGGGGACCCTCTATCCCCTTATATTTTTATTTTAATGGTTGAATAATTATAAATATCAATGAAAGTAGCCACAACTATAGGTAGAATCAATGGTGTCAAACCAACAAGGAGTTTGGAACTAGTTTCATGTCATTAATTTGTGGATGATACTTTCATTATGGGAGAAGCTACATGTAGAGAGGCAAGGGAAATCAAATATATTCTCCATAAATATGAAAGGGCATCAAACTAATTGATAAACTTCATTACAATCAAGATTTATTTTGTGAACATAGAGAGAATTACAATTGAGGATTATAAAAAAAAATTGTTGTAATATTACTAATCTCCCATCCATTTACCTTGGTATACCACTTTTTTTAAGATGCATTATGGAGGAAATATGGTATCCAGTTTTGGATAGGATTCAAAGGAAGTTGGCTAGGTGGAAAGGCAACCTCCTTATCCAAGCAAGAAAAGTACAACCACTTCAAGAAACCTTACAGATCATGTCAATTTATTATATGTATATATTTAAAAAGTCCTCCAAGGATAGAAGGAGTATGAAGAAGATATTTAAAATATTCCTATGGACTGGGGCTAAAGATAAGAAAAGACTTCATTTAGTGGCTTGGGGTAGAGTTTGCACTCTGAAGAAACTTGGTGGGTTAGACCTAAAATAATTACAGTTCTTTAATAAAGCCTTAATATCAAAAACTGCATCGTGAGTTTGCACAAAAGGATGTTTCTTGTGCCAAAATATTATGAAACTGAAGTACTTAGAAAATCACATTTCCTTTTCTAGAAGTGTAATTTCTCCTAGAGGATTAGCCATATGAAATGCAGTGCTAAAAATAAAAAGTTTTCTAAGGGGCAATAAAGGATGGCATGTAGGAGAAGGGAAGGAAGTTCTCTTTTAGGAATATTCTTGGATCCTTCATGAACCTCTAATAAATAAATAGGATTTTTAGGAGTTGTGGGTTCCACTAGCAACTAAATATGAGGAAAAATTCAAGGATTATATAGAATGTCTTCATGGTAGAAAGAAATAGAAACACCTTTATTTAGATTCATATGAATTTCATATTCAATAGAGTCTCTTGAATTTAAATAAGTTTATTAGGAGCTTCCATATCCCCCAAATCAACAAAGAGGATTATTTGCTATGGGACCAATTTCTGAAAGAAATATTCTCAATTAAATCAACTAATGAAGCTCATATTCCCTCTATAGGAGGAGCTTATCCAATTAAGAAGGTTTTATCCCCTGATTTTGTGTTGAATATTATTTACTTTCTTTGGTTATGCCTTTAGAATAAGATTTTATCAATAGATAATTATGCAAAAGAGGGTTCCAAATGATAAATATATGTTCTTTGTGCCAAAAGGATGTTGAGTCATTAGACCACTTATTAAGCCATTGTGAGGGTTCAAATAAAGTTTTCTATGCTATAATAAACTCTCTTTCAATCAAGTGGAGCATACCACAAACCTTTAAAGAATTTTTTAACCAATGGAGATCTTCCTTTGTAAGTGAGAGCATGACGAGATTATGGAGCCTAATTCTCCTTAATTATATATGGGGTATATGGTGGGAAAGGAATAAATGCATATTTAGGAATGATATGAAGGATGAAGTATATATATTCAAAAGAATCAAAACTACTGTGGAATAAAATTTATCCATTCTCCTAGAGGTTAAATGGTATGACAAAAGAGAAGAAATAATAATTTTTGAAGGGTGGAAGGTAAAATATTCCAAACCATGCATAATGGACTTAGCCCAAAAAAGAATGAACACAAGATGGATGAAAACAATACAAGTTTAGATAATACATAACTTTGATGGGGTAGCCAAAGGAAATCCAAGAAGAATAGAAGGGGGTAGAGTGATTAGAAATGATAAAGGATAGATTTTATGAGCTTATGCAAAGGATTATAGAATTCAAACAAACCATATGGTAGAAGCCAAAGCTCTTTTTTTTGGAGTTCAACAGTTATATAATAGAGGTTATAGAAAATTTATGGTCCAAGGGAACTCTCTAAACATTATTAGAGATTTAAAATTAGGAGAAACATAGAATAGGTTTATACTTTACATTATAAAGAACACTTCAAGGATCCTAAAAGAGATGAGTGATATTGTAATTGATCATATATATAGAGAAGGTAATCATGTTGCTGATGTTATGGTCAATATGGGGGTGGATAGTGGTGAAAATAGAATTTGGGATGACAAATTTCCACTGCCATTACAAAGAATAGCTCCATTGGAGGCTAAAGGTCATCCTATTAGAATGAATAATATTAAAAAATTGAATGAAGTGGGTTGTCAATTTCTATCAAGTTCATTGATCTGAAATACAATGTTTAATCTAAGTCTAGTCTATCTAGGCAGTATCTTTGTAATTCATTTCTTTTGTTAGTGTATCTTTAGCTTTATTCATTCCTAGTAGGAAAGGTGTGTGATTTTTGCTAGGATCTCTTTTTTTAGCCTATGGTTTTTATTTTTCAATATGATTAGACCTCACTTGTAAAAGGTTAGATCCCCTTTCAAAACCCTATTTTTTCACCCAATATCAAAAAAATAGTTTATCACTTTGTTGATTCAAATATATCCATAGCATATTATTTTTAAAAAATTATCTATGACATCAATGTTTCTCTTTATTTCCAAACTTAGTTGTTTTGTCTTAATGTCCTCTAAAGTGCATAATTTTATATTCTCTCTGATATTATTTTGTCCTATATAGCAAAATCCTTATAATTTACTTAGTTCAATCATTCTCTATTGAAATAGTACCATGTTTACTACCCAAACTTTTGTTACCCTAGAGTATTGTTCAAGCAAGAATGAAAAATAGCTCATATATAATGTATGTAATAGTTCTTTAAGTATTTATAGAAAACTAAAATAGCTCGTATTATTGTTAATTCTTTCAAATATCTTGTAATAGTCTGAAGACATACCAGTTATTCATTAGTGCATATGATTCCTAAAGGATCCAATTCATTCAAAATATATAAGTGTAAATATATATTAAAAAGGAGGAGAAAATACTACCTATGTATTGGATAATTAGAGTACACTTTGTTGCATTAGATAAAGCAAAACTATAGAAATTTCAATGCAGATCTAGTTTGGAAGAAGAAAAACCTAATGCTTGCAAAATACTAGGTTTGGAAGAAGAAAGAATCTAAAATGGACCCATATTGGAAAGTGAGACTATAAAGCTCAAATACATGTCATGTAATATCTTGTGATAAATACTTAAGGTTCAAAAGGCATGCCACCATTGAATCTTTATTTGGAGGAAAATAAGAAATAAAACATTGAATGTCCACTGTAAGGTACATTTAAATTTCTTACTTATGATTTTATTCATCACAACATATGGTGATGACTTGGTTTTTAAAAGGAAAATTAAAATTTTAAAGGGATAGGTTAAAAGGTTGAGGGAATAAAGGATTCAATTTGTATATGAAGCAAAATTTAAAAGGGACTTATTATAAAGGGGAAAAAAAGGGTTTTTTTTCTAAAGTGAGGATAATCAGCGAGTCAAAAACATATTTTTTAATGGATAATATTTTCAAAAGTGATAAAGGAGGAAAGAAATTTAGTTAATATGATTATGTATAAAAAGGGGATTTTATTTGGGGAGTCATAAGATATTCAAGTACATGTGGGAAATTATTTTTAAAGAAGATATATGTCTATGAATTATTAAAGACTAAATGATTCACATTCATTTTCTTTTTCAAAAATATGTCAAAAAACTTTTTCAAAAAATCATATTGACCAAAGATCAAAATTTTGTTAGAAAAAAAAATCTCAAAAATAAATGAAATGGTGTCACAAAGAATGACATGTTACAAATTTTTGTAGAAACAATATATTGCTTCAAATGGGTCAAATCATCAAATTCTCTCAAAAAAAATGTGGGGAATCATATTTGAAATAACACATTATATAGAAAAATTAGGGGATAATTGTCGGTATATTGATTTAGGAGAAACTAATCACATGACTAGAAATTTGCATTGGTTTGATTCTCTTCAAGCAAAATAGAGTATACTTGTCAAAATTGCAGATGATGAAATTTATCAGGTCAAGAGAGTAGGTAGTGTTTCACTCAACCATAATTTTTCTAATGTAAGCTATAAAATATTCTTCATATCCCTGGGTTAACCAATAATTCACTATTAGTATCACAATTATTAGAAAAGGGAAGGCCAATTTAATTCAAAGTTCTCAACGGAAATAAAAAATATTTCATTAAAAAACATGGAATTCTTAAGACTATTGGATCCTTTTAAAAATGTTTATTTTTCCTATATGGAATTGCATACTCCCAAAGGAAATAAAATCAATCAATTCAATCACAAGATAAATATCAAAGAAAACAAATTTATCAAGGGAATATCGTTCATAATTAATTAAAATTTAGAAATAAATGAGTTTACACATAAGTTTAAATAAATCAATCATGTGAGTCATCAAATAGTGATGGAGAGTTTACAAAATTAATATATTTTTCACAATCAACTCCAAATAAAACTTATGAAGGATACTCTAAGAAGGTGTGGAAATATCTATTGTCCTATCTACTCTTGATGATTTGCAAAAATAATGTGAAATAATAGATAAATTGAATAATAATCCCATTTTGAAAGATGTGAGTTATGATACATGTGACCTTATTTAGAAGAAAAATGTAAGTTGTTATATTAATTATCTTGTGCAAAGAATAGATATATCAAGTAACACCAAGGATTCAAACATTGTTCATGAGAATGTTTGTGCAAAAAAATCTTTGTGTTGACTATATAGAGTACTTATTTTGGCTAAAATAATGGTCATATTTTCATAATTATTGATAGTAATAGGGATAGTTCTATATGTGTTTATGGCTTAAGTAATTAAAATATTAATAGGGATAGTGATTGTATTAATAAAAAATTTGTGATGGTTTGTGGTATTCAAATATAGTTAGTAATGGTAATGGAAGTCAAGATGATGATGAATTTGATTATTTTGAAAAGCACACAAAAAGTATTAGTTCAAAATTATTAATAAAATTGGGATATAGTGATATAGGTTTAGGGAAATATGGGAAAGGTATAGGCCAAAATGTAAAGGCCTTATATATATAGGATGGGCAAGTGATAATGAATTTGTGATAGGGAAATCTATGGTAGGTAATAGAAAGTTTATGATAGGTATTAGTAGTAGTTATTGTGGCAGATATGGATATGTGTTAGAAAAATATTAGGACATTAATTGTTGTAAACTTTATGAAAGAAATATTCATTTCCAAGGATATTGTCGAAATATAAATAATAAAATACTTGTAAATTATGGATGGATAAGTTTGAAAGAATGGGATAAAAAAAAGGTAATGTTGAGTTATTTTTATAAAAGAGTTTGTTGTATCAAAAATATGATGACCTTGTACTAATAGAACCTATAGAGAATAAAAACATGTGGAAAGAATCCAATCATATAGTCAATGATATTTTTCCAAAGGTATTGACCTAATTTAGAAGGTGACACAAAGGTAAAGTTTTAAACAAAACCAAAAAGCAAGAACCAGACCTAGAACCAAATAATTTAATAAAGGGGGTGTTATATAATATTACATTAATTGTCATCTTGTAATTATTTTATATTTTGTAATTACTTGATATTTTTAATCATTACGAGGTTAATAAATTGTTCCCCCATGAGAAAATTGAATACGCACATCTCCCATGAGATTGAGAGGATGTGAATACGTAGTTGAATTTGAAATATCAAGGATTGAAGAGTATTCCAAATAAGAATAGACTCCACATAAACACTATATACATGACTAGAAAGATATGTATCAAAGAAATTATATCATTTATATGAATATAATGTGTTGTGATTTACATTATTTCTTTAGTATATATCATGATTTGTGTCCTTGAATGAGTATATTGTATATAATATTTTTTATTGCATTACAATTTAATTTTTATTGTCATAAATTTAACGTATTTATAGTGATACCTAATCCCCAATTAAATGTTAACATCAAGCATCAAGTTGACATAACCTGAATTATAGGTTAAATTACAATATAATAAATGTACTCAAGACTTTAACTAAGTTTAAAAATATAGGTGGTTTAAATAATATTTCTAAGGGTAGATAGGTATATTTAAATATTCCTATAGGCTTACATAGAATATTCCCATAGGTTTATAAAGAAAAGTATCCATAGAGTTACATAAAAGTTGCTTATAGGCTTACATAGAAGATGCTCATAGGCTTACAACAATAATGCTCATAAGATAACATTAGGTGTTCCAAAGGCACTTCATCACTATCAATATTGATCAATAAAATTATTCCTAAATATTCCAACATAGAACACACTTAATGAGAGACCATTTTACAAAGGAGCATCAACCAATGGAGTGTAATAATCAACTCTAATATTTAACTAAAGTAAATGAAAAATGGGTATGAAATTATTTTTCATCCTAAATCATGATATAATATCCAAGGAATACTTAATATATGATTAAATTATCTTAGGTTAAGGCTAATCAATTTAAATTCCCAATAAATTTTGAAAAAGACTCAAATTCATCATCTCAAAAGTATCTTGAAGTCTTAGTTTCATTTTTAAATCATGAATGTTGAAATTCCAATGATGATAATATCATTAGTAATCTATCTATCATGATGTTTAATATAGACATCACTTTTACCTTGCATTGATGAAATTCCTAACTAAGAATGAATGAATAAATATTCTCAAACCAAGCATGATGTGCTTGCTTAATCCTATACAAAAACTTCTTACATTGATAAACCAAATAGATAAAAATATTCAAAATAAATACAGGTGGAAACTACGTGTATAGCTCATATTAAATATCCCTATGAATAAAATCACTCTTCATGTCTAATTGATGATCCTTGCATACATAGGTAAAATCCATGTGAGACATGTGGGAATAATTACATAAGTGATCAACTCCCTTTTAAGAAAATTCTTTTGCAAAAATGTGTGTCTCATACTTCTCAATATCTCCATATACACCAAATTTAATCTTATAGACCCATTTATTCCTAATCACCTTCTTGTTTTTAGGTAGTTGAAACCGCTCCCAAATCTGATTATTCATGATACAATCATAATATACTTGCATACCACATTTCCACTAAAGGAATCCCTTGGTTTGACAATAAGTGATAGGATCTCTAGAATCATCCACCTTAGAAAATAAATCTAAAGAATGTTGGGGATTCTAATGACATTCCTATTATATTATATGTTGTACATCTTAAAAAAGAGTCCAATCCCAAGGGGTATAGAGAAATATATAGAAGGAATCTCATTATGTATAGAATTATCAATAGAAGAACCTAAAGGGATTAGCATATCCTTATAATCTAAGATATTATATAGAATAGTAGCACAAAGCATTAGAGGATCAAGCTCATATAAAAATGAATTTGAGATAAGAAATGAAATTGATGCAACCACCAATGTCCATAGAAGGAATAGGGAATACTAATATTTAGATGTACCTAGAGTGGAATCATCTATATGGGAACGAGAGTTATTACGAATCGAGGAATGGTCTACAAAAACAAATGGAAATAGACTAGAATAACTTAAAGAAAGGATTTTCTTGAACTACACATCATTTAAAATAATATTCTTCTAAGTGACATGATTCTAGAGGTGAGAAGCCTTAGTTCTATTATGATAATCCACATGAACACATTTATGGGAATTTACTTAAATTTTTCAACTTCTCCTTTGGAATATGATCCCATGCAACTAGTCCAAAAATGTAAATACATAAAATTTAAGGCTTCATCCATATCAACTTATCAATAGGCATCATAACCTTGAATCTTAAATTGGTATTCTATTGATGATATATATTTTATAACCCTAAAACTTAGTCTTTATTTCCTTGGCATGTAACACTCAATGATTCATCTCTAAAATATCTCCAAAATATGTTGCATAATTCAGTACATCATCCCAAAACTGTCTTTGTTTGCTTGGTATGCAACATATGATGATCCATCTTCAAAATATATTTTCTCTTTTTTACTTAGCCATACATTATATAGAAATGTGTAATGAGTCATCTATTGCAAGTTAATTCCATTATATGTCAAGAAATACTCAAAGGTATTACTAGCGAACATTCCACCTCCATCATTACTTAGGAACCTAAGCAATTCTCATGATGATTCTCTTCCAAATATTTAAAACCATTAATTTTCTCAAAGGCTTCATCTTTGGCCTTAATAGTATAGACCCATAAATATTCATAGAAATCACCAATGAATGTTATAAAATACATATTCTTGAATAGAGAAAAATTGACCTTAGGATTATAAATGTCATAGTAAATAATCTCTAAGGGTTGAGGGTATGATGAAATTTCCCTTTTAAGAAGGGGTCCTATGATGATTCTTCAAAATACATCCCTCACAAACAACACTTAGTTGATACCTAGAAAGATATAGAACCAAAATTCTCATGCATGGAAAATAAAAATATTTTATTACATATTAAAATGGTAAAACAGTATAAATCACATTTTAAAGCCCTTGAACAAGCGAAGCTTTACCTTTAAGATCTTGGCACAAAGAGGAAAATATATACATCCATTTATGGATGGCCTACCTATACCTCTAATAGATCCATTTGATCCATGAGGAGTAAGTAGTCCCTCTTTCTACTAGGGAGAATGCCCAAGTAATTGAAAGAAATAAGTTATCCCTATGCCCAAAATCCCAGGAAGCCTCTCTATTTTAAAATTCCAATTAGACTTTTTTGGTAAATAGATTTGTTCCTTATGCTAATTTTTCACCTTCTATAGACTAACCCAACAACCACATCCCACACTATGGATTAGGAAATCCTAAAATATAACCACTATCCCATTTTTTATTTAGGTAAATCTACCATTGAATTATTCTCACTTTCTAACTTCACATATGTACTAAAATTTTTAATTTTTTTAGACGCCTTACAAATTGGGGATCTATTGCATTTATAATATCAATAGATCATGATACTATATCCCATATATCTTATAAAAAGATCATATGTATCTATATATCATAGTTAAAATATCATATGTAAATGCCTACATGTCTAGATATTAGATAGATTTTACATATCTATTTAATATATTACAAGATATAGTTACATGATATTTCATAAATGACCTTAGTAATTCAAAACTAGTTTATAATTTTAGACTTTTATTAATAACTATGTGTCCTATAGTGTTCCATTTTTCTTTAGTGACTCTCCATATAATCTTCACCATATATTTAAATATTAAGATATGACATTCGATAATTCTAGATATTCAATATAGGAAGAAAATAAAGACTTATCATATAACACAATTTTGCATGAGATAAAATAGGTATATTTTACCCAAGAAAAATTAGCACCATTCAAGGAATATTGTGTCTTAGACATGCATCTATAATAGAATTTAATATGAACATGATATTTCTACTTTTACCATTGACTTTTTTTGTTTACCATGATCCATCCCTAACATTATATTATTATTGTACTTTGATAATTACAACATTATTTCTATGATATCCTTATTTTTTTAAGGATGTTGTAATCTTCTTTGACAACCTACCAATTATCATTCTCTACATTCTCATCATTATATTATGCATACAATTAACATGGAAACAATTTGTTTTGAGTGGGCATAATGGTGTAATTCTAAAGTTCAAATAGGAGGGTCAAGTTTCAAATCAAATGGGGAGTAGATTTGTACACCATACTTTAATAACTAAAGTTTGGTTGGATAAACATATATTGAGTAAATAAGATCCTTTATGAGGGTAATCTTATATGACATATGATTTCAGGGATGTTAAAAATCTACTTTAATATTACTTTAATTAAAATATACTAAAGGTGTTCATGTATCTACTATAGTGATAGGTGTTACTATATTACTATAATATACGATCATGACTCATACATAAGCATTATCTACTATAATATATCCCGAACTTATCATTGTCATGATAGGTATATAAGTGTCTATCTAATATAGTGCTAGAACAAAGATGGATATGTTGGGGATAGTGAGAAATGAAGATCCTAATAAAAATTGTTGGTGATATTATATCTCTCATGGATGTAAATATTTTTTTAAAATAAGATGCCTCTCTATGATTATAAATGGCATGGTCAATGAGTAGACACATTTTTCAAATTTCAACTTGTTTCTTCCTCTTATATATATGTACTTTTTATCCTAAAGCATCAATTATTTTCCAAAAGCTTAACTTCAATCATAACTCAATATAAATTTAATAATATCCCATTTATTAACTCAATACAAATTGAACCATAGACCATTTACTAACTTTTAAATCTTTGATTATCAAGAGTCTCTAGAACCATTGGCGGCTTGTTGTGAATGGAAAAAAATCAATGGAATGATAATCATCTATTTGTAAGATTTCTCGATATTCAATTAAATTGGTTATCATATAGGAATATTTTTAGCTTTGGCATTTTTTCTATACCAAAATTTATAGAAAATATTCTACTATAGTTGGAAAAAAATGGTACTTTTCTTCTATTTTTTTAAGATTCATATTCTTGTAGATTTTTTGTTTGACTAACTTTTCATTTCCAATTTGTTGGTATTGCTATTGTGAGCCTCAAAAACCCAAAATCCATTGAAATCACTGATTTCATCCCATATGCAAAATTAGATTATCAATTTTTTAATGCTATTACAAATATTTGTATATATCTATACTATTCTTAGGATTATTCCTCTCTAGGATACCTCCCTACATTCCAAATTATTATGTGTTGATTTAAAATATTTTTTGAATGCTTCTATAAATCCATTATCTTGGGGATAGTATAATTGTTTTTTGGTATTCAATGATCAAATGTTTAGTTACTTGATAATTTGATTAAAAAATGCATTCCTAAAATCACCTATTGGAATATTTCAATGCCTAAATACAATAACACATATGTTTATGCAAAAACTTATTGTTGTGAATATTTATAATAATTTCATGTCATATAATTCTCCTATTTTTCTAGGGATATTATTCTACTAATAATAATCAAGTTTAAAATTTCCTTTTCTAGGTTTATATCAACACCAAATAATCAATTTTCCATTTCTCAAATAGTTATGATAGCAACACTAGACATAATTCAGTATCATCCCACCTATTGGGTTTACTATATTTTAATAAGCATCATTGTTTTGGTAATACCTATGTAATTTTTTTAATATTATTTGATATCAAATTTTTAAGTTTAATATATTTCTATCATTAATTTTGATCCACCAAAGAACTCACTTTTTATTCCCTTAAGATATCCTAATTTTCATAACGTAAAGTGACTCTTCTAATCAATTACTAAAATGTAATATTTTATAGGTGTCATTTGGTGAGGGTGGAGGATAGATTTTATTAGTATATTATTTCTTCAATTCTTATCATACTTATTTTAGACTCTTTCATTCAAGATAAAAGCAACAATATCTTCATGTTCTTTTAGCACAAACTTTACCACCAAAAATTGGGTGTTAGAAACTTATCATTCATTGGTCCTCCTACTTTCCTCTTTTGATCTTGGATAGGAAATAAGTCCATAATGTAGTCTTTATTCTTCACATATATTCTAAAGTTAAATTCTAAAGCAACATTATCCATTAATTGTTGGATTTTACACCAATTTCAAATACCAGCAATGCATTTACTCTAATCTTATATAAAAAGTAAAAATGGATAAAAAATAAAAAGTGATAAACACAAATTATGGTGCCCTTGAGAAACAAAAATCACTCTATTATCAATATATAAGAATCATAACACTATAATAAAATGGATGGGATGTGTGGGAGGTATTTATACCAAGACCCAAACCCCAAATATAGTCATAAAGATAACATAGAAAATGGGCTCTAGATTAAATTTAAGTTAATGATTTAATTGTGACAAGGCTAACCATGTACCCATATGTTAAATATAAATAATAAATAGCTATGTTGCATAAAATTTGCTCATAGGATTAAACAATAGTTCATCACATGATATCATCCCTAGCCATTAAGTCAAATTATACACCCCTTCATAATCTAAACTAGGATCTAAGGAGAGAAGACACTAGTGATAATAATATATTTCCTCTCTAGTCTATAAAGTTGAGGAGGATGCAATCAAACCCCCTATTTCATTTGGAAGATAACCATCCATCTTATGAAATTATGCTTCAATACTTTACAATTATAATATGTACTTCTTGGTTGGATGTGATTCTTTCTTATACTACACACAAATGGTCTTTGACTTATTTTATAAGGTATCCTATCCCTTGAGTCCTAGGTCTTTATCTCCTTAGCTTTAAATTCCATTACATGAACTTGTATCTAGGAAAAGATACTAAAATTCCCCGTAGTGATCTAGAATTGAACTAGAAGAGAAATAAATTATCAATAGTTAGAGATTTTTATGCTTCCAAGAACATCAAAACCACATGAACCATTATTCCAAGCATTTTAAAGAGATAAAAGATATTATAAAGGATACTATTGACATATTCTACATCAACTTTCTTGTTGCCTCTAGAAGATGCAATATCTACTTATCATATCTTATATTTTATAATATAATCTATGAAATTATTAATCTTATCCAATTTATGGAAAGCAAATTAGAGTTATAAGTGAATTAAATCTATTATATTTACTTTTCTAAATAAATCATGCAAATTTTCCATACCATGATAGGTTTATTTTCATCTTTAACATGGAAAATAAATTATACTTCAATCAACAAGTAAAATAATCAAAAGCTTCTTATTATTTGTGCTAATTAGTTCCTATATTAAGGGTCATTGTTTTATCTTATTTCAATATGAAACAAAAGTTCTTAATTTACAATAAAATGGTCTTTTGACTTGTACATATGCTATAATTTTATCCATTGAGGTGAGAAACATCAAGTTGAGTATCCATCTCACATAATTCAACCCCAAAAACTATAACATGCCCTTGAACCAATGCCACTAATGCATGAATATCACAAAATCATGTGATATGATAATAAAGGGTCTTAAAACACTTCCATGTGTAGAATATATATGCTCTAGAATTTTTTCCCACATAATCCTCAAAATTTGAAAAAATTAGCTTCTAAAACCTTGGAATAGTGCATCCAACAAAAAATATACCACTTGGCACCCATTGATGTATCAATTATTTCTACTAATATTTTACCACATTTTAACCACTAGATGTTGAGAGGAAATGAGGAATCAAGGTATGTTGAGATTTAATTCATTAAGGGTAAAAATATTAAAAACTATTTTGGTTGCATAATGTGTTCCAAATAAATTACTAAATCATATTCAATCTTATAATATAATTCCAAAAATATATAAAATAGTTGTCATGATTTAAAATTGTGTCTTTGGTGTGCAAGGCACCTTAGTTGTCTAGGCTAGCTATGGTACAATACACTCATTAATAATACAAAGTTCTCTTCTTCCATAAACACAAAACTATGATATTAAATACTCAAAGGAATGTATTCCAAAAGGATTACTAGTGGGTTTTTGACCCAATAACTCCTATTATAAACCCCCTAACACATGTCATATATTCATATAATCTATAAGCATCACACTATCAAAAATTCCATCCAAGGTTATGCATAAGGGGTTGGACTTAAAATATAGTTGTAAAACAATGGCGAATCCTAAGCAAATCAAATAAATCATCTTCACACCAAAATTTGGGGTATTTGAAGCCCTAAAAATTAAGGTCATATTTGGGTAAAATTTTGACCTATTAAATCACCTTATAACTTCATAAAAACACCACCATTATATCAAGCTCAAAAAGAGCTTTCCAACAAGTATAAATATGCCTATGTTTGGATATATATTGTGGTAAATTGACCCTAAAAACAAATTGGTCCTAAAAATTTTAGGTGAATGGACCGACATTGAGGGTCCTCATATTCACCAATTTTTAATTTTGTAAATCCTAATATTCATCCAATTTGTGAATATTCACCACTATGCATAACCCCTGATTCCAACATGACCTTAATGATTACTGCTCAGTTCTAAAAATGTAAATACATAAAATTTAAGGCTTCATCCATATCAACTTATCAATAGGAACCATAACCTTGACTCTTAAATTGGTATTCTATTGATGATATATATTTTATAACCCTAAAACTTAGTCTTTATTTTCTTGGCATGTAACACTCAATGATTCATCTCTAAAATATCTCCAAAATATGTTGCATAATTCAGTACTTCATCCCAAAACTTAGTATTTGTTTTCTTGGTATGCAACATATGATGATCCATCTTCAAAAAAATTTTTTTTTTTTACTTAGCCATACATTATATAGAAATATGTAATGAGTCATCTATTGCAAATTAATTCCATTATATGTCAAGAAATACACAAAGGTATTACTAGCGAACATTCCACCTCCATCATTACTTAGGAACCTAAGCAATTCTCATGATGATTCTCTTCCAAATATTTAAAACCATTAATTTTCTCAAAGGCTTCATCTTTGGCCTTAATAGTATAGACCCATAAATATTCATAGAAATCACCAATGAATGTTATAAAATACATATTCTTGAATAGAGAAAAATTGACCTTAGGATTATAAATGTCATAGTAAATAATCTCTAAGGGTTGAGGGTATGATGAAATTTCCCTTTTAAGAAGGGGTCCTATGATGATTCTTCAAAATACATCCCTCACAAACAACACTTAGTTGATACCTAGAAATATATAGAACCAAAATTCTCATGCATGGAAAATAAAAATATTTTATTACATATTAAAATGGTAAAATAGTATAAATCACATTTTAAAGCCCTTGAACAAGCGAAGCTTTACCTTTAAGGTCTTGGCACAGAGAGGAAAAGATATACCTCCGCTGATGGATGGCCTACCTATACCTCTACCAGATCCGTCCGATCCATGAGGAGTCAGAAGCAGCCCCTCTTTCTGCTGGGGAGAACGCCCGAGTAATTGAAAGAAATAAGTTATCCCTATGCCCAAAATCCCAGGAAGCCTCTCTATTTTAAAATTCCAATTAGACTTTTTTGGTAAATAGATTTGTTCCTTATGCTAATTTTTCACCTTCTATAGACTAACCCAACAACCACATCCCACACTATGGATTAGGAAATCCTAAAATATAACCACTATCCCACTTTTTATTTAGGTAAATATACCATTGAATTATTCTCACTTTCTAACTTCACATATGTACTAAAATTTTTAATTTTTTTAGACGCCTTACAAATTGGGGATCTCTTGCATTTATAATATCAATAGATCATGATACTATATCCCAAATATCTTATAAAAAAATCATATGTATTTATATATCATAGTTAAAATATCATATGTAAATGCCTACATGTCTAGATACTAGATAGATTTTACATATCTATTTAATATATTACAAGATATAGTTACATGATATTTCATAAAGGACCTTAGAAATTCAAAACTAGTTTATAATTTTAGACTTTTATTGATAACTATGTGTCCTATAGTGTTCCACTTTTCTTTAGTGACTCTCCATATAATATTCACCATATATTAAATATTAAGATATGACATTAGATAATTCTAGATATTCAATATAGAAAGAAAATAAAGACTTATCATATAACACAATTTTGCATGAGATAAAATAGGTACATTTTACCCAAGAAAAATTGGCACCATTCAAGGAATATTGTGTCTTAGACATGTATCTGTAATAGATTTTAATATGAACATGATATTTCTACTTTTACCATTGACTTTTTTTGTTTACCATGATCCATCCCTAACATTATATTATTATTTTACTTTGATCATTACAACATTCTTTCTATGATATCCTTATTTTTTTAAGGATGTTGTAATCTTCTTTGACAAGCTACCAATTATCATTCTCTACATTCTCATCATTATAGTATGCATACAATTAACATGGAAACAATTTGTGTTGAGTGGGCCTAATGGTGTAATTCTAAAGTTCAAATAGGAGGGTCAAGTTTCAAATCAAATGCGGAGTAGATTTGTACACCATACTTTAATAACTAAAGTCTGGTTGGATAAACATATATTGAGTAAATAACATCCTTTATGAGGGTAATATTATATGACATACGGTTTCAGGGATGTTAAAAAAGTACTTTAATATTACTTTAATTAAATCTACTAAAGGTGTTCATGTATCTACTATAGTGATAGGTGTTACTATATTACTATAATATACGATCATGACTCATACATAAGCATTATCTACTATAATATATCCCGAACTTATCATTGTCATGATAGGTATATAAGTGTCTATCTAATATAGTGCTAGAACAAAGATGGATATTTTGGGGATAGTGAGAAATGAAGATCCTAATCAAAATTGTTGGTGATATTATAACTCTCATGGATGGAAATATTTTTTTTAAATAAGATGTCTCTCTATGATTATAAATGGCATGGTCAATGAGTAGACACATTTTTCAAATTTCAACTTGTTTCTTGCTCTTATATATATGTACTTTTTATCCTAATGCATCAATTATTTTCCAAAAGCTTAACTTCAATCATAACTCAATATAAATTTAATAATATCCCATTTATTAACTCAATACAAATTGAACCATAGACCATTTACTAACTTTTAAATCTTTGATTATCAAGAGTCTCTAGAACCATTGGCGGCTTGTTGTGAATGGAAAAAAATCAATGGAATGATAATCATCTATTTGTAAGATTTCTCGATATTCAATTAAATTGGTTATCAGATAGGAATATTTTTAGCTTTGGCATTTTTTCTATACCAAAATTTATAGAAAATATTTTACTATAGTTGAAAAAAAATGGTACTTTTCTTCTGTTTTTTTAAGGTTCATATTCTTGTAGATTTTTTGTTTGACTAACTTTTCATTTCCAATTTGTTGGTATTGCTATTGTGAGCCTCAAAAACCCAAAATCCATTGAAATCACTGATTTCATCCCATATGCAAAATTAGATTATCAATTTTTTAATGCTATTACAAATATTTGTATATATCTATACTATTCTTAGGATTATTCCTCTCTAGGATACCTCCCTACATTCCAAATTATTATGTGTTGATTTAAAATATTTTTTGAATGCTTCTATAAATCCATTATCTTGGGGATAGTATAATTGTTTTTTGGTATTCAATGATCAAATTTTTATTTACTTGATACTTTGATTAAAAAATGCATTCCTAAAATCACCTATTGGAATATTTCAATGCCTAAATACAATAACATATATGTTTATGCAAAAACTTATTTTTTTGAATATTTATAATAATTTCATGTCATATAATTCTCCTATTTTTATAGGGATATTATTCTACTAATAATAATCAAGTTTAAAATTTCCTTTTCTAGGTTTATATCAACACCAAATAATCAATTTTCCATTTCTCAAATAGTTATGATAGCAACACTAGACATAATTCAGTATCATCCCACCTATTGGGTTTACTATATTTTAATAAGCATCATTGTTTTGGTAATACCTATGTAATTTTTTTAATATCATTTGATATCAAATTTTTAAGTTTAATATATTTCTATCATTAATTTTGATCCACCAAAGAACTCACTTTTTATTCCCTTAAGATATCCTAATTTTCATAACGTAAAGTTAATCAATTACTAAAATCTAATATTTTATAGGTGTCATTTGGTGAGGGTGGAGGATAGAGTTTATTAGTATATTATTTCTTCAATTCTTATCATACTTATTTTAGACTCTTTCATTCAAGATAAAAGCAAAAATATCTTCATGTTCTTTCAGCACAAACTTTACCACCAAAAATTGCGTGTTAGAAACTTATCATTCATTGGTCCTCCTGCTTTCCTCTTTTGATCTTGGATAGGAAATAAGTCCATAATGTAGTCTTTATTCTTCACATATATTCTAAAGTTAAATTCTAAAGCAACATTATTCATCAATTGTTGGATTTTACACCAATTTCAAATACCAGCAATCCATTTACTCTAATCTTACATAAAAAAGTAAAAATGGATAAAAAATAAAAAGTGATAAACACAAATGATGGTGCCCTTGTGAAAAAAAAATCAATATATTATCAATAGATAAGAATCATAACACTATAATAAAATTGATGGGATGGGTGAGAGGTATTTATACCAAGACCCAAACCCCAAATATAGTCATAAAGATAACATAGAAAATGGGCTTTAGGTTAAATTTAAGTTAATGATTTAATTGTGACAAGGCTAACCATGTACCCATATGTTAAATATAAATAATAAATAACTATGTTGCATTAAATTTTCTCATAGGATTAAACAAGAGTTCATCACATGATATCATCCCTAGCCATTAACTCAAAACACCCCTTCATAATCTAAACTATGATCTAAGGAGAGAAGACACTAGTGAGAGTAATATATTTCCTCTCTAATGGATGTTCTAGTGGGTCTATAAATTTGAGGAGGATGCAATCAAACCCCTATTTCATTTGGAAGATAACCATCCATCTTATGAAATTATGCTTCAATACTTTACAATTATAATATGTACTTCTTGGTTGGATGTGATTCTTTCTTATAGTACACACAAACTTTCTTTGACTTATTTTATAAGGTATCCTATCCCTTGAGTCCTAGGTCTTTATATCCTTAGCTTTAAATTCTATTACATGAACCTGTATCTAGGAAAAGATACTAAAATTCCCCGTAGTGATCTAGAATTGAACTAGAAGAGAAATAAATTATCAATAGTTAGAGATTTTTATGCTTCCAAGAACATCAAAACCACATGAACCATTATTCCAAGCATTTTAAAGAGATAAAAGATATTATAAAGGATACTATTGACATATTCTACATCAACTTTCTTGTTGCCTCTAGAAGATGCAATATCTACTTATCATATCTTATATTTTATAATATAATCTATGAAATTATTAATCTTATCCAATTTATGGAAAGCAAATTAGAGTTATAAGCGAATTAAATCTATTATATTTACTTTTCTAAATAAATCATGCAAATTTTCCATACCATGATAGGTTTATTTTCATCTTTAACATGGAAAATAAATTATACTTCAATCAACAAGTAAAATAATCAAAAGTTTCTTATTATTTGTGCTAATGAGTTCCTATATTAAGGGTCATTGTTTTATCTTATTTCAATATGAAACAAAAGTTCTTAATTTACAATAAAATGGTCTTTTGACTTGTACATATGCTATAATTTTATCCATTGAGGTGAGAAAAATCAAGTTGAGTATCCATCTGACATAATTCAACCCCAAAAACTATAACATACCCTTGAACCAATGCCACTAATGCATGAATCTCACAAAATCATGTGATCTAATAATAAAGGGGCTTAAAACACTTCCATGTGTAGAATATATATGCTCTAGAATTGTTTCCCACATAATCCTCAAAATTTTAAAAATTAGCTTCTAAAACCTTGGAATAGTGCATCCAACAAAAAATTACCACTTGGCACCCATTGATGTATCAATTATTTCTACTAATATTTTACCACATTTTAACCACTAGATGTTGAGAGGAAATGAGGAATCAAGGTATGTTGAGATTTAATTCATTAAGGGTAAAAATATTAAAAACTATTTTGGTTGCATAATGTGTTCCAAATAAATTACTAAATCATATTCAATCTTATAATATAATTCCAAAAATATATAAAATAGTTGTCATGATTTAAAATTGTGTCTTTGGTGTGCAAGGCACCTTAGTTGTCTAGGTTAGCTATGGTACAATACACTCATTAATAATACAAAGTTCTCTTCTTCCATAAACACAAAACTATGATATTAAATACTCAAAGGAATGTATTCCAAAAGGATTACTAATGGGTTTTGGACCCAATAACTCCTAATATAAACCCCCTAACACATGTCATATATTCATATAATCCATAAGCATCACACTATCAAAAATTCCATCCAAGGTTATGCATAAGGGGTTGGACTTAAAATATAGTTGTAAAACAATGGCGAATCCTAAGCAAATCAAATAAATCATCTTCACACCAAACTTTGGGGTATTTGAAGCCCTAAAAATTATGGTCATATTTGGGTAAAATTATGACCTATTAAATCACCTTATAACTTCATAAAAAAACCACCATTATATCAAGCTCAAAAAGAGCTTTCCAACAAGTATAAATATGCCTATGTTTTGATATATATTGTGGTAAATTGGCCCTAAAAACAAATTGGTCCTAAAAATTTTAGGTGAATGGACAGACATCGAGGGTCCTCATATTCACCAATTTTTTATTTTGTAAATCCTAATATTCATCCAATTTGTGAATATTCACCACTATGCATAACCCTGATTCCAACATGACCTTAATGATTACTGCTCAGTTCTAAAAATGTAAATACATAAAATTTAAGGCTTCATCCATATCAACTTATCAATAGGAACCATAACCTTGACTCTTAAATTGGTATTCTATTGATGATATATATTTTATAACCCTAAAACTTAGTCTTTATTTTCTTGGCATGTAACACTCAATGATTCATCTCTAAAATATCTCCAAAATATGTTGCATAATTCAGTACTTCATCCCAAAACTTAGTATTTGTTTTCTTGGTATGCAACATATGATGATCCATCTTCAAAAAAATTTTTTTTTTTTACTTAGCCATACATTATATAGAAATATGTAATGAGTCATCTATTGCAAATTAATTCCATTATATGTCAAGAAATACACAAAGGTATTACTAGCGAACATTCCACCTCCATCATTACTTAGGAACCTAAGCAATTCTCATGATGATTCTCTTCCAAATATTTAAAACCATTAATTTTCTCAAAGGCTTCATCTTTGGCCTTAATAGTATAGACCCATAAATATTCATAGAAATCACCAATGAATGTTATAAAATACATATTCTTGAATAGAGAAAAATTGACCTTAGGATTATAAATGTCATAGTAAATAATCTCTAAGGGTTGAGGGTATGATGAAATTTCCCTTTTAAGAAGGGGTCCTATGATGATTCTTCAAAATACATCCCTCACAAACAACACTTAGTTGATACCTAGAAATATATAGAACCAAAATTCTCATGCATGGAAAATAAAAATATTTTATTACATATTAAAATGGTAAAATAGTATAAATCACATTTTAAAGCCCTTGAACAAGCGAAGCTTTACCTTTAAGGTCTTGGCACAGAGAGGAAAAGATATACCTCCGCTGATGGATGGCCTACCTATACCTCTACCAGATCCGTCCGATCCATGAGGAGTCAGAAGCAGCCCCTCTTTCTGCTGGGGAGAACGCCCGAGTAATTGAAAGAAATAAGTTATCCCTATGCCCAAAATCCCAGGAAGCCTCTCTATTTTAAAATTCCAATTAGACTTTTTTGGTAAATAGATTTGTTCCTTATGCTAATTTTTCACCTTCTATAGACTAACCCAACAACCACATCCCACACTATGGATTAGGAAATCCTAAAATATAACCACTATCCCACTTTTTATTTAGGTAAATATACCATTGAATTATTCTCACTTTCTAACTTCACATATGTACTAAAATTTTTAATTTTTTTAGACGCCTTACAAATTGGGGATCTCTTGCATTTATAATATCAATAGATCATGATACTATATCCCAAATATCTTATAAAAAAATCATATGTATTTATATATCATAGTTAAAATATCATATGTAAATGCCTACATGTCTAGATACTAGATAGATTTTACATATCTATTTAATATATTACAAGATATAGTTACATGATATTTCATAAAGGACCTTAGAAATTCAAAACTAGTTTATAATTTTAGACTTTTATTGATAACTATGTGTCCTATAGTGTTCCACTTTTCTTTAGTGACTCTCCATATAATATTCACCATATATTAAATATTAAGATATGACATTAGATAATTCTAGATATTCAATATAGAAAGAAAATAAAGACTTATCATATAACACAATTTTGCATGAGATAAAATAGGTACATTTTACCCAAGAAAAATTGGCACCATTCAAGGAATATTGTGTCTTAGACATGTATCTGTAATAGATTTTAATATGAACATGATATTTCTACTTTTACCATTGACTTTTTTTGTTTACCATGATCCATCCCTAACATTATATTATTATTTTACTTTGATCATTACAACATTCTTTCTATGATATCCTTATTTTTTTAAGGATGTTGTAATCTTCTTTGACAAGCTACCAATTATCATTCTCTACATTCTCATCATTATAGTATGCATACAATTAACATGGAAACAATTTGTGTTGAGTGGGCCTAATGGTGTAATTCTAAAGTTCAAATAGGAGGGTCAAGTTTCAAATCAAATGCGGAGTAGATTTGTACACCATACTTTAATAACTAAAGTCTGGTTGGATAAACATATATTGAGTAAATAACATCCTTTATGAGGGTAATATTATATGACATACGGTTTCAGGGATGTTAAAAAAGTACTTTAATATTACTTTAATTAAATCTACTAAAGGTGTTCATGTATCTACTATAGTGATAGGTGTTACTATATTACTATAATATACGATCATGACTCATACATAAGCATTATCTACTATAATATATCCCGAACTTATCATTGTCATGATAGGTATATAAGTGTCTATCTAATATAGTGCTAGAACAAAGATGGATATTTTGGGGATAGTGAGAAATGAAGATCCTAATCAAAATTGTTGGTGATATTATAACTCTCATGGATGGAAATATTTTTTTTAAATAAGATGTCTCTCTATGATTATAAATGGCATGGTCAATGAGTAGACACATTTTTCAAATTTCAACTTGTTTCTTGCTCTTATATATATGTACTTTTTATCCTAATGCATCAATTATTTTCCAAAAGCTTAACTTCAATCATAACTCAATATAAATTTAATAATATCCCATTTATTAACTCAATACAAATTGAACCATAGACCATTTACTAACTTTTAAATCTTTGATTATCAAGAGTCTCTAGAACCATTGGCGGCTTGTTGTGAATGGAAAAAAATCAATGGAATGATAATCATCTATTTGTAAGATTTCTCGATATTCAATTAAATTGGTTATCAGATAGGAATATTTTTAGCTTTGGCATTTTTTCTATACCAAAATTTATAGAAAATATTTTACTATAGTTGAAAAAAAATGGTACTTTTCTTCTGTTTTTTTAAGGTTCATATTCTTGTAGATTTTTTGTTTGACTAACTTTTCATTTCCAATTTGTTGGTATTGCTATTGTGAGCCTCAAAAACCCAAAATCCATTGAAATCACTGATTTCATCCCATATGCAAAATTAGATTATCAATTTTTTAATGCTATTACAAATATTTGTATATATCTATACTATTCTTAGGATTATTCCTCTCTAGGATACCTCCCTACATTCCAAATTATTATGTGTTGATTTAAAATATTTTTTGAATGCTTCTATAAATCCATTATCTTGGGGATAGTATAATTGTTTTTTGGTATTCAATGATCAAATTTTTATTTACTTGATACTTTGATTAAAAAATGCATTCCTAAAATCACCTATTGGAATATTTCAATGCCTAAATACAATAACATATATGTTTATGCAAAAACTTATTTTTTTGAATATTTATAATAATTTCATGTCATATAATTCTCCTATTTTTATAGGGATATTATTCTACTAATAATAATCAAGTTTAAAATTTCCTTTTCTAGGTTTATATCAACACCAAATAATCAATTTTCCATTTCTCAAATAGTTATGATAGCAACACTAGACATAATTCAGTATCATCCCACCTATTGGGTTTACTATATTTTAATAAGCATCATTGTTTTGGTAATACCTATGTAATTTTTTTAATATCATTTGATATCAAATTTTTAAGTTTAATATATTTCTATCATTAATTTTGATCCACCAAAGAACTCACTTTTTATTCCCTTAAGATATCCTAATTTTCATAACGTAAAGTTAATCAATTACTAAAATCTAATATTTTATAGGTGTCATTTGGTGAGGGTGGAGGATAGAGTTTATTAGTATATTATTTCTTCAATTCTTATCATACTTATTTTAGAATCTTTCATTCAAGATAAAAGCAAAAATATCTTCATGTTCTTTCAGCACAAACTTTACCACCAAAAATTGCGTGTTAGAAACTTATCATTCATTGGTCCTCCTGCTTTCCTCTTTTGATCTTGGATAGGAAATAAGTCCATAATGTAGTCTTTATTCTTCACATATATTCTAAAGTTAAATTCTAAAGCAAAATTATTCATCAATTGTTGGATTTTACACCAATTTCAAATACCAGCAATCCATTTACTCTAATCTTACATAAAAAAGTAAAAATGGATAAAAAATAAAAAGTGATAAACACAAATGATGGTGCCCTTGAGAAAAAAAAATCAATATATTATCAATAGATAAGAATCATAACACTATAATAAAATTGATGGGATGGGTGAGAGGTATTTATACCAAGACCCAAACCCCAAATATAGTCATAAAGATAACATAGAAAATGGGCTTTAGGTTAAATTTAAGTTAATTATTTAATTGTGACAAGGCTAACCATGTACCCATATGTTAAATATAAATAATAAATAACTATGTTGCATTAAATTTTCTCATAGGATTAAACAAGAGTTCATCACATGACATCATCCCTAGCCATTAAGTCAAAACACCCCTTCATAATCTAAACTATGATCTAAGGAGAGAAGACACTAGTGAGAGTAATATATTTCCTCTCTAATGGATGTTCTAGTGGGTCTATAAAGTTGAGGAGGATGCAATCAAACCCCTATTTCATTTGGAAGATAACCATCCATCTTATGAAATTATGCTTCAATACTTTACAATTATAATATGTACTTCTTGGTTGGATGTGATTCTTTCTTATAGTACACACAAACTTTCTTTGACTTATTTTATAAGGTATCCTATCCCTTGAGTCCTATGTCTTTATATCCTTAGCTTTAAATTCTATTACATGAACCTGTATCTAGGAAAAGATACTAAAATTCCCCGTAGTGATCTAGAATTGAACTAGAAGAGAAATAAATTATCAATAGTTAGAGATTTTTATGCTTCCAAGAACATCAAAACCACATGAACCATTATTCCAAGCATTTTAAAGAGATAAAAGATATTATAAAGGATACTATTGACATATTCTACATCAACTTTCTTGTTGCCTCTAGAAGATGCAATATCTACTTATCATATCTTATATTTTATAATATAATCTATGAAATTATTAATCTTATCCAATTTATGGAAAGCAAATTAGAGTTATAAGTGAATTAAATCTATTATATTTACTTTTCTAAATAAATCATGCAAATTTTCCATACCATGATAGGTTTATTTTCATCTTTAACATGGAAAATAAATTATACTTCAATCAACAAGTAAAATAATCAAAAGTTTCTTATTATTTGTGCTAATGAGTTCCTATATTAAGGGTCATTGTTTTATCTTATTTCAATATGAAACAAAAGTTCTTAATTTACAATAAAATGGTCTTTTGACTTGTACATATGCTATAATTTTATCCATTGAGGTGAGAAAAATCAAGTTGAGTATCCATCTGACATAATTCAACCCCAAAAACTATAACATACCCTTGAACCAATGCCACTAATGCATGAATCTCACAAAATCATGTGATCTAAAAATAAAAGGGCTTAAAACACTTCCATGTGTAGAATATATATGCTCTAGAATTCTTTCCCACATAATCCTCAAAATTTTAAAAATTAGCTTCTAAAACCTTGGAATAGTGCATCCAACAAAAAATTACCACTTGGCACCCATTGATGTATCAATTATTTCTACTAATATTTTACCACATTTTAACCACTAGATGTTGAGAGTAAATGAGGAATCAAGGTATGTTGAGATTTAATTCATTAAGGGTAAAAATATTAAAAACTATTTTGGTTGCATAATGTGTTCCAAATAAATTACTAAATCATATTCAATCTTATAATATAATTCCAAAAATATATAAAATAGTTGTCATGATTTAAAATTGTTTCTTTGGTGTGCAAGGCACCTTAGTTGTCTAGGCTAGCTATGGTACAATACACTCATTAATAATACAAAGTTCTCTTCTTCCATAAACACAAAACTATGATATTAAATACTCAAAGGAATGTATTCCAAAAGGATTACTAATGGGTTTTGGACCCAATAACTCCTAATATAAACCCCCTAACACATGTCATATATTCATATAATCCATAAGCATCACACTATCAAAAATTCCATCCAAGGTTATGCATAAGGGGTTGGACTTAAAATATAGTTGTAAAACAATGGCGAATCCTAAGCAAATCAAATAAATCATCTTCACACCAAACTTTGGGGTATTTGAAGCCCTAAAAATTATGGTCATATTTGGGTAAAATTATGACCTATTAAATCACCTTATAACTTCATAAAAAAACCACCATTATATCAAGCTCAAAAAGAGCTTTCCAACAAGTATAAATATGCCTATGTTTTGATATATATTGTGGTAAATTGGCCCTAAAAACAAATTGGTCCTAAAAATTTTAGGTGAATGGACAGACATCGAGGGTCCTCATATTCACCAATTTTTTATTTTGTAAATCCTAATATTCATCCAATTTGTGAATATTCACCACTATGCATAACCCTGATTCCAACATGACCTTAATGATTACTGCTCAGTTCTAAAAATGTAACCACACATAAACCAAAATGAGGGCATGAGATTGAACATAAAATCTCTACCCAAATGACATTACACTAACTAATATATCATCCTCTAGCATAGTGATGATATAGTGTATAATGCCACCTATCCTATACCTCATAATAATTTATAAAAGCAAAGAAATAGCTAGAGAGGGGATCAAATTGATGACCAAAAAATAGAATGTTCTTGTACCATGCCTATCTAGCCTAACTCTCACCATAATCTCTTGGTTCCCAAGGTAGGACCTCTACCTAAACAAAAGCATGATAAACCAAATTATAAAATGGTATCAACCATTCAAATGGCCATGGCATACAAGACTTGAACCCAATAAAATGAATATGTTTCTTCTTCCTTATTTCCATTCAAGGCACTAAGCTTATAATTGGAATAAAAATGTCATAGTAGTCCTCCTTTTTAATAACACCAAGTCCTATTTATGATAAAATAATGTTTGAATCTACATAGAGAAGTGAATATACATTTTTGAAGTCAAAATTTTGATACATTATCTTAAATCTATATGACATAGGTCAAAGAAATTATAATAATAATTAAATATAACCTAGAGGAGGCATAAATTCTCCAAATAAATCAGAATTATTAGAGAAAAAATATATCTTTCTTTTCTCCCTTTTTCCAAAGGTGCCTATGAAGCTTTGAGAAGAAATTTATCCTAAAAGTCAGAACAAATATCAAAGGCTCTAAACAAAGCTTCTACATTACCAAGAAATGTCACTTCAGACCTACTCTATACAATGTTAAATTCCACATAAATTTCAAATACTAAATGGAATGAATCCATTTACTCAAATCTTATATAGAAATTAGAAAATAATGAAAAAGTAAAAGTGATAGACAAAAAAAGATAAGTGCTCTTGAGTAGTAAGAATTACTATATTATCCATAATTCTTACTATATTATCCATAAAAAATAATCATAACACTATGATATAATTGATGAAATGGGTGGGAGGTATTTATGAATCATGAAGGAGATCAAATGTTCATATTTTTTATTCTTTTAGTTAGAATAGATACAATGCTTTCATAAATATGAAACATGTAGAATCTAAAATATTAGGGGAAATTCGGGAAATGCTAGAGGCTTTGCAATTACATATTTTATCTCTAAAAATGCTTGTTTGCCTTCTTTAATTCATACAAAAGTGGTTTTCTCTTTTAGTAATTTGGTTATTGGCCTTACCTATTATAAAATCATGATTCTCATAGTTTTAATACTCTTCCAGGATCATACAATATCTCAAGAAAAAATATGCACATAAATCAATCCATAGCAACAATGAACAATAAACTCACTAAATATATTATTGAAAATATATCTACTAAAGCAATGTAATGTTTATTCTTCAATACTCTATTACAAATATTTGTCTTCAATATATACATACATAAGACTCTTCATATTTACAAGACTCTTGATCCAAACTCTTCATCTTCTCATACTCATGGGAGATCAAAATGTTGGAAAGACAAAGACTCTATGATTGTGCTACCTAGTGCTTATATCAGTTGCTAGTATCCTAATCTTGGATAGAAGCTCTATCAACTCTCCATATACCAAGTCTCATGACTCTTGGCTTACCAAATTGCCACTTGCATACTTTATGAACACTTGACTCTATAACATTTGCACACCTTTACATGACTCTTACGCTTCTACTTGCATTCCTAATATAGGACACTTTTGCATGTCTTTACATTGCATAATTGCACTCTTACATATAAGACACTTGTGCACATTTACTCAACCTACACTTGCACTCTAACTTACATGACACTTATGCATTCCTACACATTAAATATTTACATAACACTTGTGTATTTATTGCACATTCACACTTACATAAATAGGGAAATATAACTTACACTCTAAACTATAGACTCAACCCTAATCTATTATTTACAAATGTATCATGAAGGTACCATAGGGGTACATTAGCATGTAGCAAATAATGTAATATAACTCAAAATTTCTCTTTAATTTTTTGCAAATGAAAATTTTACACCGCATTTGAGAAATTTAGCCAATTACGGTTCGTTTGCTTGTTTGCCTAGCAAAAAAATTAGAATTTTATTCATAATGAATTACCATTTGCAAATTAATCATAAATTAAACACAAAAATGAATGATATGTGATATTAAAGTTTAATTCCATACCTAAATTAATCTGATTATGCAATTTAAGTTCTTGGTCCCACCAGATGTGCGAAAAACATGTTGAGTTGAAAGATTCTAACTTCCAATGTGCATGATAATTCCATTTCAAAAAATTATAAAAACACACTATCAATATCAACCTCCAAATTGGATTGGCTCCCACCTATCCTTTCTAAAATCTAAGTTAATTTAATCTAATTACATGAAATCAAACGCAAAAACCTAAAGTGCAAAAGTTAAAATGCATTAAAATTAAATTTTGAGGTTTAGGGTGGATGAGATTGAAAATAAATATGATCATAACCATAGAAATAAGAGTGTATATCAATCAACACATGAGAAAAATTAAATAACCACAATGTAAATTCATGCATATGGAATGAAATTAACAAGGAATGACAAGAGGGCAAAAGGGTAGTGTCATAATTATCATGCATACCACAATCCCAGAGGGAATTTCAACCGATGAAAAGAAAAAATTCTCATAAATTTCTCATTAACCTCAAAATGAAAGAGAAATTACAATGTGGGTCTCACGAAGTGTAGCTTTGATTTCCTAGGACTTCAAACATACCTATACAATCCTGTGTAAAACTCTTTAGAGGTGAGATAAATGAAAGGACCCCAAGAAAATATAACTTATCAGTACCTCATCTCTACAATAACACCATATCACTCCCATAGTAGAAAATGACCACTCATATCTCCAAGTAATAAATTAAAAATGATAACACTCAGTAGAGCGGTCAACCTATCAATCCAAACACTCCTAAACATCCTATTAATATGAACCCATGTTGAACCAACCATAGCATAGAATCTCCATAATAATTATGAAGGGTAAACCTATGGTTCACACTCATCATAATGGACACCCCTTGAATAGGTATATTTAGTATCCTCCACATGTCCTCAAGGGTGATAGTCATCTCACACATCGATAGAAGGAATGTGCTATACTCAAAGTGTAACCTCTTAGCTAGTGATATCAGAAGGGCATAATTGAACTTGACCTTGGATATCATAACCAAATACCCATGTCTGACTACATATAAGACCCTATCAGTAGGATTCATCCTATTAGTGTACTTCCAAGATCCCAAGACTGTTGCTCTCTTTGCTCTAAAATACCAACCTACATCCAAAAGAGCTTATTAGCCTATTCCTCTACAACATCACAAAAAAATTATGGGTCTTAGAAAATTTTCAACCCATTTATGAATTTACCTCCTAATAAATTCACTCCCTCTCAATGATTTTATAGCTTGATAAAATTTTCCTATGCTAGATGAATTTGTGGTCTACCTAAAAAATTGTAATATTGGGTCCATCGTCTAGGTGTGGATCACAAGACAAATTAAAAAATTAAATTTTAAGGAAAAACTAACAAAAAACAATTCAGTTTTCAATACATACATGTATACATGTCCCTAAATGACCTCCTGCCCCTTGAACTATATCCATCTGATGCATCGATCACTATTGTTGAGCCATAAAAAATGGTGGGAAAATCAACACTCAAAATTTTGATTTTTGAAACTACATAGTAAAAATAAATTACATTTACCCCTTCTTACATAATATAACTCCTTTAGACCTTTGAAAACATTTCTTCCAAAATTTCATAGCTCCTTCCATATTGAGAAGAAAACACCTCAAGACTGCTTCTTTAACAAAATTAGGGCCAACCATAGGTACTTTTGATGCACTTATTGAGTAATAAATGACTCAAAATGGGGAAAAATGTAGATAATCAATTTTTCTCACCCATCATTCTAGTTTCCTAAATAATTTGGTAACATATCTAAGCCATTTTCTAGCCTTCATCATGAAAATTGAATGCTTAAAATAAATTCGCATCTCATAGAGAAAAATGTAGTATATCAACTTGTCTTTGAGACTATGAATTTTAATCTAACATAAAATTTTAGATTTTTGCTACTTTAATGGTCAAATCAGAGGTTCAATACTAGATTGGAGTCCATGAGTACAAACTTGTTGAGCTATGAACTTGTTTTCATACACTCAAAACATAAATTTCCCAATCTAATGTCCTTGAACTATGCCAACAACTTGCCAATTCAATTCAAAATTTGGTGCCACAAAATATTTCCAATTGAACCTACTTCCAACTCATTAGAAGGCACAAAACTTGACCAAACTTCTAAAATAGTTATTCATACCTAGAATTATCCAAGTTGAACATTACTTTTTCTAAATCTAATAGCCTGCACACAAAATTTCAAAATGTTGCATCCCTTTCTTTCTAAGAAGTCCTATAATTCTATGAATTGGGCACCTCCTTGTCAAAGTAAACAAGTATTTTATAACAACAAAGCTCTAACAAGTGACTTATAACAATCAATTAACATCATTTTGTGGGTTTTAAAGTCTTTTGAGCACTTTTTTACTTCCAAGCATCCTAGACCATTGCATAAATTCCTTGCACAAGCTTCTTCTATGGACTTAAAAGAGAGAATCCTTTGATTTTATTTTTTTTCATTTGTTCCTTATACCCTCATGCAAATTTTAGTTCCTTAAAAAAAATTATTTCTTTTGCTTTAACTTGACAAATAACTTTAATTTAGTATATTGTAGGAGTTGCAAGTGATACACAAATATCTAGGGATCCTTTTTACCCTTTTAGTTGCATACCCTATTGTAATCACAATGACACTGAGAGGGGGGGGTGAATCAGTGTGTTCTTTAAAATTTCTAAAACATATAGTTTTAAATCCAGCAGCAGTTTAAAGCAGATAAAAGAGATACTAAATGCATCAAGAAAGCATCACACATAACACAACAATTTAACGAGGTTCACCAATGTGGCTACTCCTCAAAAATGACCGCTTGGACTACCATCCAAATCCAGTCAATGCAAAGCTACAACTTTACATAATCCTTTACCAACACCAACTGGAAGGAGCACCAACCCCTTAACTTTATCTCGCTTCAACGGAATGGAGCACCAACTCCTATTTTACCAGCACCTACTGGAAAGAGGCACCAACCCCTTATACCAAGCTGCAACTTGGAGGACAATAAAGATAATAAAAATGATAGAATAAAACTTTATTCCTTACAGTCTACTATTTTTTTGCATTATGCTTCTGCGCAAAACTCTTCGCACTGTCCGATCGCTTCGTGTACTTCTTCGCAATCTCTGCTGCAACCGGATGATCGACACTTCTGCTGTTTGCACGCTAACATTTTGAACTTATAACTCCATCTCTACACATTGCGCTTACGATATGAGATTCGAACTATGACTTTGCACTCTACTCGACCGAACTTCACTTGCGCAATCACTCTTCTCGCATTCGCACATTATCTCATCGCAACACCATTTCAAACTCAAAGTAGTCCTCCTTTTATAGAAGAAATTTCAAGACAGATCTTAAATCATAGTCGACTGTAACCCTAAGGACGTCGGCTGCAAACCCTAATGATGTCAACTTCAAACCCTAGAATTTTTTGGTTGCTTAAACCTGGTGATTGTCGGTTGCAAACCCTAAAAATGTCCGCTGTAAAACCCTAGCAAATGTCGGCTTCAAAACCCTAATAACGTCCACTGTAAAACCCTAGAAGATGTCGACTACAAACCCTAAAATTTGTCGGCCCCGATTCAACTTTTTCGGCCTCAAACGCTGCTGCCACTTCTGTCACCTTTCTGTAACTGTTGCCGTGAAATACTAACATGTCGCGATATCGCGACACTTTTTGTAGCCATACGCCTTCATGCCCTTGCTGTCGTGAAATCGTGACCATTTTGGCCTTTGATAGCTTTGCCATCGTTCTTGTCACGAAATCGTGACACTTCGAACTTTTGCTTACGTCATCCTCATTCTTGTCGCGAAATCGCGACGCTTCCGGCTTCCAGCGGCTTTTCTTTCACCCTGTCATGAAATCGTGACACTTTCAGTTTTGCTGACGTCATCCTCAGCTTTGTCACGAAATCCGACGCTTCCGCTTCCAGCTTTTCTTTCACCCTATCGTGAAATCGTGACACTTTCAATTTTTCTGACGTCATCCTCAGCTTTGTCACGAAATCACGACGCTTTCGGCCTCCGTACAATTCTTGCTTCATGCGGTAGCGAAATCGCTACAACTTTGTGCCTTGTGCTTTCGACTTGCTTCAACTTTGAGTTCTCTTTTGGTAGAAATCGCTACACCTTCCGTTGTGCACTTTTGGACTTGTAGCGAAATCCCACACCTTCTTTTGTTTTCACCAACGACTCCCTTTGGCACTTTCGACTTGTAGCGAAATCGCTACAACTTTTTCACTTAACACTTTCTCCCTGCTTCTGCCAACGAAAATTCAACATGTAGCGAAATCGCTATAGTTACTCGACTTAGCTTCTTGGCCTCCGACATGTCGCGAAATCGTGACAGTTTGCCTTGCGCCTTCTCTCTCTTCCGACTTGTCACGAAATCGTGACATTTTCAACTGTGCCTTCTCTCTCCTCACTTGTCACGAAATCGTGACATTTTCGATTGCACCTTCTCTCTCCTCCGACTTGTCGCAAAATCATGACATTTTCAACTGCGCCTTCTCTCTCCTTCGACTTGTCGTGAAATCGTGACATTTTTGAATGCGCCTTCTCTCTCCTCCGACTTGTCGCGAAATCGCGACAGAAAACATGTCGCGATATCGCGACAATTTTCTCACTTGACTTTTTCTTCGAATTTTTTCTATCTTCTCGCATCCGAATGACTCCTACACTCGTCCGTCCACTCGCATCATTGGATCTAACTGCCCGTGTTGACAACAATGACAAACTTCTTGCAACACCTTGCTCAACAATCTCCCCATTTGGAATTGTTGGCAACACTCGTGTACATTCTTGTACCTCTTCTCCCCCTTTGTCAATAATACCAAAGGGCTGCTGCAAACTCCCCCTGAGTCCATCCTCACACTTCTCGTGCACAATTTGTTGCATGTGGCACAAATTATGATCATGAGCAAAAGAATAGTCAAATACTCAAATGCTCCCCCTGAGAAAGTGATCACTGTAGCTAGTCACTTCTTAGGAAGTGTGACTACTCCTAATTTGCTTCGAAGGTACTCAAATACTTCCTTGGGCAAAGGTTTTGTAAAAATATCTCGCTACTTGTTCTCGTAGTTGGGACATAGTCCAATTTAACTTCTCCTTCCGCAACTTTCTCCTTCAAGAAATGATACCTTATAGCAATGTGCTTTGTCCGTGAGTGCATTACTGGATTCTTAGAGATGTTAATTGCACTGGTGTTATCACACTTTACTGATATTGGTTCACTGAAATTAATACCTAGATCTTTCAAAGTTTGTTTCATCCACAAGACTTGTGTGCAACATGTTGCTGCTGCAATATATTCTGCCTCAGCTGTAGATAAAGAAACTGACTCTTGCTTCTTACTGTGCCATGCAACCAATCTGTCCCCCAAATAGAATGCACCTCCACTGGTACTCTTTCTGTCATCAACACATCCAGCCCAATCTGCATCTGAATATGATATAAGAGTGAAGTCTTTGCCTTTTGGATACCACAACCCATACTCAATGGTGCCCTTGAGATACCGAAAAATCCTTTTAACTGTTGTCACATGAGTCTCTTTGGGACTGGCCTGAAATCTAGCTACCATGCAAACTGCCTGCAGAATATCAGGTCTGGTTGCTGTTAAATATAGTAAGCTTCCTATCATTGATCTATACATGGTTTGATCTATAGGTGGAGATTTGTCTTCTTTACTCAACTTGCAGCCTGTTGTCATGGGAGTGCTTACTGGCTTACAGTCCTCCATAGTGAACCTCTTTAACATTTCTTTTACATACTTAATTTGGGAAATGAATATGCCTTTCTCATTTTGATTAACTTGTAGCCCAAGAAAGTAAGACAGTTCACCAATCATAGACATTTCAAATTCATTCTGCATCTTATTTGCTAAGTCTTTACAAGATTCATCTTTGTTGCTGCCAAATATGATATCATCTACGTAGACAACTAGAACAATGAGATGCCCACCTTCTGTTTTTACATACAGATTATTGTCCACTAATCCTTTCTTGAATCCCTGTTGAGAAAGATAATTATCTAGCCTTGCATACCATGCCCGTGGTGCTTGTTTTAATCCATACAGTGCTTTCTTTAATTTGCAGACAAGGTTAGGATCTTCACTAATTTGAAAGCCATCTGGTTGTTCAATATAGACCTCTTCTTCAAGTTTTCCATTTAAAAAGGTAGATTTTACATCCATCTGATAAACTCTAAAGTTCTTGTGGACTGCTAAGGCCAAAAACATTCTAATTGCTTCTAATCTGGCCACTGGTGCAAAAGTCTCTTCAAAATCAATGCCTTCGACCTGTGCATACCCTTTACAAACCAGTCTTGCTTTGTTCCTAATGACCTGTCCGTCTTCATTTAATTTGTTTCGAAATATCCATTTGGTGTCGATTATATTCTTATTTGCAGGTCTGGGTACTAATTCCCAAGTTCTGTTCTTTTCAATCTGATCCAACTCTTCATTTATTGCCTTCATCCAGCTATCATCTTTGCTTGCTTCATCTATGTTTTTGGGCTCAATGCTGGATAAAAGAGAGTAATTACTTATTACTTTCTTTCTTGTCTGAATGCCAGCTGTGGGATCTCCAATTATTTGGTCTCTAGGATGATTTTTCTGCCAGCTGCCTATTTTGAATTTTTTGTTTTCTTGCACCTCTGAGTCATCGGATAAATTATCTGCATCAACCGTAGACGTATTTTTTGTTCCATGCACCTCATCTCCTTCAATGACTTCTTCGTAGATTGGGTAGTTTTCTTGAAAGTTAACTATTTGTTTCCTCCCTTCATCGAATTTAACATCTGCACTGTCCACAATTTTCTTGAGTCTCTTGTTGTAGCATTTGTAAGCTTTGCTATTTGGAGAATAACCAACAAAGACACCTTCATCTGCTCTATCTTCAAACTTCCCAAGGTTGTCATCAGTTTTTCTGATGTAGCACTTACAGCCAAATACTTTGAGATGTTTTGTTGTTGCTTTTCTACCAAACCACAACTCATAAGGTGTTTTGCATTCATGAGTTCTTAACATGTATCTGTTTTGAATGTATACTGTTGTGTGAACTGCTTCTTTCCGAAATCTATCTGCTATTTTGTTTTTTGCCAGCATGGTGCGTGCCATTTCCTGTATAGTTCTGTTCTTTCTCTCTACTACACCATTCTGCTGAGGAGTTCTGGCTGCTGAATATTGTCTCCTGATACCATATTTTTCATAGTATTCTGTAAATTCATTCGAAATGAATTCTCCTCCTCTGTCTGATCGCAAGCATTTAATCCTTTTTCCTGTTTCATTCTCAACTAGTTGTTTGAAGGTTCTGAACATTTCAAAAGCTTCTGTTTTATCTTTTAGGAAGAATATCCATGTCATTCTGGAATAATCATCGATACACAACATAAAGTATTTGTCACCGTTTATGCTTTGAGTTCTCATGGGTCCACACAGGTCAATATGAATAAGTTCTAAAGGCCTGCTAGTGTGGTACTCTTTTGTTTTGAATGACACTCTGGTTTGCTTTCCCTTCTGACATGAAGCACAAACACTGTTTGAAGGTTTCTTAATGGTTGGAATATCTCTCACCGCTTGTTTAGAGCTGATTTTCACCAAATTATCAAAACTTATGTGTCCAAGCCTCTTATGCCACAACCAGCTTCTCTTCTTCTTGTCCAATAAAACACGTACCTTCCGAAGTTTTGAGAGTGTGTACAGATTACCGTACGTCCTTGAACCAGTTGCTATCAATTTCCCACTGTTTATTTTTTTGACTTCACAACCCTGCTTCTTGAAGACTACTTCATGACCTTTATCACAGATTTGACTAACGCTTAACAGGTTATGTTTCAAACCATCCACAAATAAAACTTCTTCTGACTTGATTTTCCCTTCACTAATTTTGACAGACCCTTTTCCTATAATTTTGGCTCCATCATTATTTCCAAACTTCACAGAGCCACCCTCATATTTCTGTAGTTTTTCAAATTTCTGTTTATCACCTGTCATATGACTTGAGCACCCACTATCAAGGATCCACGGTACACATTTATTCTCGAGCTCTAAAAGTTGTCTCGCACTATTAAAGATTCTCTGTTCTTTCCTGAGCTGTTCTTTTTGTTTCCATTCTGTTTTAACCGTGGTGTTGGGTTCTAGCTTGGATTTCCCCTTTTCGGAATCTTGCACATATCCTTCGAAGAAATTCTATTTTGTTTTGCCCTATATGGTTGAATTCTTCTTTTTGAGATTGATTTGAAACAGAAATACTATGACAGTTTCTAGCAATATGCCCAAAGTTGTGACAATTAAAGCATTCTACTGCATAACTCATTAGAGGAGCAAAAGCATTTCTACTAGTGAAACTTCTAGGACCTATATTGTACTTGCAGTCCACAATTTTATGCCCATAACCATTACATTTAAAATAGAAACCATAGAAATAATGATTGAACCTCGAAAGATGGTTTTTGCCAAGTTGTTGCAGGAGCCTTGGATCTTCTTTTCTTTTGATGTGTGACCTTGGTAAAACCGTCATTGTCAGTTCCTATTTTAGGACTGGCATTACTGCTTTCTTTTGCCTGATTTGTTTTTCTTTCAACATCCTGTTTCTTGTCTTTACTCTTTTCACATTCAACATTGCTTGCCTTTGGTCCATTTGATGATTCTCCTTCAGTAAAGCCCAGACCGAATTTGATACCTGTGGGTCTTTGATCGCTTAGGATTTTGTCCAGCTTCATCGAACTTTCATCACGTTTTAAATGACAACTAATTTTTTGATCCAACTCTTGTATCTGTATTCGAAGACTAACATTTTCTTCTTCCAATTTGCAACAATAATCTATCTTCATGGTTACCTCGTACTTCAAGATCTTCGGACATTTTCTTGTACTCCTCTTTCTGTGTTTTTAGACTAGCTATAATGTCATTTGCATCCTCAAGCTTCCTTAACAATTTTTTATTCTTTCTTTTCTCAGATTTCCATTCCATAAGAGCAGAAACCAGCTCACCTTCTAAATCAACTTCAGCCTCACCTATTTCAATAGATACTTCAGAGTTCATTCCTTCTCTCTTTTGTGTGTTTTTTCGCCTCTTCCGATTCTTCTACTTCAAACGCCATAAAGAGAGCCTCACCTGTTCCTTCTTCGAGTCTTCACTAGAACTGTCCTCTCGAAGATTCTCGCATTTCGGGAGATAAAGCTTTTCTTTTTGAAATTGCCTTTTCTGAAGTTTGTTTTCTTCCTCCATTCACTTCTTTCTTGATGTTGAGTTTCTTCACCTTTGTTCTTGTCATTGAGAGGACATTTGATAGCAAAGTGTCCAATGCCTCCACAATTGAAACATTTAAAAGGTAGCTTTCCTTTGTATTTTCCTTTTCCTTTTCTCAGCTTTCTGACAAAATTTGCTTCCATTTCATCTGAAGCATCCTCTTCTTCAGACTCTTGTTTTGTGCTTTTGCCTTTTAGGGCTTTGAAAGCTGCTTCTCTGTCTGTGGGATTAGACCTTCCTATTCTCATTTCAAAAGCAATCAAAGAACCATGCATCTCATCCATACTAAAACTATTTAGATCTTTGGCTTCTTCTATGGCAGAGACTTTAGAATCAAATCTAGGAGGGAGCGATCTTAATACCTTTTTCACGATAGCAGCATCGGTTAATTCTTCGTCGAGACCTCTGATTGAATTGGTGATCCCATTGACTCTTTGCATGAAGGTCTCTATGTTCTCATCATTGTCCATCTTTAAAGATTCGTATTGAGCTCGATGTGCTTGAAGCTTGGCCTCCTTGATCCTATCATCTCCTTCATGGATGTTCTCTAGTTTATCCCATATATCTTTTGCTGATTCACAATTTATGACCTTGACTAGCTCACTGTCCACTAGTCCACACATGATGGCATTTTTTGCTTTTGAATCATATTCAAATGCCTTTTTACCAAGTAGTGTCTGTTGGAGCGGTGGCAGGAGCTTTGTAACCATTAACTACCGCACCCCATATGTCAAAACCCAAAGCACTAAGATATGTCTGCATTCTAATTTTCTAGAACGCATAGTTAGTCCCATCAAACAATGGTGCTTTGTTCGAGGAGAAACCTTCACCACTTGCCATTGCATAACTTCCAAGATCACCTTAGCTGTTTAAGCCTGTTCGTGTACTTGGCTCTGATACCAATTGTTGTAATCACAATGACACTGAGAGGGGGGTGAATCAGTGTGTTCTTTAAAATTTCTAAAACATATGGTTTTAAATCCAACAGCAGTTTAAAGCGGATAAAAGAGATACTAAATGCATCAAGAAAGCATCACACATAACACAACAATTTAACGAGGTTCACCAATGTGGCTACTCCTCAAAAATGACTGCTTGGACTACCATCCAAATCCAGTCAATGCAAAGCTACAACTTTACATAATCCTTTACCAGCACCAACTGGAAGGAGCACCAACCCCTTAACTTTATCTGCTTCAACAGAATGGAGCACCAACTCCTATTTTACAAGCACCTACTGGAAAGAGGCACCAACCCCTTATACCAAGCTGCAACTTGGAGGACAATAAAGATAATAAAAATGATAGAATAAAACTTTATTCCTTACAGTCTGCTATTTTTCTGCATTCTGCTTCTGCGCAAAACTCTTCGCACTGTCCGATCGCTTCTGTGTACTTCTTCGTAATCTCTGCTGCAATCGGATGATCGACACTTCTGCTGTTTGCGCGCTAACATTTTGAACTTAGAACTCCATCTCTACACATTGCGCTTACGATATGCAGATTCGAACTATGACTTTGCACTCTACTCGACCGAACTTCACTTGCGCAATCACTCTTCTCGCATTCGCACATTATCTCATCGCAACGCCATATTTAGACTCGAAGTAGTCCTCCTTTTATAGAAGAAATTTCAAGACAGATCTTAAATCATAGTCGGCTATAACCCTAAGGACGTCGGCTGCAAACCCTAATGATGTCAACTTCAAACCCTAGAATTTTTTGGCTGCTTAAACCTGGTGATTGTTGGCTGCAAACCCTAAAAACGTCCGTTGTAAAACCCTAGCAAATGTCGGCTTCAAAACCCTAATAACGTCCGCTATAAAACCCTAGAAGATGTCGGCTGCAAACCCTAAAATTTGTCGGCCCCGATTCAACTTTTTTGGCCTCAAATGCTGCTGCCACTTTTGTCACCTTTCTGTAATTGTTGCCACGAAATACTAACATGTCACGATATCATGACACTTTTTGTAGCCGTACGCCTTCATGCCCTTGTTATCGCGAAATCGTGACCATTTTGGCCTTTGATAGCTTTGCCATCGTTCTTGTCGCGAAATCGTGACACTTCAAACTTTTGCTTACGTCATCCTCATTCTTGTCACGAAATCGTGACGCTTCCGGCTTCCAGCGGCTTTTCTTTCACCCTGTCACGAAATCGTGACACTTTCAATTTTGCTGACGTCATCCTCAGCTTTGTCACGAAATCGCGACGCTTCCGGCTTCCAACGGCTTTTCTTTCACCCTGTCGCGAAATCATGACACTTTCAATTTTGCTGACGTCATCCTCAGCTTTGTCGTGAAATCACGACGCTTCCGGCCTCCGTACAATTCTTGCTTCATGCGGTAGCGAAATCGCTACAACTTTGTGCCTTGTGCTTTCGACTTGCTTCATCTTTGAGTTCTGCGCTTTTGATTGGTAGCGAAATCGCTACACCTTCGCGTTGTGCACTTTTGGACTTGTACAAAATCGCTACACCTTTTTTTGCTATTTTAACTTGCTCCTACACCTTTGTTTTATCCCCTTTTTTCGACTTGTAGCGAAATCGCTACAACTTTTTCACTTAACACTTTCTCCTTGCTTCGCCAACGAAAATTCAACATGTAGCGAAATCGCTACAGTTACTCGACTTAGCTTCTTGGCCTCCGACATGTCACGAAATCGTGATAGTTTGCCTTGCGCCTTCTCTCTCTTCCGACTTGTCATGAAATCGTGACATTTTCAACTGTGCCTTCTCTCTCCTCCGACTTGTCATGAAATCGTGACATTTTCGATTGCACCTTCTCTCTCCTCCGACTTGTCGTGAAATCGTGACATTTTCAACTGTGCCTTCTCTCTCCTCCGACTTGTCGTGAAATCGTGACATTTTCGAATGCGCTTTCTCTCTCCTCCGACTTGTCACGAAATCGTGACAGAAAACATGTCGCGATATCGCGATAGTTTTCTCACTTGACTTTTTCTTCGAATTTTTTCTATCTTCTGCATCTGAATGACTCCTACACTCGTCCATCCCACTGCATCATTGGATCTAACTGCCTGTGTTGACAACAATGACAAACTTCTTGCAACACCTTGCTCAACATATCCAACCAGATTTTGATTTTTAGTTCAACCTCATAATATTATAAATCAAATCTAAAATAGAATCACTGGCTACAGGATCTGTAGGCCATAAATTTTTTAGGCTACAAACTCAATTTGTAGACTATAAACTTGTTCTACTCACTTTTCTAGAAACTTTCAACATTAGAATATCAACAATCAAGCTTGGGGACATCATAACATCTTCTCAATGAGTTTAATTTAATTTTTGCTTCAGTTAATTTCTAAATATGTAATCAATTTACTTCCAAATGTCATTTTTTTTTATTTTGTGAAAATGAATAGGGGGCTTGACCTACAAACAAAGAATTATACACCCTCCAAAGCATCAATTAGCCCCCCTAAAAAACTAACCCATTTTTTCTAAAGTTATTTCAAAAAATTCATAGGTTAGTAGGCGATAAAATTATCTCAGGCTATGAACATATATCCAGGTTGTAATAATATCCTATGTAGATTATTGATTCTTTCTACATGTTCATAGGTTAATAAGCATTGAACTTGTCTCAGGCTATGAACTGGTATGTAGGCTATGATTTTGTCCTCTATATATTCTTGGGTACCTTTTTTTGTTTGTTCTAGCATTAATAAACAAACTTTGTATGTTTTTTGATCTCTATTTTAGTTATAGTAGCTCATTAACCAACTTCATATTCAAATCCATTCATTAATTTATTTATTACAAAGAATACAAAAAATAATTAAGCTCATTTAGCATTCATGTGGCCATTTATTTCATTAATCATTGAATCTAAAAGTATATTTAGTTTGCATGTAGGCTAGCTCTATTTCATGCATCCCTCTTGTGCCCTTTCTCAACAAGTAAAAGCAAATTTATTTTAGTTTCTTATAACTTTTGTTTTAGATTATTGTAGTTCTTGCAAGGAATTAAAAAAGCATATAGGATTAGACTCTTGTTTGTTTCATTGTTGTCTTATTTGCATTTGCATTCAAATATTCTTTTACAAGGCATATTTTCTTCAAAATTCTAGATAAATCAAAACTTAGGTGTTTGTATAATAAACACATCAAATAGGTCGGAGGTGTAGACCAATTGGTTCATCCAAACCCCATAAGGGGGGTGAAGGTCCAAGATTCAAATCTTGGGCCTCGTCGAACTGAACGCTTGTCCCTTTCTTGGTGCTTTCAACGGTGTAAAAGGTTTAAAATTATTGTAGCATGGTGGTTATAGGGGCGGACTGTGTGAAGATCTATGTGGCAACTTCTGGGATAGACAATGCAGAATACTGTGGCAACCATAAAAGTTGGAAATCCTGCTCGGATTCGTGGTGGCTACCGATTCCACCATGTAAATTAAAAAATAATAATAATAATAATAAACACATAAAACATAGGATTTAGAGTGCATACATAAAAATATTCATGGTGAACCTTGAACCCAACCAAATAACTCAAATAAAATGACAAGGTTCAAGCAAGAATCCTTATCTAAGTGTGAACCTCCAAGTTTGGAAACAAGGATCCCCAAATCTAGTTTATAGATATATGGACATAATCATGATTTGAGACAACAAGATGCATTGGATCAAACCATAAACATGGAATGGGATATAAATGAAATAGGTAAAAGGCCTATGTTAAGGTTCTTAGAAACACAAGAACTCATGGAGATGATGGTGGATTTTAGATGTGGATGGATGGGAGGGACATGTTGTAACAATAAAGATATCATAAATTGGTACAAATTTGGTCCATATTGGATGTACCAAAATATAATGAAAATCCATACTAAAGACATGTGAATAAAATTTAAAAAAAAATGAAATCCATATTAAAGACATCAACTTATTTATGGAATAATATTTAGGTTTTATCTTAGGATTGTTTATAAAAGCATAAGTGGGGAGAATTATTATGTGTATCTAGTATAATATACCTAATTTGTTGGTAGGATTTCACTCTACAAATTGATCTTGCACTGCTTGAATATAGTAAGCACCAACTAATATAGCACCCTATAGAACACATTTTAAAATATTGTGGAACATAAAAGTAATGCGTCAAACACATATTGCTTCAATTTTTAATAATATAAATGGAATTTTTTGGCTAATATGCCTTCTTTTTGTAACACAATATCTCAATCATAAATCCAAACCTACTAAGTAACATTTTTTAAAGGTAATAGAAATATCTACAAAAATAACATTTTTATAGCCTTGTAGAGAATGCTTTATAAACTGGACTAAACACTATCATAACCTTGTAGAGATATGTTTTGAGAAATATCTATAATAATAATACTATTACAACCTTGCAAAGAAGGCTTCACAAGCTAGATGAAACACTATAGTAATTTGGACATTACAAATTGTGGTCTAGGTACCATAACTCCATATTTGTAGCCACAAACCTCTACAACTTCCTTTTGAGGTTATTATACCCACTATACCTCTTGCAAGCACTACATAAAACACTAAATATCTAGTTTTAACACTCTTTTCCTTCACTGCCTCCCTTGTAACTATGTACACATATTTATAAAAAAATAAATAAAGGGCACACAACCATGTGCTGAACCCATGATCTGAAACAATGTACCAAAATCATGTTCTAGAACCATGTGCTAAACCCATGGTAAAAAACCATATACCAAACCCATGGTCTAAAACAATTATTATTATTTTCTTATTGGCCTATATTATGGACCAATTAAATGCTCCTACTCAATTATATAGGGTACAAAAAATGTAAGCTCATACTCATAGAGCTCTTAGGACTAGGTTTATGGGTTGATCTTGTGAGTAAACTCTACTTTTTATAGCCACTCATCCCCTCTAGGTAATTTTCCTTTCCAAGTGACCAAATATTCCTTGTACTTTGTGTTCCTAGTCTTATTCACAACTCTTTCCTGCACTACTTGTTTGATCTTCTCTCTACTTCATTTCCAAAAAAAAAAAATTGATTGGTAGAAAGGGTTTTGAAAGGTCCCTAAACCTTGTACAAGAGAGATTACAATAAATCCATATCGATCGAGGTGGTCCAAGAAGAAATGAATAGAAAGCTGGCAAACCTCCACACTAGGGAAGGTGTCGTGAAATCACGACCGAAATGGTGATGTCGCGAAATTGCGACAAGAAGCGCCGTTGAAGCCAAAGGAAGAAAGGAAGTCACAAAATCACGACAAGAAGCACCATCGAAGCCGAAGAAGGAAAGAAGTCGCGATATCACGACATGTTGCAAAGTGTCACGATATCGCGACAAGTTGTAGGGTTGGAGCCGGACAAGAAGAAGGGTCACGAAATCGCGACAAGAAAAGGGAGTCACGAAATCGCTACAAGAAGTGAGAACACTACTGAAGAGAAAATGTGTCACGAAATCGCGACAAGAATGAAGACCGTAGCCGAAACAGAAAATGAGCCCCGAAATCGCGACGAAAGTGGGAGCCTGCTGCCAAGAAGAAAAAGTGTCACGAAATCACGACAAAAAGGAAGACCGCCGTTGGAGAGAAAAAATGTCGCGATATCGCGACAAAATGGAAGTCCACCGTTGGAGAGAAAAAAGGTCACGAAATCGCGACAGACTGGAAGACCGCCGTTGGAGAGAGAAAAAGCATTGCGATATCGCGACAAAAATGAAGACCACCTTTGGAGAGAAAAAATGTCGCAAAATCGTGACAAAAATGAAGACCGCATTTGGAGAGAAAAAATGTCGTGATATCGTGACAAGTTTGCGCAAAGGCACTCGGAGAGAAAAAGTGTCACGATATCGCGACAGAATGGAAGACCGTCGTTGGAGAGAAAACTTGTCACGATATCGCGACCGAATGGAAGACAGCCATTGGAGAGAAAACTTGTCACGATATCACGAGCGAAAGGAAGACCACCATTGGAGAGAGAAAAAGCATCGCGATATCGCGATAAAAATGAAGACCACCTTTGGAGAGAAAAAATTTCATGATATCACGACAAGTTTGTGCAGAGGCACCCAGAGAGAAAAAGTATCGTGATATCGTGACAGAATGAAAGACCGCCATTGGAGAGAAAACTTGTCGCGATATCGTGATCGAATGGAAGACCACCATTGGAGAGAGAAAAAGTGTCGCAAAATCACGAAAAAAAGCAAGACCACGCCTGAAGGCCAAAGGTGTTGCGATATCGTGACAAGTTTGTGAAAAAGCACCCGAAGGGAAAAAGTGTCGCGATATCGCGACAAGTTTGCAAAAATGCACCCGGAGAGAAAAAGTGTCGCGATATCGCGACAAGTTCGAAGACCGCACCAGAGGGAGAGAAAAAGTGTCGCGTTATCATGACAAGAAGCAACCTCGCAGCCTGAGCAAAAAGGAAATTTTGTGATAACGCGGCAAGCTGAGATTTTGCAACCAACTTAGAAAAATGACGCGAAAACGCTCCAAGATGCCAAAACGTAGCCGAAAAACCCGAAGACCAGTAACCCACTCACATTGTGCAAACATTGGAACTTGAAGAAGTGTCCCTTAGGCCGATTGGGAAGGAATATCTCCAAACCTAAATGTCTGTTGCGTCAACTCCCTTATTAGCAAGCCAGTCCGTAGCTTTGTTTCCTTCCCGGTATTGATGTTGAATGATTAATTATGGATAAACACCAATTAGTGTCTTGCATTCATCGAAGATGGAAACAAGGGCCCAAGGAGGCATAGAGGTTCCTTTGAGCCAGTTGATGCAATGCAATGATTCTCCTTCTATGATGATTTTATTGATAGTCAAACCTTCCAAGAGAATCAAGCTTTGGAACAAGCCCCGAGCCTTAGCCATATTGTTAGACTAAATTCCTAAGTTCTGAGAAAAGGCCAAGATTATTTCTCCTCTATTATTTTTGAGAATTCCACCTACGCCAATCGCTCCAGGGTTGCCTTTGGCTGAGCCATCGAAGTTAAGCTTGTGCCACCCAGAAGGAGGTAAGACCCACTTGATAACAGACCTGTCAACAGAAATGCAGGGTGTTGCAAAAAAATTGAGAAGATTGAAATGATTTGTTAGATCCAATTCAAGTCCAGGAGGGGGGGGTTTGGACGATGAGACAAGAGAGGCATTCTCTGTAGCAAGGGCCAAGATTTTGGCAACAACAATCTTCTTATCCTTGACAAGGTTTTGGAAAATTCTGGCATTTCTCTCAAGCCAAATCTGCCACAGGAAAATGTGAAGGCAAGCTTGCCACATGAATTTGAGTTGACTGCTTTTGAAAGGCTGGGGACACTATTGAAAAATGAGGGGAATGGAATGAGGGAGGGCTACAGAGATGGCGAAAGTTTTGAAAACCTTGTTGAGCACTGCAAGGGAGAAGGGACATTCCAGAAAAACATGCTCAGTAGACTCACAGGCGTTTTTACACATGATGCACCAATTGGGGATGAGAAGCCCTATGTTTATCAGATTGTTAGTGGTGAGGATTCTATTTTGGATGGCCAACCAGTAGAAGAATTTGACCTTGGGAATTATCTTGGGAACCCAGACCAGATTAGAGGAGTCACGGCCATCACTGGGAGCTTCTTGGCTGTAGTAGGCAGATTTAACAGTGAACTGCCCAAAATCTTCAAGGTTCCAAACCATGGAGTCTTCTTTATGAGAACTGGGGATTATGCAGCTCCTTAGTAAGATTTTAAGCTGCCTAAGCACCTCGATGATATGTCTAGGCCCATTCAGATCCAGGTGTTTCCATTCGGGTCTTGTAATGCTTGGGTTAATGAAATGACACACCTTATCTCCAAAGGTAGCTTCGATCACCATCTTTAGCATAGCAAGATGAGGATCTTGACTGAGAGGTTTGTCACGGATCCAAGGGTCATCCCAAAAATGAATGGTCGATCCATTTCCAAGACACCACCTTAAACCTTCCATGATGATCTTCCTTGTTTTAGTGACACCATTCCATAAATGAGATCTGCTAGGAAGGTTGTGCTCTCCAAGAAAGGGAACTTGATGAAGGTACTTAGCTTTGATGATGTCAATCCAGGTGGCTTTTTCATTGATGGTAAGTCTCCAGGACTGCTTGGCAATGAGAGCCATGTTCATCCACTTGATGTCCCTAAAGCCGAGACCTCCATCCTTTTTCTTGGAGCAAACCTTGTCCTAGGAAACAAGGGAAAATTTGTTCTTGTTTTTGTTTCCCGCCCAAATGAATCTACGTTGAATTTGCTCAATTCTTTGGTAGATGGAAGCTAGAGCTTTGAAGATAGATAAGAAAAAAATAGGAATACTTTGCAGGCAAGCCTGGACCAGAGTGGCTTTAGCTGCCTAACTGAGCATTGAACTTTTCCAGCCTGCAAGTTTCTTGTTGAGACGATCTAGAACAGGGTTCCACATAGCCGAGATCGATTTGCCATGGAAAAGCGATAATCTGAGATAAGTAGTTGGAAGGCTCCCAATGATACACCCAAGGATATCAGCAATCCTTATTTGCCTGTGGATGGGAGTATTGAGGAAGTATAGTTTGCTTTTGCGGTAATTAACTTTATGGCCAGCCGCCTCTTCATAAGAGTCAAGGATGCTCTTAATGATTTGCAAATTTAATTGATCCAATATATAACATTTATAGCATCATCACTATATATAGTAGTATTTTTCACACCTACATAATGTTACAAATCAACAACATTGAAAATTAGTGAAATATCAATCCTTGGTAGAAGACCAACCTTATAAACATTATCAAATAATTTCCACAAAATCTTGTAGGGTCCAATTTTCTTATACTTCAACTTGTTATAGGTTTTTGTGGGGAACCTCTCTTTACTTAGGAAAGCCATCACTGAATCATTGATTAGGAATAAATCCACTCTCCCTTTCTCATCAATCATTTCCTTTTATTTCAAATTTCTCTTTTTGATCTACTTCCTAATCTCTTTATGCAATTTCCTTATGTGTTTAGTAAAATCCTCTACATCTATACTCTTCCTATCCATAATTACCTTCACCAAGTCCATGAAATCTCTTGGAGACCTTCCATATACTACATTAAATGGGAAAACACCCATGAACTATTAATCAAATTATTATAAGAAAACTTAGCCTATGCAGGTTACTATTACTTTTGTTAACCATCAAGATTTATTTATCCATTTGGGGATGATAGGTAGAATTGATGTCCAATCAAGCACCCAAAATTTTTCACAACATCCTCCAAAAATGACTCATAAATTTGGTGTTCTTATTAGATGTTATACTCCTTTGTAAACCATGTAATCTCATCATCTTTTGGAATAATAGTGTTGTAATGTTTTATGCATCATGGGTCTTCTTCTAGGGTATGAAATGGGTAATCTTGAGAATCTCTCCACCACCAAAAATTTGCAATTGTTGGTTCTCTATGTTCTTGGTATTTCTCACACAAAATCCACGCTTCTCCTCCCACAAACCATTAGAAAAAGCAATGGCTTATACAAAATTATCTTCTAACTAGTTTCTTTTGCTAGCTAACATGTTCTACATGACAAACTTCTCTACATTCCTTTGTAAAAATTTCCAATAATATTTCTCCTATAATTACAATAGATTTTTTTCTCTACTAATATATCCACTGAGACCCCCTCCATGCATATCATTTATGAGATTCTCTCTCATGAAGCCTTGTGGTATACATAATTTCTAATTCTTGAACATGAATCCTTCTTGAATAGAAAATTATTTCAACACCTTGGTTCCTTGGCATGCTTTCCATATCTCAATAATTTCAAGGTTATCCTTGTGGAAAGCCTTCATGTGATCCAAATAATCACTTCAACCTCCATGGCCTTTAGTAGTAATATCCTTCAACTCAATTAATTGACTACCTAGTTTGATTGTCATGACTTGTGCTTTAAAATAAACAAATATCTTTGTAGGTACTCTACCCACTTCATCTATGTTAGGTTCAATTTGTCTTGGATATTCATGTACTTCAATACCTTATGATCCATGTATAAGATAAAATTCTGATGCAACAAGTAGTTCCTCCACTTCTTTAATGCCTAGATAATGGCATACGATTCCTTATCATAAACTAATTACTTCTAATTTTCCTTAGTTTCTTAATAAATAATGCTATAGAGTTGCCTTCTTGAATTAACATGGCTCCAATTGCCTTCTTGCTATCACACCCCATATAAAATATATTTTCCAAATCATGTGTTTCCAACAGTGGCTATTCAGTCACTTTATTCTTTAGTAGCTTAAAGCTCCTTTTTTCTTTACAAGTCCATATGAATATCCCCTTCTTCACACACGACGCTAATCATAAACAAATTCTACTAAAATTCTTAATAAAGTTATAATAGAAGCTTGTTAACCTATGAAATATTATTATCTCTTTCAAATTTCTTAGGGTTTTTCATTCTTAATTATAGCTAACTTTACACGGTCCATCTTCAAATCTTCTCTTGAGATCACAAATCCCAAGTAAAACAATTATTCTTTTAGGAATGGGTATTTGTTGAGGTTTATTAGTAACCTCTCTTCCATTAATTTTTCTAAACTTGTTTTAGATGCCTAAAGGATCTTTATTACTCCTATAATATATTAGTACACCATCTAGATATACTACAACAAATCTACTAATTCATGGTTTCAATACTTCATTCATCAATCTCATGAACATGCTTGGGGTATTTGTCAACCCAAACGACATAACTAGCCACTCGTACAATCCATTATTTATCCTTAAGGTAGTCTTCCACTCATCATCCTCTCTTATCCTAATTTGGTGATAACCAATCTTTAAATCTACCTTGGAGAAGTACCTAATACAACTTAGATAGTCTAAAAAATCATCTATTCTAGGTATGGAAAATCTATACCAAATGGTAATCTTGTTGATGGATCTAGAATCAATGCACATTCTCCATTATCTATACTTATTTTGCATCAAAACTATTGGTACTAAACAGGGACTCAAACTCTCCCTAATTAGTCCTCTATATAATAATTATTGACTTGTTAGTTGAACTCTATCATCATCTTAGGATCCATCTAGTGAGGTGCCTTATTGGGAAAACTAGATTCCAAAATCGAATCAATTTGATGAGAAATCATTCTCATAGGGGGAAATCCTACAAGTACATCTTGAGATACAATGATTACGCAATCATCTAGTATATATATGACTTCAACTAATATCTCTTATTCCCTTTGTTCCTTTTGATGAAACATAACATAGCACACCTAAGTCACCTTGGCTTTCCTTAAGAATTACTTGTTGATCTACATTACTATTTTACTCCTAGCCTCCTTTGTTTCTTCTTTTCGTAATAGTAGCACCAATTCTCTACCATATTTGGATATTTTAATGATATTATTCCTCCCATAATGGATTTAATCATGGTCATATTGCCACAATATTACCAAAATAATATGGCAAACATCCATTGGGATAACATCACACCCTATTTCACTACAGTAAGATCCAATATTAAAATTGATCTTACATTGCTCTATCAGCAGTACTTGATGACCCTTTTGTATCCATACAACCTTGTAGGGGTTTTTATGTGCCACAATATTCAATGCTAGCTTCATCATATCTATTGAGACCAAATTATTAATGTGATCATTGTCCATAATTACTTTGCAACACTTTTGTCTAGACTTGTAATGAGACAAAAAAAATGTCTCATTATTTCAAGGATATTTCACATTATTTTTCTTATTTTTACCTAAATACTATAGTATTTCCAAGTAATTCAATTATTTTTTTTGTTAATGTTGATGATAATGTGGTCAATTGTAAAAAATGATATATTGTTGTTCAGACAAAATTTTTTGCATTTTTCTTTCTTAATTTGCATGATTTCAACATTGAAAAAGCATAAAATAGGCACAAAATAAATGCATCATAAATGGATAACTTTGTCATATATTTGTAAATTTATTAGGTTTATATGTTAAAATTTTTTCCTACCCATGTTTTATGTTGTTATAATGACCTAGTGCTAGACAATGCAATTTGCATAATCGTTGGATTACTATAGGTTGGGCGAAAAACTACAATTTTCTAAAAATAGTGATAGCATACCCAATAAAGTGGTCAAAACACATTTTTAATGCATGGGGGATATTTTGGAGTCATATCCTTGAATCTATAATCAACCATTCAATTGGAAACCAGAGGTTTCATATGTATTGAACAATTGACCATATGTTTCGAAGCACTATAGTCAACCTGCATTAAAAATAGAATAAAATTTTGATAGATTTTAGTTTGAAATGATGATTTGGAGATTCTAAATTCAACATGAATATTCCTAGGTCTGTTTCAAGTCAATCCATAGCAAATGGAGGTGTGAAAATAAAAATATATATTCAATCTAACCTACCATCCTAAATCTAGAATAGTCATATTTGACTGCAACATTTTGTAGTCAATGAAACAATAGATAGTCTCTTATATTAACCCTCGTTTGTATGCAATAAAGTTAGGATATAGTTATAAATATCCTTGTCTACCCCTTTGAAAATTTTTAGTACAAATTAACAATATAAAAGTTAGGAAGGAAAATATTGTATCAAGTTTGAAGTACTTAATAAAAGTGTAGTAATTTCTAGATTTGATTGTTTCAAACTCTTGTATGAATTATTGACTTTGTAATTTAGTTTAGTATATATTGAAACATTTACCTTCTACTAAATATTGGAGAAAGGACCCACTCTTAGGATCAATGAAAGGATTGTTAGCTGTAATTACAGGTTTTTAATGTTGTTTTGCATTTAATTTTAGGAACATAATTTTAGCATATAGTCTGTTATTCCCCTATTTTTCAACTTTGTTCTTCCCCTATTTTTAATCATGTTATGTTTTGTTTTGTCATATCCAGTTGGTCTTAGTTAATTCTTGCATTTTATTGTTCTATTTCAATATTTTAAATTACAACATTTAGTTTTTGTTTTTTCTATTTTAAACTCTATTTTATCTTATTTCATTTCAACAATTCAATTTCAACACTTTCCATTCTGTCAAAGCAATTTCAATTATAATATTTAGATTTTATTTTTGGCTATTTTAATTTAGTCAAAATTATCATAACATCTTTCAATATCATCTTGTTTATTTCTGTAAATTAGTTAGCATTTCTTTCCAAGAAAAGTGTGTAATTTAGTGTAGTTTTCTTTATTTGATAAGACATTGTGATTCTTAGCCTTCTTAGGATAGCCTAGATTCATGATATCTAAGCTGACATTCCAACAATCTCTATCGCATACAATTTTAGGACGTCATATTAGATTTGATAAATGAATTAAAGTGAGAGCATTAATTATACTCATCAACTTGCATCTAGTATTAAATATGTTTCTCCTCTTCCATGGCTCCCCTACTTGTTTATCTAGATTTACCAATGTTCTCCTAATTATCATTTGTTCTCTAGTCTTAGATGCTACAAGTGAAGTTGTTTCCTATTTCAACTATGCTAATTGGGTAACATTTGCTCTATTTTCACCCCTCACATTCTCGTGAACATGTTCTTTACGCTCAAAGGATTAATGTCCTTGTGTTCCACACTTGTAGCAAGTACCATTGAATTCTTGACCACATCCTCTGAATCCATATTCTATACCTTTAAAAGACTTAAATATTTCATGCAATGAACTACTTGCACCTTAATATTTATCCTTATTAGGACTTTTCTCATATTTCTCTAGTTGATTTCTTTGGCCTTTTCTTGTACTAGAGTTTTGTTGTCTTTTTGTTGGAAATAATGTCTATTCCATCATTTGGGTTACGTAAATGTATCCTCCAAGATACATACCTAGATTACTTCTTATGCAAGTTATCTAGTGACTTCATGCATTGTAATAAATGAACAAGTGTCCATGTGTAAGTTGTACATGTGCAAGGTTTCCTATGCACAACTAGTTAGAGTGTTGGGTAAGCATCCTATTTTTGCATATATAAGTATGGCCTCTTAGATAGATAGAAGCAATACATGTATATGAAAGCTGGGAGACATTATTCGATAGGGTAGGTTAGTGGATTGTGTTCCACACCATTTACTGGTGATGGATATGATATAGATATGTAGCTTTTTTAATGGGTACTGACTTCCTCTATAGCTACATTGTAATATTTTATATTTAAGCATTCTTTAGTCATCTAGAAAATTTAGTTTATTGCATCTTATTCTACATATTGTGATTATTATCTCTCATGGATCATGCATCAAAATCTAACAGTGGTATCAGATCTATGGTAGATCTATTCTATGTAGGTCTTTAAGGAACCACCATTATTGGTTTGCCTAAGAGTTTTTTCAAACTAATGCACCATTATACCAGCCATTAGCAAAAGTTTTTAGGAGCGTCTAGGTGGTAGTTTTTGGGAGAGTCACAAATATAGGACTAAAAGGAATCTCAATTTCAAAAATATTGAGATCATTTTCATCTAGAGTGTGTTCTACAGAGTTATGAAAACTCGTGAAGACTGGGACTCATCATTTCGATCCATTAGATTGACAGATCATCTAGTGAAGACCATCTAAGTCATCTGGAGTTTGCTAATAGGTACCTAAAGTTTATTTTGTTATAGGAAATTAATCCTCATAGGATTGGGACTCCTCCTAGGACAAACATCTAGGAGACTCCAATTTCATTGCTCGATGATCGGAGTGCCCTTATAGTGAAGAGTTTAGTTCATTGTGTGAAAGAAGAATACTATGGAAGAAGAATTCCTATGAAGGATCGTGGTGAAGATAGGATATTGAAGACTCCATTTTTGGATTATAGAAATCCATACTTGAAGAATACGCCACAAGAGACTTGATTCAAAAATGCCATGGGAGATTTGGTACTAAAAAAGGCCATAGAAACCTTAACATCAAAATAGGCCACATAAGCCTTGATATTGAAGAAGAATTCAAGAAGAATATCTAATTCAAAAGTGAATTAAATATTTTAGTACTAATATTCTTGTTGCAGGAACATAATATTCAGTGAGTTTGGAGACTTCCTACAAGAGAGTTAGGAAGAGCATCTTCTTCAAAATCAACTTATACTGAAGCAAAAGAGAAGATATTAGGAGATCTCATTGAAGAACTTTCAATATTGGAAGAAGAAGAAGAAGGACCAGGAGAATTCTGCTTGAATTAGAAGATCCAGGAGAATATCTCACCACCAACACTTCCAAAAGTAGATGGTTGAAGAAATGGTATAAGGGAAGACCATCAAAAATTACCAGATTAAAGACCTTGAGAAGATCTCATCGAGCATCTAGGAAATTCTAGGAGAGCCTTGCTGAAGATCAAGAGAGTTCTTTGAGAACTCATTAGAGAAATCCACTATCCAAGTGAAGTCCTTGATAGTGAATGACTTGGGACAATTATCACCATTCGACAATAAGCCCAAGAGGAGAATTTTGCAAGGAGTGCCAAATATATGAAGAAGAAGTTTGGCAAGGAGTGCCAAACCCTAGAAGAAGATCCTGGTTGGAGTTAAAACTCGAGAAGAAGACTTGAAGATAGAAGAAGCTCACCAAATACTGAATATTTGAATATTACCTCTCATAGCAAGAAGGCACAACCCTAGAGATATATAATTATCCAAATCTACAACATAAGGAGGAGAACACAAGATAAGAACAAGCCACCAAATCCTAAACTCGTAAAATAAATTTTGAGACCATCATTTGGTTAAGAAGAAGTTATGAATGACATCCTACTAGGAGCAAAAATTTGGTGTTCCTAGACACCAAGGCCTACATCCTCTACAAAGGCAAAAGAAGAGCTACAGAAAAAGATATGCAACTTATGGTAAAAAAAAATCATTAAATTGAACTACTTATTAAATTTATTAGAGAACCTAAAATTGTATTAAATTTGCAAAAAGGAAATCAGATTTTCAGTATTCTAAAGTGCAAGGGAAAAATAAATTCTTTTAAGGATTCAAATGCACATTTATTAGGAGTTGATTAGATTCCATATTAGTTTCTATCAATTGCCTATTATCTATTATTGAAAAAAAGAAGACTAAGTCCTACAACTTTGATTGTAGTGAAATTTCAGAATAACTCCTAAAGATTCTTTTTAGGTTATTCTTGATTAGTTGCAGTATATTATTAAGTGAATTTATTTTAGAGTTGATTTGAGTGATAAGGTGTAATATTAGTGCATTAAAAATCTTGTACTATTATACTACTCTCAAAAAGAAAATTATTTTTGCATTTCCAAAAAGGCATAAAATTTGGTCTGTATCAAGTATCTAAAGACACTATTGAAGCACATAAATTTACAACTTGGTGTGGCCAATAGAATCCACCAATAAGGTTTAGAATCCTCCATATTTGTAGAAGAACATAACTAACCTAAAAAACAAAGATGGAAGCTTATGAAAGTAAGAAGCATTACAAGTAAATGTAAAAATAAAATAATGTAAAAAATTTGCGTCAATTAAAAGAATTCCTATCTACTGTTCTTGAGACTTGGAATTGCTATCAAAAGTTTCCAAGTAAAAATGGGAAGGTGTGTCTATTGTAAAATGCAACCTCAAACCCTTATATTGCAAGAAATCTGCCATAAAACCAGAATTTAAAATCTAAAAAAAATAGTGCAAAAGAAAGTTTATTAAAATCCTTATTGTAAAATATATTACATGATATTGCACTCCTCTAATCTATTTTTGATAGCATAAGGTATAAATTTGAAAGTGCCATATTAGAGCGCATTTCAGTTTAGATAAAAAAAATAGCCATTGAAGGTTAGACATCAACACTCCTCCTCTAAAGCTAGAAGGAGCCATTTGAGAGCTCATACTTGGACGTACACACTTGCAGAAGAAAAGCTCATTTTAGAGCCACATTTATGTAGACGAGCGAGTGCACTTCAATCTCAAAATGACATCAAATTAGCAGTAGCAAAAGAAAAATGATTAGAGGTATAAAAAAAAAAAAGTGAAGAGTGTTACATTGCATGGTCTCAACCTTGGAGAAGACCACTCACCAAAGGAAGAGTCAACTACCATCCAAGCTCCGTAGTGCATTGCCCATTCACCTATGGAAAATATAGTTTGCTTGTTGCCCAAGAAACATTGGAAAACAAAATAAGAAATGGAGTTATAATCTCCATTCTTGATGGCGTTATAAGAAGGATTGCTTTCTACCAAATCAATGTTAAAGAGATAGAATGGTATGGAGTTATAATCTCCATCTTTGAAGGCATTACCAAAAGGGTCTCCATGCAGAATTGACACTTGGCATTTAAGTCATCATTCCTCTCAATGTTCTAGAGGCTTCTACGAAGGAGTTACAAGCAAATACATGCCACTTATCAACTTTACACAAGGGCCTATATATTTTCAAGAAGTGTTGGTAAATGATTCTAGAGTGTTACACAGAGAAGAGATCGCTCACTCATAATAGATACCAATGATCTATCATGCTTAAAAGGTATCTTCTTATCCAAAACCAACATGCAAGTGTGAAGCACATTCAATACATTTGAAGGACATATGTAGCACAGTTAAGGGGTATGAGAGAAGAGGCAAAAACATTCTGCAACATGGAAGATAAAGGAGAAGGAGCATTAAAGGCTCCCCATATTTGAAAGTTCAACATTCCCAACACCTACATACAACATTCACATCGAATATCCATTAATCCGAGCACTCAAGGTACACTAAATATGATGTTATATTTAGTCGTGGAAAGCACTGAACATCAAGGAGATATTACGTAAAATGTAAGGTATAAATCCTATTATTCATTGCTTTCATAAGTGGGAGTTATAAGGATTGTAAAATAAGGTTGAAACTTAGGGTTTTTAAAGCTTAAGGGGTGACTTATCTTATTATTTTAATATTTGCAATCCTACTTAGGAGAAATAAGGAACTTAACTTGGATTAATATATATTGCAAATATTATTATCATTTTCTCTAAATTTCCAAAATTGGGAGTCATAAGGGTTACTCCATAAAATTTATTTTATTTGGAAATTAGAAATAATCCAAGGGATATAAAAGAGGTTATTAAGGGATTTTAATTAGGTTGGATAAATTTATTTTTTACATGTCTCAAATCTCTAAAGGGAGACAAAAGACTTCCAACATCAAAACCGCTTCAAACCAAAATAGTACTTAGTTCAATTAGGAGTGATAAGGTGTTAAAAGTTGATTTTTGATTCTCACAATACTTGTACAAAATCAACCAAATCTGAACTATATTCTTACAAAAGCACTATAACACACTTTAAAACATTAGGGAGTCATAAGTCATTCTAAAAAACTTGATAACATTAATATCTATCTAATATTATCAAGTTGGTAAGATATAAGATTTCTTTAAAATATAAAATTAGGTGGGAGTTATAATGTATTCCACAAATCTAAGGATCTATAAAGGTTCTCACAAAATCAAGCTTATATACTTCAATCAAGAAGCACACATCATAATTTTTTTGGAGCTATAAAAATTCAGGTCATACAAATGTCTACTAGCATGCTAGGTAATGCTCTTAGAAATGGAATAGGAAAAATACCAATGTGGATCAAGAACCTGATGGACTCCAATGATGAAAAGAGGAAAGGAAAGGAAGAACCTCTACAATATGACATAATTTTTGAAGTCAACAACTATGCAAAGGAAGATTCATCTAATGAATCAGTTGAACAAAAACAGGAAAAGATTGATCAACAAGACTTTATGCAAAATGGAATAGCTTCAATTGTGCACATATGGTTTATATATATTATTAAAGAGATAGAAAAACATGATATTCCTAAAATAAATCACAAAATTGCTATATCATCTATAATATGCACCATTGCAATTAACATGGTCCTAAAAAAATGAATTGTTGGAGTTTATATCCATGCAAATATTGTGAGGGAATAAATCACTCATCTTTCTCTTGTCACTTCAAATATAGATATTATACAGACTATGAAAGAATATTGCTTCAAAGATTAAATTGTTATCTTTAGAAATTTATTTTAGTTAAATCTACTAACATTGAGCTCAAGGTTGATACTTATGAAGGATAGAGAACCAGGTCTTACCAAGGGACAAAAGAAGGAAGAAGGGTCAATTCAGATCCACTCAAGACATGCACCATCATGAGAGCTATGAATCACCAAAGGCACTTGAGACCAAGGAGCAAAGAATTAAAAAATACAAGAAGCATTGACATGAATACTATAGCAGCAGAACAAGAACCAAATCAATCAGAAGCAGATGAAGAGAATCCATATTGAAGACTAAAGCATTCAATACCCAAATAATGTAATACAAAGGGGTGTTGGAAATAATGTCTATTCCATAATTTGGGTTATGTAAATGTATCCTCCAAGATACATACCTAGATTACTTCTCGTGCAAGTTATCTAATGACTTCATGCATTGTAATAAATGGGCAAGTGTCCATGTGCAAGTTGTACATGTGCAAGGTGTCATATGCACATATAGTTAAAATTTTGGGCAATCATCTTATTTTTGCACATATAAGGATGCCCTCTTAAGTAGATAGAAGCAATACATATAGAGGAAATATGGGAGACATTATTCGATAGCTTAGGTCAGTGGATTGTGTTCCACACCATTTACTGGTGATGGATATGTTGTATATCTTTAGCTTTGTTAATGGAGTGCTCACTTCCTCCATAGCTACATTGTAATATTTAATATATTTTATATATCAACATTCTTCAGTCATCTAGCATATTTACTTTATTGCATCTTATTCTACATCTTGTGATTATTATCTATCATGGATCATGCATCAAAATCTAAAACTTTTCCTAGCTATTTTTTCCTTTGCATTCAAGGTATATTGGTAGGCTTTATCCACTATTTAGATATTCAACATCTTGATCTCATTTTGGATTACCAACCTCAATCCATTGAAATATATTGAAACCTTTTGTATGGTTTATTTTGAGTGACCAACCCTGATGGTAAATCTATAGAAATCCTTGGCATATTCCTTCATAGTAAACTCATTGTGCCATTTATTTTGTAACTCAATAACATCATGGAATAATCATATGGTAGGAATTTTATCTTTAGCTTGCTTACCATTTGATCCCAAAAATATTTTCCCTCCCTTCATGGATTCTCTCTTTTGGAAATTGATTCTACCATGATATGCATGACCCTTTAACTTGGTGACCATTATCTTAACCCTCATGGGGTATTCAATCTACTTTAGATCAAGATATTTTCCATATTTAAGATGTAGTCTATCAACACCTCTAGATCTAGACTTCTAACATAACTAGTAAATTCATCTTTGACATTTTCTAATATTGGTAGTCAACCTAATTACTCTTTCTTCTAGTTTCTCCTTCCTTATATTCTTCTTATTTAACATATTTTAAATCACTTGGTTTTGCCTTCTTTTGTAAGGAGTTTCTATAGCTTCCATTCGATTTTATAAACCTTTAATTGCATCTAGTAATTTTGTGTTTCTAGTATTGGTATGGCCTAATATTACACCCCTAATTGACACGTCTTTGGATCTACCTCTTCATTCCTTTTTGCAAGAACTGAGAATCAACTTGCTCTTATACCACCTGACATAGTATACGTAGTTTTTTGATAGGATTTCACTCTACAATTTGACCTAATACTACTTGGACACAATATGCATCAACCAATATAACACCTTGTAGAAAACACTCAGAGACATTATAGAAAATTGTATTAACATGTCAAACACATTACTTCAATGGTCAATACTATAATGGAAGGTTATATTCTAAGATGCCTTTATCTAGCAACACAATATCTCAAGCATAAATCCAAATATACTATATAACCATTTTTTTCAAGGTAATAAAAATATCTATAAAAACAACACTTTTATAGCCTTATAGAGAAGGCTTTACAAATTGGACTAAACATTATCACAACCTTGTAGATATATAATTTGAGAAATACCTAGAACAATAATGCTCTTATAGCCTTGTAGAGATATGTTTGAGAAATATCTACAAAAACAACACTAGCATAGTTAGTCCCATCAAATAGTGGTGCTCTATTTGATGAAAAACCTTCTTGGTCATCAATGTGTGTTCTTGTAAGATATTCCTTCAAGCTGATAGGCTTTTACGAAGAAAACCGCTTTGATACCAATTGAAGAACACTGACTTATATTGAGAGGGGGATGAACAGTATAAGATAAAAAAATTATCTTTTATTTCCAAAGCAATAACCGTAAATAATATCAATGCAATAATGAACAATGCACAAATTACCATACACGTAAGAGAAAAATATTTTATGTGGATACACCCTCTCAAGATAAAACCATAGGAAAATATTTCTTATATATTTATTCAATAAATTTTGTGGGCACCAACCCACAGGAGACACCAATCCCCTATAAAATTTTATTGACACCAATCCACATGAGACACTAATCCTCTATACATTTTTTTGGACACCAATCCATAGGAGACACCAATCCCCTTGATCAATTTCATGGACACAAATCCATAGGAGACACCAATCCACTGGAGACACCGATCACCTTGCTTAAGTTCATGGACACAAATCCATAGGAGACACCAATCCCCTTGCTAAATTTTATGGATACTAATCCACAAAAGACACCAATACCCTTGCTCAAGTTTGTGGAAACCAATCCATAGGAGACACAAATCCCCTTGCTCAAGTTTATGGACACCAATCTCCTTGCTCAAGTTTTTGGATACCAATCCATAGGAGACACCAATCCCCTTTATCAAGTTTGTGGACACCAATCCATAACCTGCTCACAAACACTACTCAAATTTGCTCCAAATCCTACTCATAAACACTGCTCAAATCTACTCCATAACCTACTCACAAACTCTACTCAAATCTGCTCCAAAATCTGCTCATAAACACTGCTCAAATCTTCTCCAAAACTTCCTTGATAATGACATCAAGTTCTTTACATTTTCTTTAGTTTTCTTTCCTCAACTAAAAGCAATTCAAACATATTCTACCTAAAAAAAAATTATCTTCATGAAAATATTGAGAATGATATGCACTAATATAGTAAACTTCAAATGGCCAAGATGTTCTTCACATTCATTAAGTTTATCACTTCCACATATCTCACATTTATTACATTTTAAAGGTAGCTCAAGTCTAGCTTAGATAACTTACTTGTGTGTTGACTTGGAGATGCTAATACCTTGCTCTTCTTCTACTATCATGTGCACCTTTTCTTCTTCTTGAAATGGCTGAATTGTCCTTCCTTGTCAATTGAATGCTTGGGTGAATATGTGTACTTAATCTGCTTACTCTATTCTTTGAAGCCTTGACTTGTTTCAAATTTATGCCCTCCAAATCTACCTCAAGAATGATGATTTTCCTTTTGCATGTGCTTTACAAATCTACCTTGACAAACTGATTTTCTTTTTGTATGTGCCTTCCAAATATGGTCAATAATTTTCTTTTTCCCTTCTTGATTTAAATATCAAATCAAACACTTTATATCCTTATTGCTCCTAATAATTGTAAAATAAAACTTTATAAAAATTACACCTTATAACTCCCTTAGTTCTTTAATAAATTTCAATTAAAGAACTTTACCATCACTAAAATTTACTCACATACCTCGTAATATTGCATGTATTCTATTTCTAGCTCCAATCACTTTAATCTTCAAAAACCATTGAACAAAAACTCAACACACTACCAAGGAGATTCGAACCTCTGACTTAAAAAAATGTAGTGTCCTCAACGTTGGCTGGAAATTGATTGGGCTAGCCCAATGGTTGAGAGTTAAAAGGCAACATGGTGTATTTGAATGTTACGTTTCCTCACTACACATCTTTCGTTGACCATTTTATTGCATTCCTTGCTTCTTTTTCAATGTTGGACCAATGCACCTTTCAGACTTGAAAAGGCTTCAAATATTCGTTGCTGACAGTGGTGTCTCTCCTAATTCACTTGAACTTACACCAAATGGTAGCATTTGTAATGGCTAGCATGTACGGTCTCCTTATTTGTAACTGTTATGAGTTATCCCAAGACTTTACTAGCAAAGTTCTAGAATTGTGCCCAAGTGATTTGCATGAATTTTTATCCTTCCTTGATCTTCAACTATGCTATGGTTGTTGAAACTATCATCTTCACTTTCTGGGAAACCACATCATATCCACATGTCGAAAGTATTTGGCTTCTAAATTTATCGACTGCAATGATGCTCAATTGTCTCAAAAAAACTTTGCTCTTCTTCAATGAACGATTTGACCTTCATTCTATACTTCCCGAATCAGCTTGGTTTCTTCAAATATCACTTTGATATCTGTTGCCACTATAGCCTGCCACCAGGCTTGGCTACCAAAAGTTTGTGGACCTCCCTTCATCACTACCTCTGAGTGCACCACAATTATCCTATCACCACCAATCCTTAATGATTCCTCTTCATTCAATTTCTAATATGCGATCTTCAACACCTCCACTTTATCTTCTCCTTCATTGCTGATCATGAAGATATCGATGAATTCTCACTTTAGAATGAATTTCATCATTGTATATATATGCAAATCCTATTACTTTCAAAAATGTTGGTCCACATTATAATATTTCAACCTTTATAATATTTAAATTAAATATTATAAATTTCATCCTTCGCTTTATAATATCCTTCACTTTATAATATTTAAATTCAATATTTAAATATTATAATACTTTACTTATCATATATTTACCTTTTTTTCTTGAGATATATTTACCTTGGATAGTTTTCCCTTTTGACATCAATGACAACTCAATATTTCTAACAATATTTTCTTTCTTTTTTATTTATCTCAAGTCAAACCTAAGTACTACCTTCGCAAGTACTTACCTAAGATATATCTTCTTCTTTTTTCTATTTATCTTAGGTGGAACCTGAGCACTACTTGAAGTGTAGGAAAAGACCATACATCCAAGAAAATAAAATACGAGATAGAAAATCATGTAACCATAATGAAAAAGTAGAATATATAATAATGGTGCCCCTTTTATTAATAACAAATCTATTTCTCAATCGGTTACAATATGATCCCTCTTAGGGATGCTACCTAGTGTGATACAATGATTTACAACAAAGATTTTTTGGATGTAATACACATGATCTTCTTCACACCCATGAACCATCTTGAAGAGGGTTTCTCATGACCTCCACAAGGGGTGATGATATTGAGTTCTTGCACTCTTCCTTCCTCATAGAAAACTTGTAGTTTACGCATAAGGAAAACAAAGTGATTAGTAGCATGTGCAGATGAAATGATAAATGAAAGCGATGAATAACTGAAACATGATAAATGCATGCATAAAATAAAATCTAACTATGCTAAACTATAAATAAGAAAGCTACTAAAAATTTATTGTGCAAATAAATAGAAAAATATATCTAAACCCTAGGGGTCATCTCCGTGTGGGATGGCCATACCTACAGGTCATCTCTGAGCGATATGGCCGCTAACCTATAATTGCTTTTCTCGAGGTTGATGCAAGGGTGACTCTAGGTGCAATTTGTGGCATTTTTTATGGATTGGTGTACTCTATGGAAGTGGCTTGATGGGCTCTATCAATAGAAGAAGCAATAATATTCAATCATGAGGTAGATACGAATGCAGTTTCAATATTTGAAGTGATTTGGTGCCACACCTTCCAAAAGCGAGAGGGTTTGAGTATTTGAAATTGTGAACCTTTCGGATGCAAAAGCTCGTGGTGAAAATCTAGCAGCACTTCGTTGCTTGAAAACTCAAGGACTCTATATATTTTTGAATGAGGGGTGAGAATTATTATTTAGATTCCTCAAAAGAAATCTAATAATAGTACCACCCTGTGCATGAAAAAGTAAAGGAGCAATTCACATTAAGAAAAGTGAATGCTTTTCTTTGAAATCTCATGTAAACTAAATGTATCGTATTTTTTATCTAATTCAGGTTCATGCACATGCTAAAATGCAGAGCAAATTCATGCACGGGGTTAACTAGTAGTTTTGGATGCCAGTTGTAAAGGGAAATATCCCTTATTTGAGTGATGAAAAATATTGTTTAAGCCCTAGGGCTGTCCAATGTGGGTTATATGGTCTTGACGAAGTCCATATAAGTAGTCTCCTCAATATGATGTATTTTAGGCATCTACAAATGCCCATTTTTAGGATGCATTGTGTGAAAGCACAATGTGAAGAAAAAATAGATAATCTAGAGTTAAATTGAGGGTTGATGGTGTTTATTGATCTAATCAATGTTAAATGCCCTAATCATAGAAAGCACATGCATTCTTGAACCATTTCTTTTGACAAGTTGAAGAACTTGAGTTTTTGATAAATTTTTGGGGCGTTTAGGAGACAAGCTTAAGTCTATGCTCTAGCCCTTGGGGCATTTGGAAGACAAAATTTGGTCTACACTATAACCTTTGGGTATACCAATCAGGCAGGTTTGACTATCTTTTTATGTGTATAGTTTAAGTTTTTGCTTGTTATCTACCCCAAGAAATAAGGGCATGATTATCTTTGGCAATGATTCTTGAATGAATGCAATTTGCATGCTTGAGTGTTTCAATTATTAATTTTATTATGAATTTTGTGATTATATGACTACCCCTTCAAGCGATGAGTCGATGAGGAAATGAAAGAATGATGAAAGCGATGAGTCGCTTGACTAAGATGATTTTATTTGGATTTTCTAGGACTATTACAAAAGTTAAAATGGTGCAAGACCCCATTACAACCTTGATTTGACCCATTTTATTACTATTTTTGGTGAGTGATCTTACAATAATTTACTCATCCTACCAAATTGCATGGATAACCAATCGCTGTAATTGCCATGTTTATAGAGTAAATCACTAGATATGGTATTAACTCAAATTTTATTTTATTTTGTGAGTTTTCTTATGGCAATTTACTCATCCTACTAAATCGCATGGATAACCAATCGTTGCAATCACCATGTGTGTAGATTAAATCACTATATATGAGATTCACTCGAATTTTGTGAATAAATGTGACCAAAGGGGTTATTTTCCTATGGATACTTTTGGATTAATGTGACCAAAGGAAGTCAAGTTCATTTGGAGTTATTTGGATTGATTTTACCAAAGTAAGTCAAGTTCCTTTGGAGCCTTTTGATTAAAATTATGACCAAAGGAATTCAAGTTCCTTTGGAGATTTTTGGATTGACTTGACCAAAGGAAATCAGATTCCTTTGGGGATTTTTAATTGAAATTGTGACCAAAGAAAGTTAGATTCCTTTGGAGCCTTTTGGATTGATTTGACCAAAGGAAAGAAGGTCCCTTTGGAGCCTTTTGGATTGATTTGGCCAAAATAAATTAGTCTCCTTTGGAGCCTTTTTATTGAAATGGTGATCAAAGGAAGTCAGGTTCCTTTGGAGCCTTTTGGATTGATTTAACCAAAGGAAATTAGGTTCCTTTGGAGCCTTTTGATGTTGACCAAAGGAACATGGGGACCTTTGGAGTTTTTCTTTGTGGGGTTTCCCTTTTCTTTTCTTTTTTCTTTTTTGAGGCATAATTGCTTATTTTGTGGAGGAACAAGGGATTTTATTGATTTGGGTAGGGGGAGGTTGTCCTTTTGTCAATTCTCAACATTCTAGACCATACACATAATAAGATGAGCAAGGAAAACCTTTCACTTAAGGGGTAATGACTACATTGTAGCTTCATCCTTCCTTGTTCAAAATTTAGATTTTAATGTGTGAATGTAGTTGGGATTTTGAGATATGCAAGGTACTATCAAAGAAAGACACTACCTTCTAAAAGTCAAGATAACTTTCTATAAAATCTAAAAATAAAACTAGGAATGGTTGATTGTTAGGATCCTATCCTAACATCATTTTGTAAATATTATTTACTTATGTAATGACCCACTCCCAATGTGGGGGATCCCATTATAATGTTATTTTGTAATACTTTGTAATGTATGTGGTAAGTAAGGTGCCTAGCCAAGTGGTGCCATCTCATGTAACCATTTTTATCAAGATTATAACCGATGTTAGGTAGGATATTCTAGCTCAAGTGGCATTTTTCATGTAAGTCAACTCTTGAGCCTTTAGGTAGGGTTGCATGAAGTTTTGCTTTAAAATATATGAAGCAATGTACAAATTCATATTTTTTTAAGCTAATGAAATATTGAAGGAGGTTGCCCCCTCGAAGAGGTATTCTATGTTATTGTGAGATTGTTCCATTTTTATATTTAATTTTTTCATAGTGTTATTGAGTTATTTGATGTATTTGAGTTATTTTTCAATATTTTGTGTGTGTGCTTTATTTAATTAGTGATATCCTAACAAGTGGTATCAAAGCGCTTTCCAGGATCGAGTTCTACTGCAAATGAGATGATTTTTTCCATCCATTATGCCTGTTAGGTATAATTTTCTGTGTTTTTCGTTTCTTTTTTTCCTTTATTAAAAAAATACAAAAAAATACAATCTATTTTTTTACCAAAAACCAGAAAACACAAAAAAAATAGTCTCTTTTTAGTATTTGTGTAGGTTAGAAACCATGTGTCGGGGGTTTTAAAATATCGTGAAGGAGCTATCATTATTGGCTAATCTAGATAGCCCATAAAGTGTCTAGTGAAGTGAGGGGTGATCAGGCTTCAATACCCATGCCTTAGACAATGCTCATGCATGGACTTGAGCTCCCACTCACCTTCAGGTGTATCAAGAGATAATATAGGCTTAAACAAAATTTTATCCATTAGGAAGCTTTTTGGCCTTGTATTATCCATAGTCCATAGGACACAAAATTTGGGATGATCACCCTCCTATAATTTCATAGAGGTAAATAGTGTGCTCAAGGGTATGTGTGGAATCCTCCTTAGGTAGTGGCCTAAAATATTGGTCCGAGCACTATTATTCATCACTGTGGTATAATAGATGTCCTATGGGTATTACATACTCCCTTACTTGTTAGAAATTAAAGCAGTATAAAAAGGTAAAAAATTTGTTTACAACGGTAAGCTTTGGACCTTACCTTTTTACCTCCTTGGATGGCAGCTGACTGGGCAGATTGGACGGCATGGGCGGCAAGGCATTCGACATCAATTTCCCTTCCTCCTTTCCTCCCTATTTTTCTTCATTTCCTAACTTCTCCTATATTCCCTAAGGTTGTTAAATCAACCCTATTTAAGCATTGTAATTTCTAAGTTTCGTAAGGTTAATGAATAATATTTCTTATTTCCATTTTTCTCCAAGACTCACGTGCCACATCTGGTATCAGAGTCGAGGTCGAAGAGGGCTCGAAGATCGAGGTGGAGGAACCAGCAGCACGAGCACCGAGGCAGGCGAGGTCAAGTGGGGCCCGCAGCACGTGATCCGAGGTGAGGTCGAAGAAGGCCCATGAATCATGAACCGAGGTGAGGTCTGGAGAAGGCCCGCATAGTGAGCACATGAGGAGGAGGAGCAACCTAGGAGAAACCAACCGAAGAGCACCACGTGGCGAGAGGAGAGCAAGGCCGACGTAGACCGGATGACACAGAACCGACACAGATTCGATTACGTGGCAGAAGGAGAACCGACAACGTGGCGGATGAAGGGTTACATGGTAGAAGGAGGTGACAAGCAACGTGGTGATAGGCGATAGGCTAAAGGAGGCAAAAGGGTGGTCACTGATTTCTCGAAGGCAATCAAGTGACTATGCGAGCGTTGAGGGTTTTAAACACCTCAAACGCTCTCGCATGGTCGATGTGGGACTAAAAGTCCCAAAAAAAAAAATTCTTTCAACGTGGCCACGAGAAGAACAAGGAAGGCAAGCTTCCCTTGCCTTCTCATTGAGCCACGCAGCTTGACTAGCTCGAGGAGCCAGTCGTAAGGCACCCACCTTCCTACAGGTCGCGGGTTCGAAACCCAGCGACGAAAAAAGCTTTGAAATTTTTTTTTTATTAAAAATCAGATCCGAAATAACATAAAATTGTATTCATTCCCTTTGGTTCTCATCGGCAGTGGTGGCCGAGTTGGTTAGTGTGATTTGTTGATGCCAAGAGGTCACGGGTTCGATTCCTATAGACCATAAATTTTTTTATATAAGTTCTTTTAATTTTTTTTATATTATTAAAACTACTTATATTATATTTAATATATTAAATATAATTGCTTCTTTAAAAATTTTTTTAGGGCAATTATTTTTTAATTTATTAAATAGTAATATAGTTTTTTAATATTATAAAAGAAAGGAAAATATTGTCTAAGAGACAATTATTGTAATCAAAGGGTACATATTTTTTTTACTTGATTCAAGGAATCACAAACTGTAGAACTCTTGTGTAATAAGCCTAAGAGGCTTAGTTTTTTTTGTAAAAGATACCAAGGATCAAATTGTAAAATTGTAAATAGGCATTGATGATAAGACCAAATGGTTGTTATCATGCCTTATGTGCAATTTTAGCAAGAGAAGGTGCAGAGAGGTTTGATGAAAAAGTAAGAGGTTATGGGCTCAACATTGTGTTTAGCCAACTTCAAAATGCAGTGATAGCACATCAAAGGCATCCTGACTCAAGGTACGAGGCAGAATTTGAAGACAACTCATTCAGGAGTCAATTTGAACAATCGGAATCCGTACAAGCTGCACCACAAGAATCAGAGTATACACACTACAATATTTCAGTGGAAATCTTAGAACCAGAATCACCAAAAATAATATTGATAAGTGACGACGAAGAAGAAGTAGCAGATAATTTTGTGAATCAAGAGATAGCATCCCCACATCAAGAGGAATAAGTAGTGAATGATAGAGTAGAACAATTCAGATTTGACTTAAATTTGTAATCTCTTCTTTCTTCCTTCTTCTTCTTTCCTTCTTTCAAACAGCAAAGTACTTTATTGTAACCATGAAATAAAGAGAGTTTTTTGGTAACTATGGCCTCACACAATAGCTTACCTATACCAGAATTTAATGGTTATGACTATGAGTATTGGTCTATAAATATGAAGACCTTGCTCATAGGAAGAGGTTTGTGGGACATAATAGAAGAGGGCTACACAGAACCCTCAGACTGGACAACACTAAGTGTCGTAGACAAGAAAACATGAAAAGAAGAGAAAAAGAGCAACTCTTCTGCTCTTTCTCATCTCCAAGCTGCATTGGAGAAAAGCATATTCCCTAGAATCATCGCTTGTACAACTGCACAAGCTGCATGGAAAGCATTGAGTGATGGATTCTAGGGTAGTAATCAAGTGAAGCAGGTAAGGCTTCAAACACTGAAGAGAGATTTTGAAAATCTTCGAATGAAAGATGATGAAAAAGTCGATGATTATTGTGTTAGAGTAAAAGCAATTATGGATAAAATGGTTACACTAGGCGAAGAAATCAAGCCTGAGATAATTGTAACAAAAGTGTTGCGAACACTTACACAGAAATGGAACCATATTGCCATAATTATAGAAGAATCCAAAGATCTTTCCCTTTTAACATTCGATGCATTAATCGGATCGTTAATGTCACATGAAGAGAGGTTTCTTAAAACTCCTTCAACCAGCTACGGAGGTGATGATAAGGCCTTCACTTCCAATGAAAACAATGGAAGAGGATGGGGAAGAGGTCAAGGCAGAGGCAAGAAAAGAGGTAGAGGTAGAGGCAACTATAGAGGAGGCAATCAAAATAGAGGAGGCAACCAGAACAGAGGAGGCAATTCCAATAGAGGAGGCAACTCATATAGAGGAGGCAATCAACAAAGAGGTGGAAATCAAAATTGAGGAGGAAATCAAGGACAAAGTGGAAATCAAGGGTGAGGAAGTGACAAGTCAAAATCAGCTTGTTTCAACTATGGCAAGCTAGGTCACTTCGCTCGTGACTGTTGGTCAAAATCTTCACAAGGCAGCAGTAGTCAATATGGTAATTATGGAGAAGAAGATGATACCTCTAATATTTTTCTTTCATATGGACAATCAGAACAGAATCTAAATGACACATGGATTCTGGATATTGGTTGTTCAAACCACATGAGTGGCAAAGAACATTTATTTGCTACTCTAGATTCCACTTATAAATCCCAAATCAAATTAGGGGATGATAAGACATTGCAAGTAGAGGGTATTGGAGCCATGGAGGTTCCAACCAAAGAAGGACTAAAGAAAGTGCATGACATCTATTACACTCCAAAGCTCCAACACAATCTGCTAAGCATTGGAAAAATGATGGAAAACAATTACAAGCTTGTATTTGATGAAGGACAATGTATCATTTTTGATAAAAATAATTGTAATCGTGTCATCACACAAGTCCCCATGACCAAGAACAGGTTATTCCCTCTCAAATTTGATGAGCCAGGAGGAGCTCAAATTGCAAATGTAGCTATAACAAATCCAAGTGTGCTTTGGCACTTGCGATATGGTCACCTTAATTCCGCTAGCTTGAAACTTCTAACTTCTCAAGCTATGGTGACAAGACTTCCCAAAATCAATGAACAAAAGGAGGTCTGTGAAGGATGTGCTTTGGGAAAGCACTCAAGGTCAAAGTTTCCAAAAGGACAAGCATGGAGAGCCAGCTATCCACTTCAGTTAGTACATTCAGACATCTGTGGACCAATGCAAACACAGAGTCTCAAAAACTATTCTTATTTTCTCACTTTCATAGATGACTTCTCTAGAATGTGTTGGATTTATTTTTTGAAACATAAAGATGAAGCTTTTGATTGCTTCATAGATTTTAGAAACAATGTAGAGAATCAAAGTGGGAATTATGTAAAATGTCTTAGGACAGATCGAGGAGGTGAATACTCCTCAAAAGCATTCTTGAAATATTGTAAAGCAAGTGGGATTAAAAGGCAATTCACCATTGCCTATACCCCACAACAGAACGGTGTGGTCGAGAGAAAGAACCGCACCATAGTTGAAATGGTGAGATCGATGCTTCAGACTAAGCATCTAACTCATATGTATTGGGCAGAGGCTGTAAGAACTAGTGTATATATTCTAAATAGAAGTCCTACTTCTAGTTTAGATGGTGTCACTCCTTATGAGGGGTGGTACGAAAAGAAACCTAATGTAAAGCACTTCAAAGTGTTTGGTTCTTTAGCATATGCACACATTCCTGATGAGAAAAGGAAGAAGCTTGATCCAAAAAGTCAAGCTTGTATATTTGTAGGGTATTGTGAGTCTACAAAGGCATATAGACTCTACAATCCCAAGACTCATAAAGTTATACTCTCCGAGGGATGTAATTTTTGATGAAGGGGGAGAATGGGGTCATCAAAGAATTTTTGTTGATGATGAGTCCCAAGATGTAAGTTCTTCATAGGTACAACAGGTGTCTCCAAAGAAAAGCAAAGGCACACCACCCCCTCCAAGCCCATACAGGAGTACTACATCAAGTACTTCAACCGCCACTCCAAGTCCTTCTCCACAGAGATCAGTAAGTTCTTCACCGATGGACATTGACAGAGACTCTCCATCGAGAGGCAAAAGAACATTACAACATCATCCATATTTTCAAATGTTGGATCAGAATTTCCAGAGAAGATTCACTAGAAGCCAAGCTAGTGAGATGAATATAGTTTTGCAGCAACTTGAAAATTTGCAATTGTATGGAGATGATGACTCCCATGATCCTAGGGGAGATGTAGTCAATTATGCTTTATTGGCTAGTACACAACTAGAACCAGCTAGCTATGAGAAGGCATGTACTCAAAATGTATGGCAAGAAGCCATGAAAGAGGAAATAACCTCTATAAACAATAATGATACATGGGAGCTAGTAAAGCTACCCAAAAGAAAAAAATGTGTTGGGTGTAAATGGGTCTACAAGACCAAGTACAATGTTGATGGAAGCATTGAGAGGCATAAGGCGAGACTAGTAGCAAAAGGTTTTACTCAAAAATTTGGCATTGACTATGAGGAAACCTTTGCTCCTGTTGCACGACAAGAAACAATCAGATCAGTTCTTTCCTTAGCAGCCCATAAAGGATGGAATGTTCAACACATGGATGTGAAAAGTGCTTTTCTGAATGGATACTTGACAGAAGAGGTTTATGTTCAACAACCTCAAGGTTTTCAAGAACAGGGAAAGGAGAACCTTGTTTACAAATTGAAGAAAGCACTTTATGGCCTCAAGCAAGCACCAAGAGCTTGGTACTCACGCATTGATGGCTATTTCAGTGAGTATGGATTCACAAGAAGCAAAAGTGAACCAACTATGTACTACCTAAAGCATGGAGTAGACATTCTCATAGTTTGTTTGTATGTGGATGATCTAATATTTATGGGTAGTAACAATAAAATGAATATGGAGTTCAAAAACTCCATGATGAAATAGTTCGAGATGAAAGATCTTGGTTTAATGTGATACTTCCTAGGGATGGAAGTGCATCAATCAAATAAAGGGATCTTCATATGTCAACACAAGTATGCTCGAGACATGATCAAGAAATTTGCCATGGAGCAGTGCAAATCAGTTGCAACTCCAACTGGACATGGGATCCAATTGAGCAAGGATGATGGAGCATCAAAGGTTGACATGACCACTTACAGAAGCATGGTTGGGAGTCTGATGTTTCTCACCAACACAAGGCCCGATATTCAATATGTTGTTTCTCTAGTTTCAAGGTTTATGGCTAGTCCATCTGAGCTGCATCTACAAGCAACTAAAAGAATCTTAAGATATGTAAAAGGTACATTGGATTTTGGAATCCATTACCAAAAATGTAATTCTATGAAATTAGTTGGCTTCAATGACAATGATTGGGGCAGCAATATAGATGACAGGAAATCTACATCAGGAAATTGTTTTAGTCTAGGATCAGGACTAATTACATGGAGTTCCAAGAAATAAATTGTTGTAGCATTGTCATCGATTGAGGTTGAGTATATAGCCATCACACATGCTAGTACTCAAGCCCTATGGTTGAGAAAAGTTCTTGAAGAGATTGGAGAAATTCAAAGTGGTCCAACTCGACTGTATTGTGATAACATAAGTGCCATTCAATTGGCATACAATCCAGTCCACCATAGCAGATCAAAGCATTTTGATATGAAGTATCACTTCATTCGAGATATGGTGGAACAACAGATAGTTGAGCTTCAATATTGTAACACTTTGGATAATATTGCAGACATCTTCACCAAAGGTATAGCTAAAGCTCAATATATAAAGCTGAGAGATTGTATAGTCAGTCCTCTCAACTTTAAGGGGGAGAATGTTGGAAATTAAAGCAGTATAAAAAGGTAAAAAAATTGTTTACAACGGTAAGCTTTGGACCTTACCTTTTTACCTCCTTGGACGACAGCTGACTGGGCATATTGGACGACATGGGTGGCAAGGCATTCGACATCAATTTCCCTTCCTCCTTTCCTCCCTATTTTTCTTCATTTCCTAACTTCTCCTATATTTCCTAAGGTTGTTAAATCAACCCTATTTAAGCATTGTAATTTCTAAGTTTCGTAAGGTTAATGAATAATATTTCTTATTTCCATTTTGCTCCAAGACTCACGTGCCACATTACTTAGCGTACCCTAGTTCTACAAAAAACATAACTTCCACTTGCAAATCAACACCATCCCTATTCTTCTAACCTGCATTCACAACCCCAAAAGTGAGCATACAAAGAAGGCATTCCTTATCACAGAAAATAAACTTGCATGCACCAATAGTTAGGATAGATTTTGCAAGTGTCTACAATAGCCCGTGGTCAGAAACAGAATAGTCAAGACAGTGACAAAAATAGTCTAGTCAGTAACAGTGATAGTCAAGTCAATAGTAACAACCCTCTATAAATAGTTTAGAATTATAGACTTCCAGTGTCAGAAATAGTACTGTCAAGATCAGAGAATCTCTAAGGTCAATGAAAGTAACCATTTTAGTAACCGCAGTACAAGTGACAAAGAAAGAGAAAAAATAGTGACAAGGTGGTTAGGGGGTAGACTACATGTCAGATACAATTGATCTCAAACCCCAACTTTTGAACTGTAACTCCAAATCAAAAACTGACAACACTAGTAGACTCGTCAACACATCAATAAAAAAAATTTGGGGTGCCCAAAATCAGTGTTGTTGGATATAGCTCATTGTACCTATTTTTTTGGGTTGATCATTTTGATATACCACATCCCAACACTTTTTTGGATTCCTTACTAAAAATAGTAACTCCTAAAATCCCACATCTGTTTTTAGTAACTCAGTAAAAGAGGGCCCATAATGGTGAGTGGCACTCATGGCCAATACAAGGAGTTATAACTTTCCACAATATTTGCTGATATGCAAAAATCCATTGACTACTTGACCACTACAAACCTCACCATAAGAGAAGAGATTCAAGAGCTTCAATCTCATGATACCACTAGAATATGCTTAGTAGAATAACTTACATAGGTGGAGACCAAGTTGCAAGGTACTCTCACATCTGAACACCAAGCTAAAAACTCTGAACGAGGTCACAGAAGAGAAATAGAATATGGAATAATGGAAATAGAAACCACTCACTATGATCACTATCCAATCTTCAAAATGCTTAAATTAGACATCCCTAAGTTCAATGGAAAGGATTTCGATGGGTGGTTATGTTGGGTTGATCAATTATTTAGACTCCATAATGTCCCTGTATATCATCGGGTTCATATGGCTTCCTTCAACTTAGAATCTGAGGCCTTACACTGGTTCCAATGGCTACGAGCCACTACCCTTGATCAATATTGGGAGGACTTTGAGTCCCAACTACTCGCTTGATTTGGCCCTAATGAATATGAAGACTTCATAGGAGCTTTGACAAAGTTGAAACAAATAGCCATAGTTTACGATTACCGAACATAATTTGAGAAGATGGCAAATAAAACTAAGGCCTTCAATGAGGGATTTTTTATGAGTTGTTTCATGAGTGGGTTTAAAGATGATCTCAAGGCTGAATTCAAGATGTTTAAACCCCAAACCATGATGCAAGATATCAGTTTAGCCTGATTGGACGAATCTAAACTCTCAACTCAAAGGTGAACACCGTGATTTTCTCATGCTCGACCTTCCTTTCCTCCTTGGTTCTAAAATAATATTGATCATAAACCTCCTACTCCTAAGCAACTGAATACATATGAAATGGATGCACGTTGCATCCAAGGGCTATGTTATAATTGTTATGAAATTTTTTTGAAGGGGCATAGATGTGCAAATAAGATATTTTTCTTAATAGAAGCAATGGACCAATCCATTGTAGAACTTGGTAGGGTCCATAGTATTTTGTAGTACATTTCTGGCACCGATGGATTTGTAGAGATGATTTTTTGTATGGCTGCAAGTGAATGAATGCCATATCACCCACATTAAAGCTACACTCAAAACAATGTTGGTTATCCTATTGTCGCTTTTGATTCTGTGCCATGTCCAAAATTTTCTTTAGATGGAAAAGTGTTGGAATATGAGCAAGGTTTGTTGTCATTTATGTCAAGAAGAAAGCAAGGTTTATCATCATTAATGTCATGAGGATGATGACCAAGTTTCAATTTCATCCATGCATTTATGTCAAAAGGTTGATGTCTAAATTCCAATGTTATAAATATCCTCCAGTGGTTTTTCCAACAAGGCAAGAAGTAGGTTGATAAAAATAATAATATTATAATATATAATATTCTAATATTTTCTAGTTATAGTTTGGCATGAAGAGAAACAAAGGTTGTGGAGTGATAAATTTATTATTTTCCAAAATACCCATGTGAAAGTTTATAATGCCCTAAGTTTTAAATTATTTAAATTTAAATATTTTACCTAAAGGTAAAATTTAAATTTAAATTAATTTAAAGGGCCATAATTCGAATTAAATTTGAAATCAAATTATTTCATCCACCGATGTGTTTGAAGATATTGCCATGCATATAAAAGGGGGTAAGAACCCACCTTAGAAATTCATCCATGCAATCGATTTGAATGTGAGACAAATTCATGTGCTAAAGGTCTAAAGGAAATCGCATGTGTTAAAAAGATTTAAGGATAAAGATGAAGGTATAAGTTTTAGTGGGGAACACTTGTCAAACATAGAAGCACTTGTAGCATAGTTGGCAATGAGTATAGTGCTAGATCACTCGCAAGCGACTGGTCGCAGGTTCGAATCTGTACGACAGTGTTTTGGGCAAGGTAGAGTTGGTTTTTTTTAGTTTGTACGATCAGAGGAGGATTAAAATGGAGGCGTGAGCCTTGTTTGTTGTGTGTGGGTATGCAGCCCACTTGGTGGGTGCACACTATGCAAAGGTTATTGGGAGAAGAGTATCGTGAGGTCTAAACCCACCGAAGCTTCTTATTGGTGCAATTATAAGGTATGCGCTCATTTGCTAAAGTTTGATATTACACGCAAAATGCATAAAGGTGGAAATTAAATTTTTAATTTCCTAAAGGTTTTTGTTATTAAAATTTGCATAGTTAAAAGGGTTTATAAGTTATAAAGGGAGATAAAAGGGTATGCAAAGTTTTAATTTGGGTGTTTGATTTTTAAGTGGATAAAAGGAGTAATAAGGTGTTCCAAGGGTGTTAGATGTTTTGGTTGAAATAAAGTTATATTATAAAAATTGATTTGAAAGGAGAAGTAAGGTATAGTTTATTTGTGATATTTTGACTTGGTGAAATATATTTGAAAGAAAATACTAAGGACAAATTTTTTGCTATCGAACCCTTGATATTGACAAAGAGAGTGAGTGTGATTGAGACAGGTTTTGAGAATAAAATCTTCTTCAAAAAAAATTTATGGGCATATCTTCCTTGTGAGTGAAATATTTTTGGATATTGTGAATGCTAAGTTGGAGTGAAAAGGATTGTTTTATAAGCATTGTTGGAAATATTGAGTATCATTGTTATGTGGAGTTGAGAACTATCTTGAACTAGGGTTTGTCAAAGATCATGAGTATCATTGTTACGTGAAGTTGAGAACTATATTGAACTAAGGATTGTGAAATATCATGAGTATCATTGTTATGTGAGGTTTGTTAGATAAGCATAATTGACTAAGCTTTCATTGAGTGATTGATTGAGTGGAGTTGATTAGGCTTAGTTGATTGGAAGTGTTGGAGTGATAGTTCAAGTTCTGTGAAACAAATTGTTCTTTATTCTTAATTTATTTAAAGAAAGTTTGAAAGTAATTTAGTGTTGTGTGATAGTGAAACATATTGAGTCTCTAATCATTCTCTACATGTTTCTGTGACAAAACAAGAGAGATTGAAAGTGATTGAGTATTGTTGTGAGTAAGAATCATATTGAGTCTCTAAAAATTCTCTATATATTTCTATGATATTAAAACAAGATTTTGTGTGAAGCTTGTTTGTATGATTGAAGAGGTTTTTTGTAATAGAGCGAGTTGATTTGAGTGAGCTTTTGTAAAAGCTTACAATCAGTTTGGACAAGTTCTAGTGAGGACTTGTAGAGCAGATTTGAAGGAAGTCTTGGTGAAAACTTGAGAGTAGTGAGAGCAAGTTCTAGAGAGGACTTGTTGGGCAGATTTGAGATAAGTCTTGGTGAAGACTTATTGAGCAGTTTGGACAAGTTCTAGTGAGGACTTGTAGAGCAGATTTGAGAAAAATCTTGGTGAAGATTTGAGAGTAGTGATAGCAAGTTCTAGAGAGGACTTGTTGATAAGATTTGAGGTAAGTATTGGTGAAGACTTGAGAGTAGTGAGAGCAAGTTCTAGAGAGGACTTGTGGACATATTTGAGGTAAGCCTTTGAGAAGACTTGTGAATAGATTTGATTGATTGATTTTTTCAAACCATGAGTTAAGGTTTGGGACAGATCTAGTAGAGTTGATTTATGATTGGATCAAGCCTTATGTTAAGGATTGAGGATAGATTTGAAGATAGATTTTGGTACATATTTGAGGATAGGTTTGTGCTAGATTAGAGATAGATATTGAGCATATTTGTGCTAGATCAAAGGACCATGTTTAGTGTATATTTAAGGATAGATATTAAGCAGATTTTTGTTGGATCGAAGGACTGTGTTTAGTGCAGATTTGAGATAGATATTGAGAATATTTGTGCTAGATTAAAGGACTATGTTTAGTGTATATTTGAGACAAAGATTGAGTATATTTATGCTAGATCGAAGGACTATGTTTAGTATAGATTTGAGATAGAGCTAAGATCAAGCTTTGGATGTGATAGAGTAGATAAAATAGTCTCCAATGGATAGATATAGATTAGCCAAGGTAGTGAGTATAGATATCTTTTGAGTGAGGATAGAGTCTTCAGTGGAGAGAGATCCACAATCTAGTACAGTGGAGGTAGTAGTCTTCTAGAGGATCACCAGCCAAAGCAAAGGAGAAGGAGTTCTCCTATGGATAGAGATCCATAAACTAGCTAAGGGTATTGGTGTCTCCTATGGATAGAGATACATAAACTTGATTAGGGGATTGGTATCTCCTTTGGACAGAGGTCCATAAACATTGTAATAGGGAAAGGATTCCCAAGATATTGATTTAGAAAATATTAATGAAATATTTTCTTTGTGGAGTAGCCCACATTGGGTGAACCACGTTAAATTGGTGTCTCTATTATGTGTGGTTATTTATGCATTGCTTTCATTATTGCTATTGACATTGCATTGATATATTAGATTATATAGCTTGAGTAAAAAAAATTAAAAAGTGGTCTTATATTGTTCACCCCCTCTCAATATAAGCTTGTGTTCTTTAATTGGTATCAAAGCGGGTTCTTTTGGAAGAGTTTAATAGCTTGAAGAAAAATCTTATAAGAACACAGATGGACTCTAAGGATGGATCTTCAAGGAATTCAACACCATTGTTTTATGGGAACAATTATGTACTTTGGAGTATGAGAATGAAGATTCACCTAATGGAACTTGGAAATGAGGTATGGGAAGCAGTTGAGAATGGATACATACTGCCATCTACTCCACCTACAGATAAATATGGTAAGCTTCTATATAATTACAACTCAAGAGAAATGAATGGAATTTTGAAATGTTTACGTGAAACAGAGTTTATAAAGGTTATGCACTACAAATAAACAAATGAAATTTGGGATAAATTTAAAGGCATATATGAAGGATATAAAAATGTCAAAAGGGTAAAGTTGTAAAATTACAAAGGAATATTTGAAGACCTAAAGATGAAGGATGAAGAAAATATTGTTGCATACCTACTTTGTGTAGATGAGGTTTTTAACTCCATGCAAGGACTTGGGCTTGAAGTTCAAGAATATGATGTTTGTGATAATATTTTAAGGTCACTCCCAAAAAAAATTAGTGAAAATATTTCAGCTATAGAAGAGTCAAAAGATATTGATATTTTGAAAATGGATGAATTACATGGCAATATTACAGCTTTTGAGATGAGAATAAAAGAGGAACCTATTTCTTGGAAGGAAGCAACCTTCAAAGTTACTAAGAATACAAATGGTAAGAATTCAGATTCAAGCAATGAGCTATCTAGTGATGAAAAAGCAAATTATGGCAAAAGGAATAAGGACTCAAGAAAGTATAAAGGTACGAAATTAGTTAGATTTTTTAATTGTGGTAAATATGATCACTATGCAACTGATTGCCCAGAGGCTGGAAATAGTAATGATTATGAGAAACAGAATCATAAGAACAAAGAAATAGGAAATCACAGGTACCAAAAGAAAAATAGAGATGACCGAGGCAAAAAAGAAAATAAATTCTTCCAAAGGCATAAGAATATTTTCTATGCAGACAAGGCAAGTAATATCTCAAGTGATAGTGATGAAAGTTCCTCAGATAATGATAAATATGAAGTACTATTTCTAGCAAAAGAAAAATTCAGTGATTAGAAAAAGGTCACCAATCATTCTCAAGTGTTTTACATGTGGTAACTTTGGTCATATTTAAGATAGTTGTACAATGAATGGATTTAGTTTCAGTTATGATGAATATGAAGATGCATTTGAAGGACCAGAAGAAAATCTTTTTATGGCAATAGAAGAAGAAGGAAATACTTCTAGTGGAAATAAATCAGAAAGCAATGAAGATGATCCCAAAGGCAAACAAATAGAGGAAGAATCAGATAAAGGAGAATTTGATCTTGAGGATGAGCTTATTCATGCCCTTGATCCATTAAGAGAGGTAAGAAAGTAGAAGTTAAAAATCAATCTTAAATTTCAAGAATGTGATGAAGAGAAAGGAAAGATTATAGAGGATCTAACCAACTCAATAGCTAAGACAAGGAAGTTTAAAGAGAAGTTAGAAGCTAAGGTTTTAGAATGTGAAATGTTAGAGCAAGAAGTAGCTTCACTAAGGAAGGAAGTAAAAGAATCTAAATATAAGATACAAAAGTTTGGAAAGAGCTCAAAAAACATAGAAAATATTATCAAGGTACAGAGGTGTTCATAAAACAATATAGGACTTGGATTTGAACAAGAACAAAGAAAATAAGGAGATGTGTCAATATCAAGCTCTGAAAAAGAAGAAACTTTAGAAGAAGAAATTGTAATATAAAGTGAGACTTTTGAGGATGAGTTGAACAATAAAGAGTTCAAAAAGAAAATGAATAATGCAAAAATGAGGAACATATGGAACAATAAGTAGCACAGGGTAGATGAGACTAAGAGACCAATGGATTCAAGGCAAGGTAGTTGTAATGGATAATGTTTCTCATGTCACAAGTTTGGGCACAAGGCTTCACAATACAGGACACATGGAAAATAGGAATATGGGAATTTCAAAAATAGGAATCTTTTTCAAGGGTATTGCTACTCTTGTAATAGATTTGGTCACAAGGCAGTAAATTGCAGGGTTCATGATAGAAATGGATATGGCTTCACCAAAAGAAACTTCAAAATAGTTGCACCTCCAAGGAATAACAACATTAAGTGTTATAAGTGCAATAATTATGGGTATACAACAAATTGGTGTAGAAAAAAATTCCAGAGACAATTAGGAACAAAAATAGTCAAAGGAATCAAAATAATCAGTTGAGGAAGAAAGTGGACAAATGTAAATTTCAGTGCTTACTAGGAGTAGAAATACTCCCACCCCAGAATTAACCACCTCAAGAGGAGGTGGGGGAGGGACTAAGCTAAGAGTCTCATTCTTAGCCCCAAGCCCCAAATGTGACCCTTTTCCATTGATGTCAAAGGGGGACAGATTTGAGTTAGGGGGAGAGCATTCAGTCAAGAGGGACAGTTTCTCAGGGGGAGTAGAACAGAAAAAGGTAAAGGAAATGGTAAAAGAAAAATGGGTTGCCATCAATGACAAAGGGGGAGATTTTTGTAAATATGAGCAAGGTTTGTTGTCATTGATGTCAAGAAGAAGCAAGGTTTATCATCATTAATGTCATGAGGATGATGACCAAGTTTCAATGTCATCCATGCATTTATGTCAAAAGGTTGATGCCCAAATTTTGGTGTTATAAATTTCCTCTAGTGGTTTTCCCAGCAAGGCAAGAAGAAGGTTGATAAAAATAATAATATTATAATATATAATATTATAATATTTTCTTGTTATAGTTTGGCATGAAGAGAAACAAAGGTTGTGGAGTGATAAATTTATTGTTTTCCAAAAGACCCATGTGAAATTTTATAATGTCCTAAGTTTTAAATTATTTAAATTTAAATATTTTACCTAAAGGTAAAATTTAAATTTAAATTAATGTAAAGGACCATAATTCGAATTAAATTCAAAATCAAAAATTTTCATCCACCGACATGTTTGAAGATATTGCCATGCATATAAAAGCGGGTGATAACCCACCTTAGAAATTCATCCATGCGATCAATTTGAATGTGAGATGAATTTGTGCGCTAAAGGTATAAAGGAAATCGCATGTGTTAAAAATCTTTAAGGAGAAAGACGAAGGCATAAGTTTCAGTAGGGTACACTTCTCAAATGTAGAAGCACTGGTAGCACAATTGGTAGTGAGTGCAATGCTAGGTCACTCACAGGAAAAAAGTTACGGGTTTGAATATGCATGACAATGTTTTGGGAAAGGTAAAGTTAGTTTTCAATTTTAGTTCGCATCATCGGAGAAGGGTTAAAAGGGAGGCATGAGCCTCATTTGTTGCATGTGGGCATGCAACCCACTTGGTGGGCATACGCTATGCGAAAGCACTTGGGAGAAGGGGATCATGAGGTTGAAATACACTGAATCTTATTTTTGGTGCAAGTATAAGGTATGCACTCATTTGCTAAGGCTTGATATTGCACACAAAATGCATAAAGGTTGAAATTTAATTTCATAAATGTTTCTATTATTAAAATGTGCATAGTTAAAAGGGTTTATAAGTTATAAAGGGAGATAAAATGGTATGCAAAGTTTTAATTTGGGTGTTTGATTTTGAAGTGGATAAAAGGAGTAATAAGGTGTGCCAAGGGTGTTAGATGTTTTTGTTGAAATAAAGTTATATTATAAAAATTGATTTTAAAGGAGAAGTAAGGTATAGTTGATTTGTGATATTTTGACTTGGTGAAATATTTTTGAAAGAAAATACTAAGGACAAAAGTTTTGCTATCTAACCCTTGAGATTGGCAAAGAGAGTGAGTGTGATTGAGACAGGTTTTGAGAATAAAATCTTCTTCAAAACAAAGGTATGGGCATATCTTCCTTGTGAGTGAAATATTATTGGATGTTGTGAATTCTAAGTTGGAGTGAAAAGGATTGTTTGATAAGCATTGTTGGAAATATTGAGTATCATTGTTATGTGGAGTTAAGAACTATCTTGAACTAGGATTTGTGAAAAATCATGAGTATCATTGTTATGTGAATTTGAGAACTATTTTGAACTAAGGATTGTAAAATATCATGAGTATCATTGTTATGTGAGGTTTTTTTGATAAACATTGTTGACTAAGATTTCATTGAGTGATTTATTGAGTGGATATGATTGGGCTTAGTTGATTGGAAGTGTTGGAGTGATAGTTCAAGTTATGTGAAATAAATTGTTCTTTATTCTTAATTGATTTGAAGAAAGTTTAGAAGTAATTGAGTGTTGTGTGAGAGTGAAACATATTGAGTCTCTAACCATTCTCTATATATTTCTATGACAAAACAAGAGATATTGAAAGTGATTGAGTATTTTTGTGAGTAAGAAGCATATTGAGCCTCTAACCATTCTCTATATGTTTCTGTGAGACTAACACAAGATTCTGTGTGAAGCTTGTTTGTGTGATTGAAAAGGTTTTCTGTAATAGAGTGAGTTGAGTTGAGTGAGCTTTTGTGGAAGCTTACAATAAGTTTGGACAAGTTCTAGTGAGGACTTATAGAGCAAATTTGAGGTAAGTCTTGGTGAAGACTTGAGAGCAGTGAGAGCAAGTTCTAGAGAGGACTTGTTGGGCAGATTTGAGACAAGTATTGGTGAAGACTTGTTGAGAAGTTTGGAAAAGTTCTAGTGAGGACTTATAGAGCAGATTTGAGGTAAGTCTTGGTGAAGACTTGAGAGTAGTGAGAGCAAGTTCTAGAGAGGACTTGTTGAGCAGATTTGAGGTAAGTCTTGGTAAAGACTTGAGAGTAGTGAGAGCAAGTTCTAGAGAGGACTTGTGGACATATTTGAGGTAAGTCTTTGAGAAGACTTGTGATTAGAGTTGATTGATTGATTTTTTCAAACCTTGAGTTAAGGTTTGGAACATATCTAGCATAGTTGATATATGATTGGATCAAGCCTTGTGTTAAGGCTTGAGGATATATTTGAAGACCAATTTTGGTGCATATTTGAGGATAGTTTTGTGCTAGATCAGAGACAGTTTGAGCAGATTTGTGCTAGATCGAAGTACTGTGTTTAGTACAAATTTGAGGATAGAGATTGAGCAGATTTATGTTGGATGGAAGGACTATGTTTAGTGCAGATTTGAGATAGATATTGAGCATATTTGTGCTATACCGAAGGACTGTGTTTAGTGCAAATTTGAGATAGAGATTGAGAAAATTTGTGCTAGACCGAAGGATTATGTTTAGTGCAGATTTGAGATAGAGCTGAGAGTAAGCTTTGGAGGTGATAGAGCATGGGACAATAGTCTCTAATGGATAGAGATCCATTAGCTAGGGCAATGAGGACATTGATATTCTAAGTGAGGACAGAGTCTTTAGTGGAGAGATATCCATGAGCCAATGTAGTGGAGGCAGTAGTCTTCTAAAGTATCACCAGCCATAGTAGAGGAGGAGTTCTCTTGTGGATAGAGATCCATAAACTAGCTAATAGGATCAGTGTCTCTTATGTATAGAGATCCATAAACTTGATTAGGGGATTGGTGTCTCCTTTGTATAGAGGTCCATAAAAATTGTAATAGGGAAAGTATTCCTAAGAGATTGATTGAGAAAATATTAGTGTAATATTTTCTCCATCGAGTAGCCCACATTGGGTGAACCACATTAAATTGGTGTCTCTATTATGTGTGGTGATTTGTGCATTGTTTTAATTACTGTAGTTGTTATTGCCATTGATATATTGGATAGTATTTTTTGAGAAATAAAATTAAAAGTTGATCTTATACTGTTCACCTGCCATCTCACTATAATCTTGTGTTCTTCACAAAGAACATCGGTATGTTGGTTGAGATTAGTGTCGAATGCCTGGACCTTGGAGCTACCTGGGATGTATGAAGAATGTGTGAGTGGAGGGTACCCATAAATGACCTCAAAAGGGGTGAGTTTGGTTGTTGTATGATAGGAAGTGTTGTACCACCATTCGGCCAAAGGAAGCCACTTCACCCATTGAGTAGGATGATCTGATGCAAAGTAGTGAAGATAGGTGAAGATAGGTCTCCAAAGCAGTGAATGATAGGCTAAACTAATTTTGAGTTGAGTTCCTTGCAACTTAAACAATTCTTGCTAGAAATTACTAGTGAAGGTTGGGTATTTATTGGACACAATGGAGGTGGGCATACCATGAAGGCAAAAAATAGAATTGATAAAACACCCTATAGCAACTAATTGGTTGTGTTAAAAAATATAATTACTCACAAAGGGGAATGTGCATGATATGATATGTGAAATGTGGGGGTTTCCCTATACTCTTTTGTAAACTAAAATGTATGTGTAAAATAGTCAGTGGTCATCTAAACATCATTGTTGATGTTCATCTAGTATCTACCCTATCTCAAGAGGATCCCTTAATAAGAAAAAACTCATAAGAAAAACCACAAGTGATGATCATGGATAAGGTTTGATTAAGACTCATGACAATCATACAAGCCTGGTGTGTTGTAATACAATATAATGTAAATGCAATGAATGAAATGATTAATGCAACTAATTAATGAATGCAGTGATATGCAATGCAAGATGATGTGATCAATGCAATGTTTTTGTGATTGATTTTTTTGTGTATTATTTTTGTTGATTTTTTATTTTTATTTTTAAATTGACCAAAGGGCTTTAGTGTCTTTGGGGATTTTTGTGAATTGACCAAAGGGCTTAAGTGCCTTTGGAGATTTTTTTGAGTTGACCAAAGGACTTAAGCACCTTTGGAGATTTTTATGAATTGACCAAAAGGCATAAGTACCTTTGGAGATTTTTGTGAGTTGACAAATTGGGCTTAAGTGCCTTTGGAGCTTTTTTTGAATTGACCAAAGAGCTTAAGTGCATTTGGAGATTTTAGTGAGTTGACCAAAGGTCTTAGGTGCCTTTGGATATTTTTGTGAGTCTTGATTTTCCTTTGTTTTTTTTGGGTCTTATAGTATTAAACTTTGCAGTAGACTTCCTTATAACTCCCTAGTATTGAGATATGTTATAAATATGATTCCCCTCTATCACTTGTAATCAATTATTTTTAGAAATCTATTAGAAATGCAATATTCAAAAATAAGAATTCAATATATTTAGTTGGATTGTCTAAGTCCTTTTTTAATATTCCAACTATAATTTTGATGCAATGATAGGTTCTAAACTTCTATAAATTCAATTGAAGTAGGATTCCTTATATCTCCCTAATTAGAATTTTTAGAAATACTAAGTATTTGCAAACTAGATTTTTCTACACCTTATATCTCCTTGTGTTTTGATGTTTGCAAATATTCTTGAAGCAATGGAAATAATTTAAATGCTTCTACTTTTAATCCTTTCTTTCATATAACCAATATTTTTTTCTAGAGAACCTTTCAACACCTTATTACTCCTATTAATATATCTAGAATATGTAATAAAATTTGATATCAAAATTACAATATAATAATGAATATTTCTCACCTTATCAAACTTTGATTATGATTTACAATTTGTTTGGAATGTATGCTATTTGCAAGATCTGATTTCACTTGTTTCTCTTCACCTTGCCTATCCACCTTCTTCTTGCAGATGGACTTATTTGTATTTCTTTATTCAAATGAATGTTGGATTAATATGTGCTCTACTCCTTACTTTTTATCCCTAGCTATTATGTGCACTATATGACACTTGAAATCTCTTCAAATTTGGTTTTTCTCTTGTATGTAGTTACTTCTCTATTGTTGGTTTTTGAAACGTACAAAAGTTTATTTTTGATCAAACATAAGTACAAAGTAAATGCAAATGTTTAGAAAATTGTTCTTTATTCATTTGAAATGGAATTCATAGGTTACAATAAGGATTATAAGGAATCCTTTTCATAATGAACATCAAGTAGACTAATAGCTGCTCTTGGATTTCTTAATGTAGGTGGTATTCTTGCGTATGTGGGCCACCATTGGTGTTGATGTGGATGCTTTTTCACCTATTTTATGACCTAAAAAATAGGGTTAGTGTGTTTGGGGGCTTGCCTTGGTCAAGCCTCGTTTTGATGAAAGACAATGAAAACTAGAAGGAAAACTATATTGAAATGCATTAAAATTTGTATAGAATATCATAAAAACATCAAATGATGCTTACCTGAGAGATTTGGAGTGAAATGAATCCTGTAGGGTCAATTCACCCCCCGAGGAGTGAATTGGTACTGGATTCGTGGGCCAAGGGGTGAATTGCACTGTAAGTGGTTCCTACTAAAAATCCTTGCATTGATGGGCTCTTGAGGTGTTGTAATGTTGTTGGTACAAACTAGATGTCCTTGTTCACATTTTGATAGAGTTTATGTACTTCAACAAAAAGGGGAGAGAGATTTAGAATGAGGGATTATGTCCACTATTTATAGATAAACCTAAGCTGCAAGGGGTGTGGTTAGGATAACTAAACCCTAAGGCCAATTTTTTATAGTGGTTAGGTTAGGGTTTATGAGGTGTCATCCCCACATTCCCTAAGGAAATAACTCATCCTCACACGTGTTAGGAGAGATTAGGGTTAACTAGTAGTAGTTAACTCTAATGTTAGATTAGGTTTAGGTTAGGATTTCCTAATAAATATCCTAACTAACCTAGTGTACACACATGTGGCAGGGAATAATGAGGACTAATTAGGGATTAGGAACCTAATTAACATTTTTAATCCAAAAATTTTACTTTAAGTGAAGTCACTTTAAAATTAGAATTAGAATTAGCTTTAATTAATAATTTTTAGGAACTAATAGTCCCATGGGGTCCTAATTAGTTCTAGGAAGGGCTTAGGTTGCCTTAGGTGATCGATAAGTGGTCTTTTGATGAATGAAAGGTGTTTATGATGTGGATTAAGTATTTTAATAGGGTTTTGTACCTATAAAGTAGTGGAATGGCCTATGTAAGTCTACGATATACTACGCTAATCTAGAGTGATCTATGTTAGTATACGCATGTCTATAGTAGTCTACACATATCTACGATAGTCTACGTAGGTCTAGAGGGATATACAATAGTATACACTGGTCTACAATAGCCTAGAGGTGTCTAGGATAGACTATGTAAACCTATAAGTGTCCAAAAGGATCTACAAGTATGTAGAGGTAGCTATGTGCAACTTTTAGGTGTCTATATTTTGCCCCTTTTTGTCATATATTGTTTGGCACACATTTTAATATAAAAATATGAAGGGATGTGTAGGGGATAAGGGAAAGAAGGAGAATGGAATCCAACCAAAGGTATGTAGACGCTAAAAGTGTGACCATACAACATTGATCGGGAATCTAGGGAGAGAAGAGAAGAAGAGAAGAAGAAGATGGGAAAGAAGAGAAAAAGAAAGAAAAGAAAATGACAAAAAAATTCGGTGAATGGAAATGGATGATTACAGATGCAACGCAATAATTTTGCTGAGTTTGTATGACATTTCACAATGTCATACTGGTTGCTTGTGGGGGCAAATTTTGACTACTTTTATTTTGTGACCAATGCAAGATGGTCCAAAGTATGAATAGAACAAATACCTATTTAAATTTTTGCTATTGATTGATTGATGAGTGCATGGTGACAAGTGTCAAACCATTTGAGCTAGTTAACATATGGATTATTCAAATGTGTCATTAATTATGTATCATGAATGCCATAGTGACATATCCAATGTTGTGCATGAGTTATTCAAACATGTCATTCATTATGTATCATGAATGCCAGAGTGACATATCCATTGTTGCGGACAACTCTCGTGATCTAACAAATATCTCATTGGGATTTGAGATTATTATCATAAGATAATCTTCAACAAAAAATTGTGTGATGTGATATTCATGATTTAGATGTTTGGTTTTTTGGTGCATGCAAAGCTGAATTTTGGATATGAACACCCCCTCAAACAAGGAATCAACAATGAGGCGAATGAAATGTGGTGATGTGATGATGGATCGGTTGATAGAAGAAAAATGCATGATGATATTGATGAAAAATTATATGGGTAGGAAGATGGGAAGATTTTATATGTTTTGGGATGAAATTTGGATGATTTTGGGTCTTCTAGGCTCAATTTGCAATGCAGGGGATGAATTGGATCTGGATTCATAAGTCGGGGGACGAAATAGACTATTTAACTCTTGCATAGTATTTTGGTAGTTTGTGGGACCAAACGATGTTAGAATTGGATAAATATAATACCGTTGGAAAGCTCTTTCCAAGATCTATCTAATGGTGGAGGTTTTGGTAAATTTGGAGATGATTGGATAGGTGAAAAATTAGGCCAAATATGACCCTAATTTTAGAAATGATGAGTGCAAAATTTCAAGCCTTGTGAAGGGTGTGCATGATGAATATATGTTGTGTCTACATACAATGTGTGTGAGTTTATGTGTGTATAATGTATACATGTTGTGAAATGTGTTTGATATGAATGATGTGCGTTAGGTATGATCCTAACTAAACATGAGTATGCATGAATGATGATATGTAGAGGTTATATGTGATAACCTGTGGACATACATGGTTACCATCTTACTTATCATGGTCAAAAAGAAAAATATGAAGAATTACACTGACCAATAACCAAAACATGAAACAAGAGAACATGTGGTGTACAAACTGACTGAGGTGTGCAAGATGCACATGAAATAAATATAACAATTCATGAATTTATGTGGCAAATGATAAATGCAAGTGTGTATGAGAAGATACATGTGACAAACAGAGTCAACGATGATGTTATACGACCCTAATTCTCAAGCATAGTGAATGTTTAAAAGAGTTTCTAGGAGCTCAAATGACATAGTATGAAGAATCAAACTAATCTAATTACCATTTAATATCATTAAGATACCTTAACTATCATAACTAAGGTTGAATTGTTCATGGACCTATGTGTGCACATGATGTTCTTTTATCCATTTTGAGGGATGTTGGACTAACTCGTTACAAACTTATCCAAATTAGCTAGCTCATCCACAAGCATGTAGTGATCTATGCAAGAGAATTTTACTAATGTGATAGATGTGTCACCACTTGGAAGACTATTCCACTGGTAGGTAGGCTCTTGGAGACTATTGCTAGCGATAGAAATCATCCCATGATGTTATGTTCAACCTAAGGAACAAAGGCAATGAAGCATAACAATTGTGATATCTAGAGGCTTTTCCTTTTATTTTCTACCCCTTATTTATTGCTTGTATTTTTGTGGTGCTCTTTGTTTTTTTTTTGTATGGGCATTCGCTTTTGTTTTTTACCCGTATTTGTGATGCTTTATTATGCTTATCCCTTTTTTTATCCCTAGGTCATATTTTTATCATGCAAATGATAGGATGAGTAGGGGAAACCATTTTCTATATGGTGAGGCTTATGCAAGGTGTTGTCCTCCCTAGACTCAAAATTTTCTTAAGATGTAGTGTGTGAGTGGTCCATGAACGGACTCAATTTAGCTAGTGAAAGTCTTGAAATCCTATAGATTTTGATGATGTTCAATACATGTTGATTAAACTAACCATGAATGGTTGAGCAATAGAAAGACTTCTTGTAAACATGCAACTAAGAATAGAACTGATGTGGTGATGTGTATGAGCAATGGTATGCTTATGTACAAGGAAGAAAAATAACATGACTAGAGGTGATGTCTACATGATACGATAAAATACCTAAAATTGTATAGGAGGATGCGACTAATGTGTTTTGACAATGAAAAGTGAGTGAGATAGATATATGCAAGAAGGTGTACCCAATATGTGGGATTCCATGGATGCATGAAATAGTTAAACTAAATGCCAATATTTTGTGGTCATCGATGTGATTGATGGATGTAGATGATTATGATGGAAGAGGAAAATAAAGTGTAAGATACATCACCAATGGAAGGTTTTGATTTGTTTGTATTTGTTGGATGTTTGTTGTGTTTGATGTCGAATGTACAAGAATGTACAAGCAAGGAAGGTTTCTCATGGAAGCAAAATCTTTGTGAGGACAAAGAAGTGAAAAATTGTTGTGCTATGCTAGGCTATGCTAGGTTGTGTATGTTATGCTATGCTAGGCTATGCTAGGCTATGTATGTTATGCTATGCTATGCTATTCTAGGCTATGTATGGTATGCCATGCTAGGCTATGCTAGAATATGTGTATATTATACCTACTCTAGGCTATGAGTATGCTATGACTGTGCTAGGCTAGGCTAGGCTATTTTTGCTGAGGTTTTTGGACAAACCTATCCAAATTTTTTCTTAGCTTTTTGGACAAACCTATCCAAATTTTTGCTGAGGTTTTTGAACAAACCTATCCAAATTTTTACTAAGGTTTTGGAGAAACCTATCTAAATTTTTACTAAGGTTTTTGGAGAAACATATCCAAATTTTTACTGAGGTTTTTGGAGAAACCTATCCAAATTTTTATTGAGGTTTTTGGACAAACCTATCCAAATTTTTACTGAGGTTTTTGGACAAACCTATCCAAATTTTTACTAAGGTTTTTGGATAAACCTATCCAAATTTTTATTGAGGTTTTTGGATAAACCTATCCAAATTTTTGTTGAGGTTTTTGGACAAACCTATCCAAAATTTTACTAAGGTTTTTAGAGAAACCTATCCAAATTTTTATTGAGGTTTTTGGATAAACCTAGGTTGCTAAGGGATACTAAAAATAATGATCCAAAAATTTTGTTGAGGTTTTTTTAGAAACCTGGTTTGCTAATGGATTCTAAAAATAATGTTTCAAAATTTTTGCTAAGGATTTTGGAGAAACCTAGTTTGCTAAGGGATTCTAAAAAGAATGTTCCAGAATTATTTTTTGAGGATTTTGGAGAAACCTGGTGTGCTAAGGGATTCTAAAAAGAAAGTTCCAAAAAAAATTCTAAGGATTTTGGAGAAAATTGGTGTTTGGAAAAACAATTGTGATGAAGGCAAGGCAAAAGGGTGTGACCTTTGATAAAAGGATAGAACCTTTTTGAACTTGGTGATTGATTTGATTTGATTAGGGAAAGGTAAAGGATGCAACCTTTTGAACCTTGTGATTGATTTGATTTGATGAGGGTAAGGTAAAGGATGCCACATTTCAAACCTGGTGACTGATTTGATTTGATGAGGGTAAGGCAAAGGATGCCACCTTTTGAACCTAATGATGTATGATGTATGATGTATGTCCCTATTTTAAATTATGTATGGGCTGAAGATGAAGTTACCCCAGTTTTGGATGATGGTTTGGGAGAGGATGAAATTACCCCAATTGTGAATGATGAATGGGGAAATATGAAGTTTCCCCAGTTTTTAATGATGGATTGGGTGAAGATGAAATCATACCAATTTTGAAGGATGGATGTTGGAGAAGATGGAATTATCCTAGTTTTTGAATGATGTATGGGAGGGAGGTGAAGTTACCCCAATTTTGAAGGATGGATGGGAGAGAAGATGGAATTCCCCCAGTGTTCAAATGATATATGGGGGGAAGGTGAGGATGCCCCCAATTAAATGATGTATGGGGAGAAGGTGAAATTATCCCCAGTTTTGTAATTATGGATTGAGGAATCATCAATGAGGTGAGTGAAATGTGATGAGGTGGTGATGAGTCGATTGATAGAGAAAATTTGTGACAATAGAGAGGAAAAATTGGGTAGACATGAAGAAGAAGGAGAAAAAGGTGCTAGAGTGAAAAAGATGTGCATTTGGTGGTTGTTGCTATGATTCACATGGTGGGGGTGAATTGAACCTGAATTCATAGGATGGGGGGTGAATTGGACCTAAATTCGTAGGTTGGGGTGAATTAGACTGTTTGACCCATGTGTAATATTTTAGCAATTTGGGGGACCAAATGATATTAGAATTGGACAAATATTATACCATTGGAAAGCTCTTTTAAAGATCGATATAATAGTAAATTTTTTGGGAAATTTAGAGATTATATGATGGGGGAAAATTTGGGTCAAATATGATCCTTATTTTAGAAGTGATGAATGTGCAATTTCAAGCCTTTTGAAAGGGAAAATTGACATTATTAGTGAAATGGTCAATGGGTGATGATGGAGAAGAAGAAAGGGAAAGTAAAGAAGTAAAGGAGAAGAAGATGTAAGGGAAGGAAGAATGGTGAAAACCACATGGAAAAATGGAATGCTATGTATGAGGAAGGTGAAAAGTGGAAATGGGTGATGGTGGAAGTGGATGATGGTGGAAGTGGAGGAATGGGCACATCCCAATGTACAATAGATAGTTTTGATTATGAGTAGTGATGCTAATCATGCCAACCATTCCATGGGAAGGAGGATTATGGTGTACATGATTGACCTACCTTGATTGGGCTTATTGAGTGGGTTGAGTCTCATGAGGATTAGTCCCCCTATGTTTAGGTAATGTGTTATGATAATTACCCAAATTTTGATTTTGTGGTGTGATGGGGTTTGAAAATTGAATAGTACCATGATTGATAAGATCCTCAACTAAGTCATGAAAGGTGTGATAAGAATAGACGTCATGACCTGGATGTTTATGGTAGACACAAAATATATGTTTGATGTACCCATGAGGGTTGAGTCAATTTGGATCTATAGGTAAAATATTTGGTAATGTAATATGACAAGCCTCAAACAAGCTTTGGAATAAAGTAGATAGAGGCTCAGAAAGTGAATTCCAATTGTGATGTCGATGTGGAAGATGGGTACCATGAGCTCATTGTGATTTGGATGGAGGAGGTGCATTAGTATGAGATAACTATTATTGTGGAGGAGGAGGGTGTGATATTGATGAAGAAGATGGAGAGGCTACCACTACTTGATTGGTTTGTGGTGGTTCAAAGAAGGGTTGATTCAGTTCATTGTAATTGAAGTGAGAATTTGAAGCGTAAGATGGCTTCTATTGAAGTTTGATTTTTCTATATTGGACCTTGATGTCCTCAATAACTTTTACTTGAGCAATGGCTTCCTCAAAGGTGCAACTTTGGTGAAGCTATAAATATATGGATATATGTTTGTGACAACTCTTTGAAAAAAGCATAACAAGTTCTATAGATGGGATGCTATGAGCTAGGTCATGGATGACAGATCTCCATCAAGATATGAAATCTGTGAGAGGTTCATCGTCAGCCTATTGTAAGGCATAGACATAAAAAAAGTTTATCTTCTTCTTGATGTTTATGGAGAAATGCTCTAGGAAGGAGTTGGCCAATTGTTCAAAGGTGTACAAACTATGGCACAGGAGCATATTGTACTAGTCTAGGGCTTGTCCCCCAAGCGAAATGGAGAAGGTATATAACATGAGGGGTTTGCTACTATGAAGTCGATAGCAAGTTAAGTGGTAGTTATTGACGTGTTCTCTATAATCTTCCTTACCTTTGTACTTATCAAAATTTGGGATCTCAAAGCAATAGGGTTAAGGTGGTATAAAAACTAATAAATGAATTGGATCACTACAGAGTTCATCATTTGTTGGTTTTTATGGTCCATAAGTAGTTGTGCACAGGTTTAAAATCTTGACCTCATCTCGTAGGAGTTGAATTTTAGGTGTTAAGGGCATGGAGGACTGTGCTAATGTGGGTTGAGCCTAGGAATATGGTGGGTATTAAAGTTGTTGTTCTTCCCAGTACTGAGGGGGAAAGTGTGGCAACTAGTCCTGGTAAGGTTACTGTTGGGAAATGTATGATGTCATGGCTAGTGGGTTACTAAGCTATGGAATAGGTGCTTATTGGAGATAGTGGCATTGTGGTTGTGGGATGTGTTGCTGTGGCATGGGTACCTATTGGGTAGGAGCCTACTATAATGGTTGGGTCATAGAATATGATGACCACAAAGGAAGAGACATGAAGAATGTATATCCATTAGGTAATGGTGGAGGTATCAATATTATCGATGCTAGGGGTGGTAGAGGTAAGGTGTCAAAGGATATGACTTGTCTCTATCCCAAAGGGTGGGAGGTGGCACTAAACTGTGTAGCTTAGCCTTGAGATGTAGGAATATAGGTTACGGGTCTTTATCTGTAGGTAGGAAGAAGACTAGTAGTTGGGGTCTAAAAATGAGGAGGAGGAGGTAACCTAAATGTTTATGTAGATGAATGTTGAGCAAATTATTGGGTAGGGTGCATTTTAGACACCTGATATGGAGGTGTGAATGATGATGAGGAAGGAGGGTAAGCTTCTAGGGTAGGAGCTTGGGAGGCTGGAGTGAGGAATGCATCCACTCTATATTGGGTGTGAGTTATCAGTTGTTGTTATTGATATTGTGTGGTTTGGGTTTGAGGATGTGGCTGTGATAGATCCTCAAAGGTTGGTAAGAAATGTTATTGGGATGATGATAGTTGAGACTCTTGAGAATAGTATGGATTTATGTTTTAAGTGGTGCTTTTTGGTCATGTAAGGAGGGTTGTGTTGAGTGAATATTTGTCCTATTACAAATGAACACGCAACTGGAGTCTTATACCAGAAGACTCTTTATTGCAAAGAAATATGTTATTTTTCTTTAATTTCTCCAAACTTCTTGTGAATAGACCACTATATTCTTAAAACCAATTTTGACTTAATGCAAATAAATGAATGTATCCCAGAATAGCTCAGATCCTGTAAGTAACTGTTAACAAGGGACCTTTGTTGATTCACAGCAAACTTTGTAACCCTAATTTGTTAAAGTAACCACTCATGTAACAAAAGAAAGAAAAATTCCTTTTATGTTCTGACATTAATGAAATTAACGTATGGTCTATTTGAATGTTAGTTGGTTCATCTTATCTTTTGTTTAATTGTTTTGTTATTTTAACGTTAGCTTCTAAATGAGATTAAAAATATACCAAAAACTAAAATAGAAATATTCTTATGCGAATCAGCTGGAAAACCAAAGAAGGACGTTAATCTGGTTAGCAATCTCCTCCCTGCAAAACCCCAAGTTATGAGATGAAGCTCTAAAAAAACCTGACCTAACAGACCTGTAATAAACATAGTCAAATCAAATCAGATGTAGATTCTAAGGAAATAAGTAATTTGCATTGTTTTGTCATTCACCTATCGCAACCCACATTATGGTGTAAACAAATAGATACAAAAAAAAATAATGTAAAGGAAATATATACAGGAAAACAGTAGTCTTAGCCTTCAATATCCTTTTGGTTTCACACACAAAAGTTACTCTCGCCAAATAACTCCTTTATTCAATAAAATAATGCTTTTCTGTTTACAATTTCCAGCCCCGTATCTATCTACATCTCTACTATTTAAACTTTATGTTACTGCTCTCGACTACTCTGTGACGCTTCGTTTCAGTTCCTAGGACGCTTCGTTTCAGTTTCCCGCCTTTTGGTGTTTTAACCCTTTGCTTGAATCTGCAACGCTTGATCTTCTCTGCGACTAGTAACTGTCGATCTGAAGCGTTACTCTGATCCTCATGCCCTTCTGCCATGTGTTCGGCGCTCTCTGCATGCTCAGTAACGGTCCCTTGAAAATCATGACTAAAAATAGCCCGCGGCCTTGCTCCTTTGCTTTCACAGCAAAAACGTGACATGTCGCGAAATCGTGACATGTCGCGATATCGCGATGCCTTTGCTCTCCGTATGCTCCGGCCAAAACCTATCACAAAATCATGACCATTTTCTCCTTCGGGCCCTCTCACCGCAATCTGTCGTGATATCGCGACGCATTTTGATCTCCGTACGCTTTTCCGAAACCTATCACGAAATCGTGACCACTTTCTCCTTCGGGCCCTCTCACCGCAATCTGTCGTGATATTGTGATGCATTTTGATCTTCGTATGCTTTGTCGAAACCTATCGTAAAATCGTGACCATTTTCTCCTTCGGGCCCTCTCGCCGCAATCTGTCGCGATATCGCGACGCATTTTGATCTCCATACACTTTTTTGAAACCTATCGTGATTTCGCTACCGTTTCTCTGTTTTGGGCATGGTCTTCATTTTTTGTCATGATTTCACATCTTTTCTGTTTCGTACACTTTGCCGAAACCTGTCGCGATTTTGCTACCGTTTCTCTGTTTTGGGCATGGTCTTCATTTTTTGTCACGATTTCGCGACATCTTTGCCTGGATGGAATGCTTCACCAAAAATTGCACGAAATCACTACCGTTTTGATACTTAAGCCTTTTTATCCACTTGCGCCGCAAAAATACGACACGTCATGATTTTGTGACGTCTTTCGAGCTATGCACATTTTGTCTCAGTTTTGTCATGATTTTGTGACCATTTTCTACCTTGTGCCTCCTGCCAGCTTTCAAGCCACGAAAATCAAACACGTCGTGATTTCTCTACGTTTCCACCCACTTGCTGTCGTTGACCATGTTGACCGCAATTTTGTGACACGTCACAATTTCGCTACCATTTTTCATTCTGCCCTTCTCTCTTTTTGGCCGCGACGGAGCGACATGTCGCGATTTCGTGACACCTTTCTGTTTTTGGCCGCGACGGAGCGACATGTCGTGATTTCATGACACTTTTCTGTTTTTGGCCGCGACGGAGCGACATGTCGCGATTTCGTGACACTTTTCTATTTTTGGCCGCGACGGAGCGACATGACGCGATTTCGTGACACTTTTCTATTTTTGGCCGCGACGGAGTGACATTTCGTGATTTCACGACACCTTTGTATTTTTTGCTATGACGGAGCGACATGTCACGATTTCGTGACACCTTCTACACTTGTGCATTTTTTGCCCCTTTCCTCAATTTTTTAGCATATGGGTCATTGGGATTTTCTCTAAAAACCTGCATAAAGGTGGGTCCCCAATTTTGAGGTGTGTTGTGGAATAGCCACAACAGGTTGTTGTATGGTTTGGAATGATGACATCTGGGTACATGTGGTAGAGGATGAAGGGTCTTATATCATTACTATAGCAGGGGTGAATGATGCAACCTCAGGGCAAGTGTGGTTCAATAGGGAGGATTCATTCTCAAAGAGGGATTGAGATAAACTCTGGAAGAAAGGGTGTAAAAAGTTGGGGGATGTAGTTGGAATCTCCTCATCTATGGTGAATAATGGGTTAGGTTGTCTTGAAGTAGTGTAGATCACATGATTGTAGAACATGGTGGGTGGATTAGGGGATGATACAAGAAAAATGAGTGGGTAATATTATACGAGTGAAATGACAAGAGCTTCACTCAAAGTGGACATCTCACACTGAGCCATTGTGTGTGTATAGTGTGGATCAAACTCTATGAGTGGATTGGGTGTGTATGTGGACATCCCCTTCATGATGGAAGGAGAAGGGATGGCTTGAATAGAAGGGATGTTATGTGCCTCCTCTATAGGGCATGTTTGCTCGCATGCACGATTCTAGGTGATAACAAGCATGATGATGAGTAGCCATGTATGCAATGTGTAAAGGGGTTTGGAAGTAACCTTGTGGTGTGTGGACTCAAACTAAAGTTACAAGACATGTGGATTTGATGAAAAAAGTGCTATGTGGTGTGATGTGCTAAAACCAATTTGTGATCATGCAAATAATGCAAAACTAGACTCGGTTATAAATACAAGAAATAAAGTGTTTTGTTCATTTGGTGTGTTTTGTTGTTGATACTTCCTAAACAAGATCACAGGTAGTGATGAGTGTCATTGAGTCTCATCATTTAATCTCAATGATTTATCAATCCGGGGTGGTGTCCAAGGCTGTCTACGATAGAAGGCTAGGGCAGAGTACAATTCAGGCATTCAGATTTCAAGCATTTATTGGGTGAGACAGATTTGGTTTAGCCTTTTGGTGTCACACTAAACCTAATCTGCAGAATGGAAACTTGCAAGAAATAAAAACTAATTCTAATTTCAAAAAATTAAAGTTAACTACAATTGCATGAATTGAAATTGCTGAATTGAAATCTAATCTACTTTTGTAGAATTGAAATAACAGAATTGAAATTGCTAAATTGAAATGTTGCTAAAATGAAATCCTAAATTACACTTGCAAAATTGAAACCTATTTTACTCTTGCAGAATGGAAGTGATGCTTGGAAATAAAACACCTGTCAATGCCCTGCCACAAAAGGTCGTCAAGCTTCTGCTACAGGAATTGACAACAAAATGAAATATGCTGAAAATGAAAAGTTGTTAAAACAAAAAAGCAGGGAAAATATAGAAAGCAAAGGAAAAATGCTTAATATAATTTGTCAGCTGACATACACACAAATTTTGTACACAAACATAATAGAAAACATAAATCACATAATACAAAATAAAAACAAGAAAATGAAATATGGCAAGCAATCTATTAATTTTGCTATAGCAAAATTACAGATTAAAACCTGCCATAAAATCCCTCCTTCTAGATCTGAAAGTGGGCCCATACTTCCTGATCTAGAAGGAGGTGAAAAGCACTCCTTAACTAATTAACACTCAGAACAGAAAATGATAAAATAGCTGCACTTTTATTGATGACAAAACATGCTAAAAATTATTACAAAAAATTGTTGTACAGTCCTAATTGCTGCTATTGAAAACTCTCCTCTATTCTAATTCCTAACTGGCTCAACCAAGGAGGGAGATATGTTATTTATATAAATATTTACAACATATCCCATGCTCAAATCAGCCTATGTGCTGCTTTACAATGATTTGCCAATAATTTTGGATCTGAAATAAATGCAAATCTGGACAGTTTGTGTTGCAGTAGTAGTCATTGGCCCTTAGAAAGCATCTTCAGTGGTGGGAGTACATGGGAGAAGTCTAGAAATATCTCACATATCTTTCTTCACTTCAGAATATGCCCTTTCTATCTTGCAAACAATTTCCTATTATGCTACAGTTATTTCTGTGTTTATCCTAGAAGAGGATCAAAATTGATCTTTTCCATGAATGGTGGCTTTGGATGGCAAGGACGGCAAAGTCAGATGGGAGATATTTTTCTTTAACCTTTTCAACCTTATTTCCCTTTTTCCATCATCAAAAATAGTCAAAAATTCAAAAAGCACTTTTCTGTTCTCATTTCGAAGATAAGTGGCTCATTCCGAAGAGACTGTATTTCTCATTTCGAAGATGTCCGCTCATTCCGAAGATCTTTGGAATGACCAACTGTGTGCTCTTCAAGTGATTTTAGCTGCTTTTCTCAGGTGGATTAGCCCTCAGGATCATATTGCAATAGCCTTCATTCCTCTCCATGTGTGAATTCCATGCCTTGCCATTCATTTGTAGCTTGCTGGAATTTACATGGTAAATTACTGCATTTTCCAATTCTGTTGCACAGTTGTAAAATATTGGCATTTCTTGCAAATTCAAACAAATTAGAACATGGAAAAATTATTCAAATATCAACATGAAGGATTACATCAAGTTGCTACTGAATTTATACACTTCATTCACCAAGTAACAATGCTGAAATAGTGCAACAATGCTGCACAATTGTCCCTGCTCTGTTATACCCTGTTGTTGCCTATTTAGACCATGTGGGAATGCTTCTAAATAGGTCAGATGTCTTCTGTAGTCCTTCTGAACTCATTCCATCCATATCCTCATGCTTTGCTTGACAACTTCAAGGTGTTCCTATAAAGTAACAACTTGCTGATTTTTATATGGCTGTTTTTTCAGATTTTTAGATTTATGACAGTCCTAAACTTTTGGCTTCAATGTGGATTTGAAACAAGTTGAAGGGCAGGAAAACATTCAAAAACCATTGAGAAGTTAATGGATATCAGCATACCACATTTGGTTAATTGAAATGCATGTTCTTACTTGCTACTTAATCAAGCAAAATCAGTCACAAAATGCTGAAAATAGTCAAAAATAGAGATATAGTATTCCTAACATAAAATCATGTAAACACTTAACAATAGTATATTTTAGTCAACTATTTGGCAATTAACTTATCATATGGTAGTCAAACATTGTGCAATAATGAGGCATTTTTGGGCCTCATCATCCCTCCCCAACTTGAACTGATGCATGCCCTCATGCATCTTAGTAGGCCATAGTAATATGTAGGTTTTATTCTTGTGAACAACATCCTTTGCTACCTGCTAACTGAGAAATTCCTCCTTGCTGCACTATATCAAGTATTTTGCAATTAAGCACATGTATGACTCTTTTTCTATCTTTCTACAAGTTTTAGTGTTGCAAGGTACCTCTTAAAGGCTTGATATCATGTGATTCATCTTGCAATAGTCTTATTGTGGAACCATATTTGGCAGATGCACTACTACTAATGGAATTTTTTGTTCTTAACAATATTTCAGCCTGAATGCTTATTTCTATTATTTGCACCTTTTGAACAAAATTGATAAAAATTTTGGATTTGAAATGCTTGAGGGATGTACTTACTTGTGGTAGAGCCTTATAAACCTCAATATTTGATGTACCCTACTCTTTTTGCTATTCTGTAGCATTTTTAGCAATTCTGGTACAGTTTTTGCTCATTCTGAAGATATCCTGCTCATTTCGAAGAGACTGTATTTCTCATTCCGAAGATGTCTGCTCATTTCGAAGAGACTGTATTTCTCATTCTGAAGATGTCTGCTCATTCTGAAGAGACTGTATTTCTCATTCCGAAGATGTCTGCTCATTTCGAAGAGACTGTATTTCTCATTTCGAAGATGTCTGCTCATTTCGAAGAGACTGTATTTCTCATTTCGAAGATGTCTGTTCATTCCGAAGATCTTAAAAAAAATGCAGAAATGACCTCCTATGCAAAATTTAGCTACATATTCTATTGTGGGCCCATCTCTAGAGTGTATAAGCCTTCCATAACATCAAAAATCCCTTCTTCATCCTTTTGTTTAGATGCTATTCTTTGTTTTGTATGTTGTTGTTTTATTCCAGTAGTACTAAAATAGAACCTTCAGGTGCATTTTGTTGATTATCCTCCTTCAATTTATCAGACAATTGTGAGATATAAACTTGCAGTTCTCCTTCTAAAATTTGCCCTACAAATTGAAATAGAATTGCTGCCATGTCTGTCCCAAAATCAGGTTTTTGCATAGTTTTGGAATTTCCATGCAATTAAGGGCATAAGGGGGTGTTTCTTGACATCTTGAACATGTTCCTTTTTCAACTTGTCAATATTGTATGAATAGTTTATGCCAAATACCGACTATCATACACTAAATGCTAAATGTTTACTATGAATTAAATGCAAGAAACACATACCTTACTATCCTGAAAATTGGTCATGCACCTTACAAGCTGCTTTTGATGATTGTTAGCAGGCTATCTGAAAACATAAACAAACATAACACATGTGCAGTGTGAGATTTGTACAATGGTGGAACAATGATGGGTAGATCAACAAGGCAATGCATGCCGAAAAATTGGTTTTCATGCAAGCCAACTCAGTAGCGCCTCCAAGAAGGTTTTCACTACTGAATTATTCATTTTTTTTTATTTTTTTCATCATTTTTTTTTCATTTTTTTTTCATCTCTTTTTTTTCATTTTTTTTTCATCAGAAGAGGCTGCCATTTCTGGTTTTCAACCAACTTCTGTCCTTTTTTTTTTCAAGTGCTTCAATGAGAGAGAACATCTCTCACTCTTATTTGGATAAGACCAATCCTTATTATCATAATTGCCTCCTTATTGCTGGAAATGAAGTATTGGCTCCATTGTTCCTCTTCCTTGCTGAAATTGATGCTTGTCCTCATGTATCCCCATTTTGTGGGACATGCCTTTGCTGCAATTTTTTCTCTCTTTTTTTTTTTTTTTTCAATTTTTCTTGTCTTGCTTGTACCCAAGAAGGAAGTTCACAAACAAGACTATTCTTCTTTTTGCTTTTCTTGTATTTTTTTTCTTTTTGTCAAACTTTTTATCATCACTCTGAATCTGATATTGAAGAGAAATTCTCTTCCATTATGTGTACATCCAATGGAATCTCCTTCAAGAACTCCTCCTTAGTTAATGGTGCATGGTATACCCGAAGGCAATATCCATTCACCACTAACATCCTCCATGAATTACCAATGGGAGAAAGAAGCACTGCTCCATATCTGAAAACTTCTTCAATCAAGTGTTGTCAATGCCTCCTAGTCTACAAAATCTTGTCAATCTGTACTTGAAACAATTAAATACCAATTCCCAAAAGATGTTAAGTTCTTACATCAAGATAAAATCTTGATATACCCTTGTAATTCCATGTAAAGGGATTGAAATATTGTTTCAAAATAGCAACAATTTTACTTTTTGTTTATAAGTCAACCAACTAATAATGTTCAAGAATTTTCTTGGCTGCACTTCAATTTGTTTCATTCCTAGGAGGACATAATTTACCCCTTTGTAATTTCTTACTAAGGAGTTCAATGGAAGTAAATTTTCTATGTGCAGTTTTTCTAGTTTTTCTCCTTTATCCAAGGCTAATTTCTGTGTGTTTAGACTAAAGGTTTTCTGTGTATCTCCATTGATTTTTATCTCTTCAAGCTCAGGTAAGTTCTTGTTTGAGCACAGTTGGATGTTGTTGCAGTCAATAACATTTCTTGCATTTTTTTTTTTTTTACTAGATTCAGCTACATAGATAGGGGATGCCTATCCTGTATTATTCAGACTGATCACAGGTTGGGCTAAAAAAAGAAATATTTTTGGTTTGCACAATAAGACAAGAAGTGTACAACTTTAGCAGATCAACTACTTGTCAGGTAGGATCACCTCTAATGAGATCAACTATTGTCTATGTAGGCTAAGAATTGCTAGGTTGCGGTTTAGCGCGGTAAAATCCTAACAATATTTAAGTAATAATGGAAAACTCTAGGATCATCATTAAGTTGTAAACTCCTATTTTGATTGTGCAAAAGTTTTTGTGATTTTTTTTTTAATAGATTCAGCTTACATAGACAGGGGTTTCCTGTCCTGTATTATTCATATTGGCCATAGGTTGGGCTGAAGGTGGTGGTTGATTTACTTGCCCTGTTTGTTGTTGTTGGGATCTCTCTTTGAGAAGAATTCAGACTAGGCAACATATTTTGCATCTCTAAGTTATGGAAGTAAATGGCATTCATCAATGATATGTCCCTGTGAACAAATGCTACAGGTAGCTGATATGGCTATTTTGTTCAAGGGATAGTCTTGTATATCTACCATGATATCTTTCCAACACCTAGTACAAATTTTTTTATACTACCCTGATGATATGGATATAAAAATGGTAGTACTAGCAGATGGCTCCTCTAAGAGATCTTATGTTTCTTGATAATGAGGATGATGAATTCTTTCAATTTTTATCAAGAATTTCAAACATAAGCAATTTAACCCCCAAGTGTGAAGATCACCTCCCTGTGGTTGCTTGTTTTCTAAATGGACTGAAATGCAACTATCAATAATTATTATTTATACCAGCTATTACATTCAGATTTAACTCTAAACTTCATAACTTAGCACAATAATAATTATTTGACTGCTTTTACCCTCTAACAACACCATGTTCCCGAGAACGGTGCCAAAATGATGAGTGTCATTGAGTCTCATCATTTAATCTCAATGATTTATCAATCCAGGGTGGTGTCCAAGGCTGTCTACGATAGAAGGCTAGGGCAGAGTACAATTTAGGCATTCAGATTTCAAGCATTTATTGGGTGAGACAGATTTGGTTTAGCCTTTTGGTGTCACACTAAACCTAATCTGTAGAATGGAAACTTGCAAGAAATAAAAACTAATTCTAATTTCAGAAAATTAAAGTTAACTACAATTGCATGAATTGAAATTGCTGAATTGAAATCTAATCTACTTTTGCAAAATTGAAATAACAAAATTGAAATTGCTAAATTGAAATGTTGCTAAAATGAAATCCTAAATTACACTTGCAAAATTGAAACCTATTTTACTCTTGCAGAATGGAAGTGATGCTTGGAAATAAAACACCTGTCAATGCCCTGCCACAAAAGGTCGTCAAGCTTCTACTACAGGAATTGACAGCAAAATGAAATATGCTAAAAATGAAAAGTTGTTAAAACAGAAAAGCAGGGCAAATATAGAAAGCAAAGGAAAAATGCTTAATATAATTTGTCAGCTGACATACACACAAATGTTGTACACAAACATAATAGAAAACATAAATCACATAATACAAAATAAAAACAAGAAAATGAAATCTGGCAAGCAATCTATTAATTCTGCTACAACAAAATTACAGATTAAAACCTGCCATAAAATCCCTCCTTCTAGATCTGAAAGTGGGCCCATACTTCCTGATCTAGAAGGAGGTGAAAAGCACTCCTTAACTAATTAACACTCAGAACAAAAAATGATAAAATAGCTGCACTTTTATTGATGACAAAACATGTTGAAAATTGTTACAGAAAATTGTTGTACAGTCCTAATTGCTGCTATTGAAAACTCTCCTCTATTCTAATTCCTAACTGGCTCAACCAAGGAGGGAGTTGTGTTATTTATATAAATATTTACAACATATCCCATGCTCAAATCAGCCTATGTGTTGCTTTACAGTGATTTGCCAATAATTCTGGATCTGAAATAAATGCAAATCTGGACAGTTTGTGTTGCAGTAGTAGTCATTGGCCCTTAGAAAGCATCTTCAGTGGTGGGAGTACATGGGAGAAGTCTAGAAATATCTCACATATCTTTCTTCACTTCAGAATATGCCCTTTCTATCTTGCAAACAATTTCCTATTATGCTGTAGTTATTTTTGTGTTTATCCTAGAAGAGGATCAAAATTGATCTTTTCCATGAATGGTGGCTTTGGACGGCAAGGACGGCAAAGTCATATGGGAGATATTTTCCTTTAACCTTTTCAACCTTCTTTCCCTTTTTCCACCATCAAAAATAGTCAAAAAGTCAAAAAGCACTTTTCTGTTCTCATTTCGAAGATAAGTGGCTCATTTCGAAGAGACTGTATTTCTCATTCCGAAGATGTCCGCTCATTCCGAAGATCTTCGGAATGACCAACTGTGTGCTCTTCAAGTGATTTTAGCTGCTTTTCTCAGGTGGATTAGCCCTCAGGATCATATTGCAATAGCCTTCATTCCTCTCCATGTGTGAATTCCATGCCTTGCCATTCATTTGTAGCTTGTTGGAATTTACATGGTAAATTACTGCATTTTCCAATTCTGCTGCACAGTTGTAAAATATTGGCATTTCTTGCAAATTCAAACAAATTAGAACATGGAAAAATTATTCAAATATCAACATGAAGGATTACATCAAGTTGCTACTGAATTTATACACTTCATTCACCAAGTAACAATGCTGAAATAGTGCAACAATGCTGCACAATTGTCCCTGCTCTGTTATACCTCATTGCTGCCTATTTAGACCATGTGGGAATGCTTCTAAATAGGTCAGATGTCTTTTGTAGTCCTTCTGAACTCATTCCATCCATATCCTCATGCTTTTCTTGACAACTTCAAGGTGTTCCTATAAAGTAACAACTTGCTGATTTTTATATGGCTGTTTTTTTAGATTTTCAGATTTATGACAGTCCTAAACTTTTGGCTTCAATGTGGATTTGAAACAAGTTGAAGGGCAGGAAAACATTCAAAAACCATTGAGAAGTTAATGGATATCAGCATACCACATTTTGTTAATTGAAATGCATGTTCTTACTTGCTACTTAATCAAGCAAAATCAGTCACAAAATGCTGAAAATAGTCAAAAACAGAGATATAGTATTCCTAACATAAAATCATGTAAACACTTAACAATAGTATATTTTAGTCAACTATTTGGAAATTAACTTATCATATGGTAGTCAAACATTGTGCAATAATGAGGCATTTTTGGGCCTCATCAGGTAGTGGAGTGAATACCCTAGAATATCAGGAGTGTCATAAGTATTGAACCTCTTACAACACCCAGATGTGCATAGAATAGAATAATATCACGACATGCAAATGGTGACCTGTATGGAAGGCATAGTAAAATGATAACCTAAATTGGGTGGAACTCACTATACTAAAATGAGCTCACTATATCCTCTCACAAGAAGAGGTGGCACTATCTAATACCTGCTAGGCATGGTCAATAACCCCATGCTTTCACTTCATCCTCTGGTGGACTTAGTCAATAATGATAGTTACCATGTCCATGAATTATGTGAGCCTTGTGGGCAAAGGTGTATAATCCTATCCCAATTTGAAGGTAACTTCTGATGATGAAATCCAGAATCCCAATCTTAAAAGTGGGGGGTTTTTTGGTGATGATGTCCATAAAACCACTCCTATGGGGATGCTAGGTGTCTAAGGGGGTTAGTTGTTGGAGGGTATGACTCCTGCCACACCAGTCTCGAGTGATGGATTTGGGAATGAAATACAATATCACCACTTGTTTTGAACCACGTGTGTGTGTGGTTTTGGGTTTTCTAAAGATGATGTATAAAGAAATAAATCTAACTAAATGCCTTTTCAAATGAAATTCTAGCCCTAGATGCATTTTTTGGAAGAAAAAGGCTAAAGTAAGATGTGTTTTGTTAGAGAAATCCAATTCTATGTACCTTTTTCGAAAGGAAACTAGGATATCTTCTATAAAGTGTGTAAACAAGTAATATACAATATCTGAGAAGAGGGATTTATGGAACCCTAACTTTAAAACATGAAAAGCAATGTAAAAAATATATGTGAAAAGAAATTGGCAATCTTAAATTATAGATGTAGAAAGAAATATGACAATTGCATTTTTACCCAGGGGATTTGTGAAAGAAATGGGAAATCCTAATCTAATAACAAGAAAGAGATCTAAAATTTGTAATTACAAAAAGGAATTTGAAAGTTAACTTAATGGAACATGTAAAAATAAATGTGATAAACCCTACTTCTTAAATGCATGAAAGAAAGGGATTTGTAAAACCCTAATTCTAAGTCTAATTTTTAGAATTAAAATCTAAAATTCTTTTGAAGGGAAATTGATGTAATGGAACAAGAAAGAAATGTAAAACTCATGCAACATGCGATTTACAAAGAGAAAGCAAAAATTTCTTAAAAATTAACGAAATCAAACTTTCTAGTTTTGCACAGGTTTTTGCAACTAAAATAAACATTCCTAGCATGATGGATGCGTAAGGAAGAGGAAATTTACCAAATGTCTCGATGCATATACTAGTAAATTCTTCTTTGCACATAAATGACAAAACATAGAAGTTTGGGAGGAATACCTGGTTTCTGATGTTATGTGTGGTTTGCTTTGCTTCTCTAGTGCTAACCCCTATAATTTTAAGGGTTTTGAGGCTTGTAGTACCAATTCATAGGTTGAGGGGTAAATTGGATCTGGATTCTTAGGCTGAGGGGTGAATTAGATCTGGATTCGCAGTTCAGGGGTTGAATTGGATCTGGATTTATAGTTCGGGGGGTGAATTGGATCTAGGGGCTTGTAATCCCTATTTTGAGGGCTTGAGGGGGTTTTCAAGGCTTCAAGGGTTTTTTTAATTCTTAGATATTGTACCTACAACAAGATAGAAACATTAAATTGTGTTAGATTCATGATAAAACTAGTCTAGCACAATCCTTTATGGGAGTCTGATCAGACGTGCCAAAATGAAACGTACAAAAGTTGCTATTTGATCAAACATAAGTACAAAGTAAATTCAAATGTTCAAAAAATTATTCTTTATTCATTTGAAATGGAATTCATAGGTTACAATAAGGATTATAAGGAATCCTTTTTATAATGAACATAAAATAGACTGATAGCTGCTCTTGAATTCCTCGATGTAGGTGGGCTTCTTGCGTATGTTGGCCACCACTGGTGTTGATGTGGATGCTTTATCATCTATTTTATGACCTAAAAATAGGGTTAGTATGTTTGGGGGCTTGCTTTGGTCAGTCCATGTGTTGATGAAAGACAATAAAAACTAGAAGGAAATTTGTATTTAAATGCATTAAAATTTGTATAGAACATCATAAAAACATCAAATGATGCTTACCTGAGATATTTGGAGTGAAATGAATCATGTAGGGTCAATTCAACCCCCAGGGGGTGAACTAGTGCTAGATTCACAGGTCGAGGAGAGAATTGCACTATAAGTGTTTTCTGCTAGAAATCCTTGCACTGATGGGCTCCTCATGTGCTGTAATGTTGTTGGTATGGATTAGATGTCCTTGTTTGCATTTCTAATTGCATTTTGATAGATTTTTTGTACTTCAACTAAAAGGGGAGAGAGAGGTAGAATGAGGGATTAGGTCCACTATTTATAGATAAACCTAAGGTGTAGGGGGTGTGGTTAGGAGAACTAAACCCTAAGGTCAAGTTCTATAGTGGTTAGGTTATTTTTTATGAGGTGTCATCCCCACATTCCATAAGGAAATATCTCATCCTCACATGTGTGAGGAGAGGTTAGGGTTAACTAGGATTAGTCAACTCTAAGGTTAGATTAGGGTTAGGTTAGGGTTTCCTAAGAAATATCCTAACTAACCTAGTGCACACACATGTGGGAGGGAATAATTAAGACTAATTAGGGTTTAGGAACCTAATTAACCTTTTTAATCCAAAAAGTGCACTTTAAGTGAAGTCACTTTAAAATTAGAATTGGAATTAACTTTAGTTAAGACTTTTTAGGAACTAATAGTCTCATAGTATCCTAATTAGGTCTAGGAAGGTCTTAGGTTGCCTTAGGTGATTGATAAGTGGTATTTTGATGAACGAAGGGTGGTTATGATGTGTATTAAGTAGTTTAATAGGGTTTTGTACCTATAAACTAGTGGGATGGCCTATGTAAGTCTACAATATGCTATGCTAATCTAGAGTGATCTATGCTAGTCTACGCATGTCTACAGTAGTCTACGCATGTCTACGGATTTCTACAATAGTCTACATAGGTTTAGAGGGATCTACAATAGTCTACTCTAGTCTAAAATGGCATAGATGTGTCTAGGATGGCCTATATAAACTTACAAGTGTCCAAAAGGATCTACAAGTATGTAGAGATAACTATGTGTGACTTTTAGGTGTCTATAGTTTCTACATACTCTTCAAAATAGTAGCCTTTTACTTTGCCTTCAATGTTTCTTTATCTCTCCTCCTTTATGTTCATGTATGTGGGTGCCTTATTAACTTGATGTAATGTGGGATGAGAGTGCCAAGTGGCACTTGCCCTTTCAGCCTTCTTGAAAATATTCCTTCTTATAGCGTGTGTGATGAGTGGCACTTGGTTTCTTACTTCTTGGTTGTTTATGACTATTATAATTTCTTTTACCTTCTTCCTCTATGTTGGGTTCTTATATATGGAGAGCTCTCAACACTCCTTTATCTTGTTCTAGCTGGAGTTTCAAATATGGGATGTTACACTAAGATGTTGGGTGCTCCATTATCTTATCTTTCCTGGAGTTTTTAATATGGATGTTACAATATTATGCTAGGCATTCCATTGTCTTGTATTTGCTAAAGTTTCAAATATGGATGTTACACTATGATTATAGGTTCTTAAAATTCCTCTTCAACATGGAACTCTTCACTTTAGATGCATGGAACAACTCCTTCCATGTGGAAATAGGTTTCTAACTCCTTTTTCAACATCCTCAAATCTTTCTAGCTCTTCTCCAATGCTCAACTCTTGTAATTTTTCTTGTTATCTGCATATTTCCTTGGGATAATACTTTGACTATCTTCTATGGCATTGATGGATGTGTAGACTTGTTATTTTCTAGCTAGATTCAATGGTGATCGCACCTCCTTTGTGATAACAAATGAATTTCACTACGACCTCAAATTTTACCCTTCTATTTTCACTTGTATTCTCTCTTTTGCATGTCTAGTTTTGTATTTTGTGTACATGACAACTTTGATAGCTATGGTGCTCCATTGGGTGTTCTTTTGACACCTCAAATAACTAGAATTTAGACCTCTTTGAATGACCCTTTATTTTTCTTTCTAAAGGCTATCTTTTAGGGATTTGTAGAATGCCCTTTGTGGAGTTTCTAATAGGTCTCTTTCTTCTTATAAAACCTATATTTTTCCAGCACTTATGGAGTCCTTTGAATGACTCTCAAACATAGATTATGACTGCCCCCTATGCTTGGAAACCTATCCTTTACTTTGCTCAAAGTGTGGGCTTCAATTTGCTGATTTGGGTCTTTATTTGTATGGCCCAACCTTGCTTCCAAAACCTGTTTTTAATCCTCTCCAAAACTGTACTCAAAATCCATTTGGATATGTGGCCTTTACTTGTACCTTAAAATTTGAATTTCTTCTCATTTCAAGCATTTTTATTACTATAATATGTTGGATTTCTTCTCCAAATTTTGGAGGTAATGTTACCCTTTTTGGTGGCTATTCCTTGCCACAAAATTCTGCCTTTAACTTCTTCAAAAGAGCTCTTAATAAATCTGCCTTTGATCACTAATTTGGCTGAAATATATTATTGCCTTTAACTCTTGGAAATTTCTCCCTTGCTTGGCTATTATTTCACTTATAAATCCAAGCTACTCAATGTAATATTTTGCACTCTATCTTATGCAAGTATAGTCTTCTTTTCTTTAGAATGAGCAATAGAATGTTGATATGTTTCTTTCTCTTAAAATATACCTAGCTTCTATTTTCTTCTGTGCAGTTTTGATCCTTGTAAACTATAAATTCTAAACTATTTTGAATTAAAATAAATCTATTATATGCAACTCTTTGAACCTTGAAATCGGTGCTTAATAAACCTTAATAAGAAACCAAATATGAAAGCTCAACTAATAAAATTTTGCACCTTTTTGTTGCATACCTTTTCAATCTTGTAGATGATGAAGATGATGGTGATTCAACTCACCTCAATGGTTTCCTTTTGTGGATGATTTTGCAGCTCTTCTATGCTGTCCAAAAATAGCTCTTTGTTCACATTTTTGCAGCTTCAATACTTTACCAATTTGCTGCTCAAAACTCTGATTTGGTGGCTCAAAAAATCCTTCAGAATGTACTTCTAGAATCTGATTTTTAGCAATCACTAATGCTGCCCAAAATTTTTGAAACTTTCAGCACTAAATGCAATATTAAATTTTAATTATAACTCTTTTTATTTGCTTTCTTTTTTCCATGAACTCTGTATTTTGTAGTTGTAAGTGTTTTCAATGTATTGCATTTTCTTTATCTTCAAATATAAAAAAAAAATTAGATTGTAAGGCAATAAATACCATCATTGAAAATCTGTCCTTGAATACCAAAAAAATGGTAGGATTCTCCCCAAATCATAGTTGATATGTTCGCTCAAGAACCATTCAATGATGGCCCCAAAATATATCAGCTTTGAGAAGTTTCTCTTACTAAATTCTGACTTTAAAGTAGATTTCCTTCTCAAAAAAATTATCAATATTGAGGTCTATTCAATACTAAATTTTTATTTGATAATATTTTTTCCAAAACATCTCCTTTGGGCTTGTTTCTAGATGGTGACAATTATCCCAATTCCTTAGCTTCTTTGGTAGTAATTTCTTCAATGAGTCCTTCTATGGACTCATTCAATGAGGTTCACCAATATTTCTTCTTATTTCTACTTAAGACCTATCCAAGGTTCTCAATATTGCAACTTCTAAATCTTCAATGAGACCTTCCTTGGCCTCTTTAATCTTCAACTATAGAAATGAGATCTCCTTCTAGGATATCTTGAATCTGCTGCTACTAAAATCTACAATAGAGCATTTTGATAGTTCTTCTTAATGCTTAATATTCCACTATGGAATTTCTTCAATGGGGCATTCAATGGATCTCTCATTCAATAGGACCTTAAATGGACCTCTTCTTCAATATGAATTTTTTAGTATTCAATGGGGATCACCAATCTCCAATATTTTTCTAGGACTTTTCTCCTTGAGTCTCTTCGATCTTCAATGGGGTCTCCCTTCTAGCACCTCCTTCCTAGATTTTAAATATTCAATTTGGCTTCCTTGGCCACTAGATATCTCCTCAATATTTTAACTAGTAGTCTTCAATCTACAAATATCTCAATGGGACATTTCACTTTAGGACTCCAAATCTTCAATCCTTACTTTTTTGCAACAAAGAATTAGTCCCTGCATGAGGAAAGTAACTTTGACTCTCAAAAAATGAAGATGAAGTTCTTCTCTATCTATTTTAGGAAGATTCCCACCTTCTGAGAGTTAATTTTATAGAACAATAAAAACTTACATGATTAACCCAATGGTTCTCCTAAAAACTTATTTTTCTTTCTTGCATTGAAATATTAGAGATAATAAAAATTCCTATGACTCTATGAAAAATAATCTTCACTATTTCGATTACCAATCTAGTGGATACAATGTTTATTTCTAGTCTTCACAAGCATTACAACTCTTGTGGAAAAACTCTAGCCAAATCCATCATGTGGCTTTCTATATTTTTAATTCTTCTATCTAGAGCTACTTCTATCAAAAATCTATTGTGATGGTATTTGCATGCATCGGTGCACTATGACTAATATGATTTACAAATACTCAACAATAGTAATGATGATAACTTGTGTGTTTCCTTTGATCCACCATGGCTCTGATACTGTTGTTAGCTTTTGGAGCCTTAAAAATAAAGGAAATACATTCACAAGTATTGAAATAAGCATGTAATATTATAACTATGATAAAGGAAACTTAACATGCATGAAAATATGATAGAAAACTTGATACAATGATCTAGAAATACTCATATAAGAAAGATCTAAAATTACAATGCTCCTCTCATGGAGTTTGCAACTCCTCCATGGTAACAAAATGGAGCTACATTGTGACTACTACTACTTTCACCTTTGCACTACTCAAAAAATCTTCACAATCACTCGCAATGAGGCCTTTATATAGAAATATAGATTCCTTGCCTCTCACTCAACCCTAATACTTGTGTACATGTGGACTACATGTATATTTATATCATTGCACATTCTAACACTTGTGCATTTATTAAATAACTATAATAAACTATTTATCTCCTAATATAATCCTAACCAAAATATGTACCCATGAAGATACATTAGGAAATAACCAAATGATGTAATATCCATATTTTACAATAAAAATAAAGATACTATATCAAATATAATATAATATCAATATTCTAAACATATAAAACTCATAAATAACTTCTTCGACAACTCATAAAATTGCCATTGACAAATGCTCATGAAAATAGTATTTTTATATAGAATAAAGATCTCAAGTACATCATACTTCCACAAATTCTCCCTCTATATTGTGTTACTTGCACACATACATAGAGACACATATATAATGGAATGTGAATCTTCATATGGATAACTCTTGGTCTTCTCTCTTCTTGAGACTCTTCACTTCCTATTCTAAGGACACATGTGCACATCGACTATTATGCACATTTGTTAGAAATAGAGTCTATTCCATAATTTGGGTTATGTAAATGTATCTTCCAAGGTACATACATATATTACTTTAGGGGGGAGTTATCTAGTTGCTTAATACAATGTAATAAGTGCATCATTGTGCAATTTTTACATGTGCAAGTTATCCTTTGCATAGCTAGATAGAGTGTTGGCCAAGTATCCTATTTTACCTATATAAGGATGGCCTCTTAGGTAGATAGATATATAGTGAGAAATATATAGAGTGTGAAATACATAGAGTGTAGCGTAGTGTGTTACACCATCCATTGGTAATGGATTCAATGTAGTTCAGTAGATTTATATTGGAGTGTTCATTTCCTCCATAGCTACATTGTAATCTTTTATATTTTAGTCATTCAATAGATTTACTTTCTTTCATATTATTTTACATCTTGTGATTGTTATCTCTCCATTATTGCTACATCAAAAGCTAATAGTGGTATCAGAGCTATGGTAGATATAGTTTGTGTAGGTATATAGGAAAACCACCATTATCATTGATCCTGAGCATTTTGATAAACTGATGCATCACTAGACCAACCACTATCAAAAGCCCTCAGAAGAATCTAGGTGGTAGAATAAGATAGAGTCACAAGTGAGGATTGAAAGAAGTCTTAGTTCTAGGAAATACTAAGACTATAATTGACCATAGTCTTTCCACAAGAGTTTTAGCAAAAGGTTGTGAAGACCAGGACTGAGGATTCAATCCATTGGATTGATAGATCATTTAGTGAGGATCATCTAGGATATTTTAAAATTTGCTAACTGGTGCCTAAAGTTTCTTCTTTTTATAGGAAACTATTTCTTAGAGGATTGGGACTCCTCCTATGATAGAAAGCTAGGAGACTCCAACTTCATTTCTTGAAGGTCGATGTGCCCTCATAGTGTAGATATTGGTTCTTTGTGCAAAATAAGAATACTGCAAAAGAAGACTTTCTTATGAAGAGTTGTGGTGAACTCATGAGATAGAAGATATCCATTGTTGAATCAAAGAACTTCATAAGTTGAATAACAAGCCATAAAATCCTTGACATAAAAAGGCCATAGAAGCCTTATATAAGAGGCCATAGGATCTTTGAAGGAGAATCCATATAAGTCTTAATACCAAAATGCCATAGGAGACTTGATACTCAAAATGCCATAGTAGCCTTAATATTGGAAAAGACCATAATAGCCTTAGTACTAAAAAAAAGGGCCATAGTAGCCTTGATCATGAATTTGAAGAAGAATATCTGATTTAAAAGTAGACTAAATATTTCAATACTAGTACTTTGTTGCAGGGAAAGAAGATTTAGTGAGTTGGAAAACTTCCTACAAGAAACTTAGAAAGGGTGTCTTCTTCATAATCAATTCAACACCTGGAGAAAAATCAAAGAGATCAAAAGAAGATCTCATTGCAGAATTTCCAATAAGGGAAGGAGAAGGAAAATAAGTACTAGACAAGTCCTACTCAAATTCAGAAGAAGTAGATTTAAATATCCAAAGAAATATCTCATCGCCAATACTTCTAGGAGTAGAAGGTTGAAGAAAAGGTCTTAAGGAAGACCATAAAAAGCTGACAGGTCAGAGACCTTGAGAAGGTCTTATTGAGCATCCATAAAAATGCTAGGAGAGCCTTATTTAATATATTTTTAAAGAATATTTCATTGGATAAATCCACTATCAATGAGAAACCTCTGATAGTGAAGTACTTGGGACAATTATCACCATCTGACAACAAGACCAAGAGAAGAAGAATTTGGCAAGGAATTCCACAACTAAGAAGAAGAATTTTTCAAGGAGTGCCAAATCTGAGAAGAAGAATTTGGTAAGGAGTGCCAAATCCAAGAAGAAAAATTTGTAAAGGAGTACCAAATATCAGAATAATATCCTTCTTGAAATCAAAAATCGACAAGATGACTTGAAGATAGAAGAAGCTCACAAATATTTAATGTTTGAAGATTACGTTCCATAGAAAGAAGGCATCACTTCAAAGACAAAGACTTATTCAAATATGCATCAGAAGGAGAAGAACAAAAGATGAGAACAATCCATAAATCCTAGGCTCGTAAAAGAAATTTTGAGACCATCATTTGGTGAAGAAGGAGCTATTCAAAATAGTCTACAAAGAACTACAAGGACATTCTCGTAGCAACAACTTGGTGATCCTAGACACTAAGATCTACATCCTCTATAGAAGTGATAAAAGAGCTACAACAAAAAGGTATGCAAATTTCTGGTGCAAATAGGTTTATTAATTCATCTACCTATTAGATTTGTTAGATGCACCTACATTTGGATTAAGATTGCAAATGGAAAATTGGATCGCAGTCTTCAAAAGTGAAAAAAGAAAAAATCCTTTTTAGGTTCATTTGCACTTTTATTAGGAGTTGATTAGATTTCAAAAATATTTTCTATAAACTACCTATTATCTATTCTAAAAAAGAAAAATAATACTAAGATCTACAATATTAGTTGTAGTGAAATTTCAAAATAACTTTTAAAGATTATTTTTAGGTTATTCTTGATTAGTTGCAGTTTATTCTTAGTGTATTAATTTAAGAGTTGATCAGAGTGATAAAGTGTAATCTTATTCATTTAAAGTGTAAAAACTTGTACTATTACACTACTATCAAAAGAAATTAGTTTTGTGTTATTGAAGGGTACAAAGTCTAATTTGTATCAAGTGTCTAAAGACACTATTGAAGCACATAAATATGCAACTGATAGTGGTCTAAAGGAGCCATGCAAAGAAGGTTAAAATCCTCTAAAACCTAGAGAAGAACATAACTAACCAAAAACAAAAATAAAAGCTTACAGGATAAGACTTGGTGAGTCTTAAATCCAATAACATTAAAATATTGAACACAAGAAAAGAATTGCAAAAAGTAAAAAGCTTCTATCTACTATTTTATAAGCTTGGAATTTTCATCTACGTGACCACGCAAAAAGGAATAAGTTGTCTACTTGTTAAAGACAACCTCAAAACCCTTATAGTGTAGAAAAAAATCTACCATAAAATTAGAAGTGATCTAAAATAAGAGTGCAAAAGGAAGGTGCATTAAAAGAAATTTTGTGTACACATTATAGTACATCTTATTGCACCATTTCAATATAATTTTTATAGTCTAAAATAAAATTTGAATCTGTCCCAAAAAATGATAATAAACATAGGGAAAACAACCAAGATGCTTGAACCTAAGGGGCTCATCATGGATGCTTGAACCTGTAGAAGACACTCAAAGGGGCTCAACATGGATTCTTGAACTTGTAGAAGACATAGCATAAAGATAAGATCAAATAGTGTACAAATTAGAACACACAGTATAGGAGAATATCAAGCAGTGGATAAAGCAAACAAACGTCAAATGAAATGAGCATTCGTACCAAAGCATTTCTACCATTAGTAAATGCTAACAATGGAGTAAAGCATCAAGGAGTCTTCATCCAAGTGCTACTATTCAGACTCCATTCAAGGGCCACCAAATCTACTCCATATATCCACCAAAGCTCCGCCACATCTCCACCATAGCTCAACCATAGCTGGAGATACTTGAGCATCTAATTAAAACAAGGACTAAGATGGAAAATGCATTGGAGTGTCTTCATATAATCATTAATGGAAAGAAATATATGCAGTTATCACTTCTCATATATTGAAATATACTCTATAACACTCACAAAGGAGATATTACACTTCTTGGCACCCATTCGCCAAACAGTGGAGTTACACATGGCTTGGCATAAGTTACAAAAAATATATCTCGGAGATTTTGAGGAAGGAACGTGACTTGGACAACGCTCAAGAAAGAATGATATAAGGGATAATTTTCAACTCAAGGGTGACACTTGTCACTAGTAGTGGAGTGATTTTGACACCTCCACCAATATAATGAAGAGCTTCCATGAGTGTCTAAGAACTCATAAAGTGACATTGGTCACTCCTCCTACCTTGTATTAAAGACGGGTTGGACTTTAGAAAGGAGGTGCAATAGTTAGAAATACCAAGCACAATAGTTGGAAACACCATGAGCAGCAGTGGAAGCTACTCGACAGATCGATGGTAGAAGCTTGATAATTGTTCGAGCAAAATTTGATAGAGTGATGATGGATGTTCGACACCATTTTGGGTGAGATTCAGCAGAGGTCTGAAGCAAGGTGAATATAGTTTGAAAACTCTTGGTCAACCAACATTCATAGAGTGCATTAAAGGCTTGGGAATCTACTCTCAAGAAGGAGATTTTATAGCCTCATTCACCCGATGTCATAAATGTACATAGCCTTAGTTTCTTATTTGCTTTCAATTTCAAAAAAGAGAGTTATAAGGTTATAATATAAGGTTGATATATCATTTAAAATCAATCTTTGTTTGAAAGAAAAAACTTAGGAAATTAATATTTGCACAACTTAGGAGCAATAAGGATTCTACTTGGAATTAATATTTTCAAAATTTGCAAATATTAATGTGTTCTAGATTTCCAAAGTTGGGAGTGATAAGGTTTTCAACTTCAAACTAGTTTTTTGGAAATTAGAAACACTTGAATAAAATTCCTAAGGATTTCAAAAGGGGTTATCAAAATCTTTTATTAAATTTGGAAATTTAAGTTCTTGTCTCATAAAATTTCTCCTTAGGGACAAAATATATCCAACATTAAAACCTCTTCAAATTTAAAAATTACTTAGTTCAATAGGAGTATTAAGAAGATTAATTAGTTGATTTTTGATGCTTACACAATTTTGTACAAAATCAACAAAAATTGAACTATATCTTGCAAAAGCACTACAAAATACTCCAAAACATAACTAGGGACTCATAAGGAATTCTACAAAACTTGATAATAATATTCTTCATAAATTATCAAATTATGAAGATATAAGATTTCTTAAAAAAACCTAAAATTAGGCATTCATAACTAGGGAGATATAAGGAAGCCTATAGGAATAATAAAGGGTTTATCAAATCAATATTTTATACTTAAAATAAGAAAGTTTTAAGATAGACTACGAAGATTCTATCAATTCTAAGAATCACTATTCTTGTATGGATGAAATTTTGAGAAATCCTTTTCGATGAAGAACTTTTCCATGAACTAGAATTCTACTCTCAAAACCTAATAGACACTCTAGATGGATATGAGTATCTACCCTATAATAAGAAATAAAAATTCACCTTATTTCTTAAGGAATCAAAAGAAGGTAGTTTTTCAACTTTTATTAACTATCTTCATGAAATTATCTTCACAACATGGTGGAACTCCCAAAGACTGGTTATATTTTCACTAGAAGAATATCTAATGATTTATCTATCATTAATTGTGTTTATACTTAACACAAGAAACAAGATGATTATAAAGAACAATATTATTGTGATGATAGACTAACTTGTTATAAAGAAGAGATTTAACCCACATCAAAGAAAAAACATAGGAAGAGAAGAAGAAGAAAAATGAAGAAAAGGACAAGAGGTATTTACATGAAGACTAAAGTAACAGAATTGGAACTAGATCAAGACTACTCTGAACAAGTAGATAAAGGAGCAATAAAATGCAAAGTCACTTGAAAGAAGAATGCTCGGGTCCATCTTAATTTGCATCTTATGAAGACACATATTACCTATTGAACTTGAACACAAAGAATGCAGAGATAGATGACAAAGTTCAGGAAGAAGAAGAAGATCCATATTGAAGACTGAAGTCCTCAATACCTAAATAATGTAATACAGGGGGGTGTTATAAATAGATTCTATTCCATAATTTGGGTTATGTAAATGTATCTTCCAAGGTATATACATAGATTACTTTAAGGGAAAATGGGGGCTTAGGTCTGAGGAGAATTTCCCGTATAAATTTAGCTTTACTAGCTAAGCAGGCATGGCGTCTCATTTCTAGTGAAGAATGGATAGTTATCATCAAATGAAAGTATCTTCAAAATATGGAATTTCTAAGTGACTCAGTTCCAATCATAGGTTCTGGTTTTTGGAAAGAAATTCTTAATTTTAAGGAAATCATCAAAAAAGGTTTAAGATGGGTTTTAGGCAATGGTGAGAGGATAAATTGCTAGAATGATAGGTGGGCTAAGGACGAACCACTGATGCAATATCCTAAATTATCCCAAATTAGAGATATCACAGAAGAACTCATTGGCAAAAAAGTCTTCAATTATATGGTTGAGGACAAAGGTAGAATGAAGTGGAAACAAATAAGAATTCAGGGATTTCAAGCATAATCAAATGATCTTTGTAACATTCTTGGGAAAAATTTTATCCCCATGAGACCCAAGGAAGATCAAGTGACCTAGGCTCCTACGAAAAATGGGTAGTTCACTATTAAATTAGCTTACAAGCTTCTACTTGATGATGAAGATTTTGTCCTCCAAAAGGACTTAGTTTGGATAAAAAATTTAATTCCAAAAATTACAGTCTTTTCATGGCTGGTTATCCAAGGAAGAATTCTAACCATTGATAATATGATGCATAAAGGTATTTGTATCACTAATCGTTGTTATCTATGCAGGGCTAATTGGGAGACCATTTATCACATTTTCCTTGAGTGCCTTTTTTCCTTGACTATCCTAAGTGGGGTTTTTTAGGCCTTCAATATTTCATGGGTTAAACTAGCCATCGTACTTGATTTTTTCATCTAGTGGCCTTGCCCATTTTCAATCCAAATACTTAGATACATGTGGAAAATTTGTCTCAATCACTATCTTTGGTAGGTATGGTTAGAAAGGAACCATAGAGTCTTTAATGAGTCTATCCATGATCATCAAACTATTATTGCCAGGATCCTATCCTTTGACAACGAGAATGTGAACCTTATCCCTTTTTATAGCTATAAACCTCATCTGCAGGAGACCACGATTGCTCAATATTTAAGCTTAACCTTGTTATATGAGTATGTTCCTAGGGTAGTCAACCCCAGAGCCAATGTTAAGTGGTATCCACATCCTACGGGTTGGTTTAAGCTTAATTTTGATGGAGCATCTAAGGACAATCCTGGCAGAGCAGGCGCTGGTGTCATTGTGTGAGATCATAATGGGAATATGATGCTTGCATTTTTCAAATATTTGGGAACAAGGAAGAACAACGAAGCTGAAGCTCTATGTGGAGAGGCCTTCAAATGACTCAATACTTAGAAGGTAATTTTATCATAGAAGGAGACTCTATGCATGTTATAAATCTCCTCAATAATTAGAAAACACCTCCTTGGAGGATTAAAACAATTGTTGAAGAGGCTAGGATCATTTTCCAGGGAAGACAGGACAGAAAATCCCAACATGTCTTTTGAGAAGCTAACAAAATTACTGATAAGCTGGCCAATTTTGGTGTCGATGGTGATGAACTTTTCAAATGGGAACACGATGTCTCGAGTGAAGTAGAGGAGCTTATTCAATAAGAATTCCAAGAATGAAAGTTTAATTTACCAACAAGGAATGCACTATAAGTTCAAAGGCTAGGAGTATTCCCATCTCTTTTTTGAATTGGACTCACAATAAAAATTATCTGAGCAGTCAATCTTTGTGGATGCTACTTGGAAATACCACAAAGACTAATGGGGACAGTCACATGTCAGATAACATGGCTCCTAGTCATCTTAGTAATTTGATGTTGGTTTATAATCATAGGGAAGGAAAGAAATGACAATATAAGACTTCGAACCAAAGCCACGTGGACCACCAGATAGCCACCGCCATAAATCTAGCCAATAGGTTCACTTCTCCAAGGCTGATTGGCCAAGATAGTATGTGGTACCAAATCATGTCATATACGGAAGAAAGAAATTACCAAAGAATTATTAAGAGTAATTGTCAATACAGATCTTGTGGGAGTTTTTTTAGTACTTTGCTATGTGTGCCTACAGATTTTTGTTTCTCCATTATCTCAAGGAAAGGATTTGTGTATGTTTATTTTTTGTAATTATGATGGATGTGTGTTTTCTCGAGGTATACCCAAAATGTTGTATGGGAATTTTATTTTTGATAACAGGCTATGTGCCTTACCGGATGTAATGGCTTTGGCGGCATGTAGATTTTACATATATAGGATCCTTAGTAAGGATATGTTCATCAACAACCCTAGGCTGATTTTTGTAAAAGGTTTTGGGTCAACCTATAAAACCCAGTATTAATGCTATAGTACCTTATCTACCAAAAAAAAAATATTACTTTAAGGGGAAGTTATCTAGTTACTTCATGCAATGTAATAAGTGCACAAGTGTCATTGTGCAAGTTTTACATGTGCAAGTTGTCCCTTGCACAACTAGATAGAATGTTATCCAAGTATCCTATTTTGCCTATATAAGGATGGTCTCTTAGGTAGATAGATATAGAGTGATAAATATACAGAGTGTGAAATACATAGTGTGTGACACCATCCATTGGTGATGGATGCAATGTAGTTCAGTAGCTTTATATTAGAGTGTTCATTTCCTCCATAGCTACATTGTAATATTTTATATTTTAGTAATTCAATAGATTTAATTTATTTCATATTATTTTGCATCTCGTGGTTGTTATTTCTCCATGCTTGCTACATCAAAAGCTAACAACATTTACATGTTTTAAATATTTTGCAAATTCTAATAATACTTGTGTATTTATTACATTGCATAAAGTAAATACTCACACTCTAATCTAAGACACACTCCTAATCTAGATATGTACCTTAGGTATACATTAGCATATACCAAATAATGTAATATTCTCCAACACCCCCTGTATTACATTATTTGGTTATTCAAGACTTTAGTCTTCAATATGGTATTTGTATTTTAACTCACTTTGCACTGTATCCCTTCTTGATTAGGTCCTTTCTCCTCTTGCTTATCTTCATCATTGATGTTAGTCTTTATGCTTTCAGGTGACACCATGTCATCATTAAATTCTTGCAAAAATATTTTCTCTTTGCCTTTGTCCTTCATATCACAAGTCTTCTTTAGTATAGAACCTTTTGTGCATTCACTTATGGTATCATGATAAGACTCTGAATTAGATAAACTTGAAGCATCAATATTGCATGAATAATGAAATAATTTTTCTAAAAAAATTCATCCACTTTTGTTTTCTTCTTAAGGGATCCAATCAATTACTTTTGTTTCAAGTTTTTCTCTTTGTAATTCTTAATTGAAAATAATGTCGTGCATATAAAAATATCTTTGTCATTGTCAATTGCTTTAAACATTCTCGCATGTATATAGTATTGTAATGTTTCAAAATTTTCTTCTAATGCCTCCTTATAGATGAAACTTGAAATTAAGTCTAACTTCCCTTCAAACTTTGCAATCAAATTTTTTATTCTAAATTATAACTTTTACTCTTCCTTTTCTAATTTTATTTTCCATTTCATTATTCAATGAGCTCTTAAGATTAGGAATATTTTATTTTTCTCCTTAATATTAAATATTGAGAATAGTTTTGATAGAATATTTTATCTTTCAAAAATATTTGAGGTTGACTACCTTATGTCTCCCTAGTTTGTTTTATCAAACAACAATTTTGATACAATTTCAATTCTTCAAAAACTCTAGGTTGAATTCCTTTTATCTCCCAAATTTCAAAAAATATAATTTCTCAATTCTAAATTTCACAATCCTATGTTGGTGTTGAATTCCTTATAACTCCAAAATTAGAAATTTAAATATCTAGTAAAAGGATATTTGCAAATCTTATATTCCTAATTTGATGTAGGAAACCTTATTTCTCCAAAATTTAAAATATTTGTAAATATTTAAATTCTTCACAAATTTCAATAACTCAATTACAAATTTTACCAAATCTTATCATAACTTAAAATTGATTTCCAAAAAAATTCAAAATAATTTTAAGGCTCCTTAAAACTTTCCAAAAATAATTAATAATACTTCTAAGGTTTCAAAATTTACTTCTAAACCTTTTCTCTCCAACAATCAATTTAATCTTGAAATCAATATTTCTTCAACCTTAGAAAAAAATATATCCATTTATAACTCCTAGCTTTGGAAAATAATTAAATTTTAAATATAGCATGTTACCTCCAAATTTAGGCATCAAATACAATCAAGGGTGATTGAACTTCCTTGAATGGTGCTCTCAATCCTTTATCGCACGTATGGTGCTTCTCTCCATTACTGCATTTATGAACAAATCTACGATGCTATGCTTGATGCTCAATGTTGATTAATGTAAATGGAGTTAAATCCTTTGCATTTATGAGGGCTTAAGATGTTTCAATAACCTCCTCAATATGGTTGGCACTCCTATTTTAACAAGTGGCACTCAATATTTTGCATGCAAGATATTACAAAATTTATTTATTTTATCCTTAATGCTTCGTATGATCCTTGCAAATTTTAGCACTCAATTTCAATCGATGATGATGGTGCTTTAGCTCTTCTCCAACATCTATTCAACCAACTCTCTTTCCTTATGGTAGTTACAAAACTATCGATCGTTATTGCTTCCAATATATCTTCTTAGTGCTTGGTCTTCTCTCCTAAATTCTCCTTGGACTCATCTATCTTGACTAACACTTAACTTTCACTTTACCCTAGCTCATCCTCTTCAATGCTTTGACTTCTCAATGCATGTATTTTTGATGTCTTCTTGGCTCCCTGCATTTGGACTCCTTGAATGGTGTTGAAACTTTGACTTGGTGGCTTATTTTTATTTTTTTAGTAGCTCCTCCTTGAGCTTTGGTGGCTCTTCTATTGGACATTTTGAGTCCCTAAGTCAAAGTTATCATTGATGTCACCAGATGAAGTCATCATTAATACCAAAGATTTTAGCAGGAAACAAATGGGATAAAAATGGTTTATTTGATATGCAGGAAGAAGGCCAAAGATCAAGTGAAACAGTGCAAAAGACAAAATTTAAAAAGGAGTTATAATATTTATTTTATAAATTATTTAAATTCAGTGTGAATTTAAATTTTATAAATAAATATTAAAGGTACTTTATCAAAGGTATAATATTATAACAGTGGTTATTATAATATTAAATATGCCATGGTGAAAACCCAAATAAAACATTTATAATTCTTATTATAATGGTTTATAAGGCAAAAGTGGGTTTTATAAAGTCTAAAGATATTTTAATAAACCCAAAGGTTGGGTTTAAGACCAAAGGCATTCAAAGCCTTTATGATCTTTACCGACGTCATAGAAGACAACAAGGAAAGTGTCGACGTTTTCAAAGTAGTGGAAGAAGCATATAAATACTATGCCTAAAGTTCAAATTTATCATCCTTGCTCTAATGTGAAAAGATTGGTCTACAAAATTAAGAGCCCGTGAGTGTATGCAAAAATCGTGACAGCAAAGTGTTGAAGGGGGCAAACTTTGATTTTCAAAGTTGCATAAGACAACGTGATCTAGTGGCATTTTGGAAGCGTAATAGCATTGGCTACAAGGGAATTCATGTTCGAATCACGGTGGGTGCATCGTGAGGTGTGTTGAGTGAAGTGCCTACAACGCATGTTCTTTTACCAAGTTGAAATAAGAGAGAGGAGGTTAAGAAGAACATAGTGCTTCATTAACCTCAACGAGCACTTGACTCGTATGACAATCTTGGCCATGGTTAAGGTGCTCATAGGGGGCAACATCGAGGGTTCGATTACCTCCAAAGGCAAAGGTAATATTTTATTTTTAATTTTAATTAAATGCCTAAGTTGGAGGTATAAGGTTTTTTAGTGGTTGAGTTTGGAAAGGTTGCTTTGTAATAAAGTTTTTGGTAGTTAAGAATTATCTTTAGGAGTTATAAGGAGAATTTTGTTTTTTATTTTTAAATTCTTAAATTGCTTTTATGGAATATTGAAAGGTTAAGACTTTGTGGGTAGTATGTTATTTTGAATTAAGGGTTTTTGTGACTATTGTGAGGATATTGATTATTATTTAGGTTGGAGTGATAAGGTGTAATTTTGATATTATATTTGTGATATTTTTTGTTGAAGAAAATTATCCTCTAACCCTTATTGAGATTGGCAAAGAAGTAATTGTGAGTGTGGCAGATTTTTGAGACCAACTACTTGTCAAACAAAATGTATGGGCAAATGCCTTCTTGGTTGAGTTGATTGATTTGATTTATTAAAAAATAAGTTTGGAGTGAAAAGGACTTGATTAGGGTTTCTTTTTTGAAAGTGGTTGAGTTATTACTTCAAGGTTTTCTGATTTGAGAGTTGAGATTAAAACCTTATTTTATTAGCATTGTTGTTGATATCATTGGTTGAGTGAAGTGTTTGAGTTAATGATTCAAGGTTTTGTAAAATTGATAGTTGTGATTAAAATATTGTTTTATGAGCATGGTTGTTGAAGTGAGTTGTTATGCAAAGAACTTGAACTAGGGTTTGAAAATATCATGAGTACCATTGTTATGTGAGATTTGTTGTTGAGCATTATTGGAAATATTTTGAGTCAGATGATACATACTTGGACTAGGGTTTATGAGCAAGATTTGTTTCTTGAAGTGATTGGTTGAGTAGAGTTGATTAAGCCTAGTCAAGTGGTTGTATGAAGTGATTTCTCAAGTTCCATAAAAAACTATGTTATATTCTGATTTGAGTTGAGATTGAGTTTTGAGTAAAGAACATATTGAGTCTCTAACAATGTTAGTCTCACAATGACACTGAGATGGGGGGGTGAATCAATGTAGCTCTTTAAAACTTAAATCTTCAACTCTTAAAGCCGAAACAATGAAAACTTAAAACCAAATAAAGCAAATATAACAAGAGAGCATCACACAACACAAGATGTACCGAGGTTCACCGATTTGGCTACTCCTCAAAAATTGACTATTTGGACTCCCATACAAATGCAGCCTTTGCAAAGCACCAACTTTACAATCAATTTACCAGCATCCACTAGAAGGAGCACCAACCCCTGATTTATCTGCACCAATAGAAACGAGCACCAACCCCTGATTTATTTACATCAACAAAAAGGAGCACCAACCCCTAATTTATCTACACCAATAGAAAGGAGCACCAACCCCTAATTTATCAGCACCAAATGGAAGGAGAACCAACCCCACCAAATGGAAGGAGAACCAACCCCTAATTTATCTACACCAAAAAAAAGGAGCACCAACCCTTGATTTATCTACACCAACAAAAAGGAGCACCAACCCCTGATTTACCAGCACCAACTGGAAGGAGAACCAACCCTTGATTTACCAGCACCAACTGGAAGGAGCACCAACCCCTGATTTACCAGCACCAACCCCTAATTTACCAGAACCAACTGGAAGGAGCACCAACCCTTGATTTACCAACACCAACTAGAAGGAGCACCAACCCCTGATGCCAAGCACCAACTTGGACTTTAATCTTGAAACTAGAAGATTGACATAGAAATGCCTTCACTTTTACAAGACCCTGACTGGTCTATTGCTTACTCAACCTCTCTCAAAATTCACCCAACACACACCCTTCTCGCTCGCCTATCGCGTGCCTCTCGCTCTCCTCTCACTCTCTTCGCAAGATAAAATCCACGATGCTTTAATCCCCCGTGCTTAATAAATTCTCCAAGCAAAACTCCTTTTATAACAATCCTTTCTCTTCGTAACTCTAGTTGTAACTCCTTTTATATTCTCATATGCCACTTGTCAATTGTAACACCTTCTTTCATATTCTCATCTACCACTTGTCAATTGTAACTCCTTCTTTATGTAACTTCTTTTGTATATTTTGAGAAGGCATTTCATCGAACACGTCACATGCAAATTATTGACACCATGACTGTTCGTTTTATCAGTCATGATTGTTTGTTTTCTCCTTCGATGACTGTTCATTTTCTCCTTCATGACTGTTCGTTTTCTCCTTGCATGACTATTCATTTTCTCTTTGCATGTCTGTTCATTTTCTCTTTGCATGATTGTTCATTTTCTTCTTCATGACTGTTCGTTTTCTTTTTCATGATTGTTCATTTTCTTTTCCCTTGTGCATGCATTTGTTTTCTCCTTCGATGACTATTCATTTTCTCCTTCATGACTATTCATTTTCTCGGTCATGACTGTTCATTTTTGAGTCACAAAAATGCGACATGTCACGATATCACGACACTTTTGTTTCTCTACCTGCCTGCCCTTTTCGAGTCGCAAAAATGTGACATGTCGCGATATCGCGACACTTTTTTTTCTCTGTCTGCCTGCATTTTTTGAGTCTCAAAAATGCGACATGTCGTGATATTGCGACACTTTTTCTTTCTCTGCTTGCCTGTCCTTTTGAGTCATGAAAATGTGACATGTCGTGATATCGTGACACTTTTTCCTCCTTGCTCTTTCTTTTCGCTTTGGACCATGAAAATGCAACATGTCGCAATATCACGACACTTTTTCCTTCTTGCTCTTTCTCTTCGCTTTGGACCGTAAAAATGCAAAGTGTCACAATATCGTGACACTTTTTCCTCCTTGCATTTTCTCTTTGCTTTGGACCGTGAAAATGCAACATGTCACGATATCGCGACACATTTTCCTTCTTGTCCTTTCTCTTTTCTTTGGCCTACGAAAATGCTACATGTCGCGATATCGCAGAACTTTTTCCTCCTTGCATTTTCTCTTTGCTTTGGATCGCGAAAATGCAACATGTCGCGATATCGCGACACTTTTTCTCCTTGCTCTTTCTCTTTGCATTAGACCGTGAAAATCCTACATGTCGCGATATCGCGACACTTTTTTCTCCTTGCATTTTCTCTTTGCTTTGGCCACGAAAATGCAACATGTCATGATATCACGACACTTTTTTCTCCTTGCATTTTCTCTTTTATTTGGCCACAAAAATACAACATGTCGCGATATCGCGACACTTTTTCTCCTTGCTCTTTCTCTTTGCATCGGACCATGAAAATGCTACATGTCGCGATATCGCGACACTTTTTTCTCCTTGCATTTTCTCTTTGCTTTGGCCAAGAAAATGCAACATGTCATGATATCACGACACTTTTTTCTCCTTGCATTTTCTCTTTGCTTTGGCCACGAAAATACAACATGTCGCGACATCACGACACTTTTTCCTCCTTGCTTTTTTTCTTCTCTTTTGGTCGTGAAAATGCAACATGTCACGATATCACGACATTTTTTTCTCTTTAATTTTTCGCTTCTCTTTTGGCCGTGAAAATGCAACATGTCGCGATATCGCAACACTTTTTTCCCTTTGCTTTTTTGCTTCTCTTTTGGCTGTGAAAATGCAACATGTCACGATATCACGACACTTTTTTCCCTTTGCTTTTTTGCTTCTCTTTTGCATATGGGCCACTTCGGTCTTCTTGGACAACCTATAACAACTTCACCCAAACATCAAAAACATCCTCATAAGCATTTAACATCACTGTACATACTCTGAATAACCTTTAAACTCCTGTCCACTACATCAATCAATCTATCTGACTGTGTTGACAATAATGACAATATTTTTGTTGCACCTTGCTCAACAAACAATTCTCTTTATTTTTCTATGAGATTTGGACAAGTTTTATGTGAGCTTGTTGAGCAGATTTGGACAAGTTTTGTGTGAGCTTGTTGAGCAGATTTGGACAAGTTCTGTGTGAGCTTGTTGAGCAGATTTGGACAAGTTTTGTGTGAGCTTGTTGAGTAGATTTGGATAGGTTTTGTTTTAGCTTGTTGAGAAGATTTGAACAGGTTCTATTTGGACCTGTTGAGCATATTTGGACAGGTTCTATGTGGACCTTTTGAGTAAATTTGAACAAGTTCTAGAGAGGACTTGTAGAGCATATTTGAGTAGGTTCTAGAGAGGACTTGTGGATAGATTGGTGTGAGCTTTTATGGAAGCTTGTAAAGTAGATTTGATACAAGTCCTTGAGAATATTTGAGAGCATAGTTTGGTGTATATTTGAGGATAGGTTTGTGCCAGACCAAAGAGAGAGATTGAGCAGATTTGTGCTAGACCGACTAGACTGTGTTTAGTGCAGATTTGAGTGGACTTGTGCTAGATCGATTGGACTGTGTTTAGTATATAATTAAGACAAAGCTTTAGAGGTGATAGAGTAGAGATGATAGAGTCTCTAGTGGATAGAGATCCATTAGCCAGGGTAGTGATGATAGGTCTTCTGAGTGGGGATAAGAGTCTTCAGTGGAGAGAGTCCACAAGCCAGTATAGTGGAGGTAGTAGTCTTGTAGAGGATCACCAACTAGAGTAGAGGAGAAAGATTTCTCCTATGGATAGAGATCCACAAACCAGATTTAGGAGATCAACATATCCTTTGGATAGAGGTCCATAAACATTGTAATTAGGAAGGATTCCCAAGAGATAATTTGAGAAATATTTAGAAGAAATATTTTCTTCGTGGAAGTAGCCATATTTGGGTGAACCACGTTAAATCCATGTCTCTATTGTGTATGGTGTTTTGTACATTTATTTTATTATTGCTATTGATACTGCTATCTATACACTACATAATATTGATTTGAAAAGAAAAGTAAAAAGTGCTCTTATATTGTTCACCACCCCTCTCAGTATAATCTTATGTTCTTCAATTGGTATCAAAGCGGGTTCCTTTAGAATATTTTGATAGCTTGAAGTAAAAGTTGTCAAGAACATAATGGATCAAAAGGATCAAAGGGACGGGTCCATCAATAACACAGTACTAGTATTTGATGGAAGTGACTTCTTGTATTGGTGTATGTTGATGATTTTTCACTTGATGGCACTTGGCAATGAATTTTGGGATGCAGTGGAACTTGGATATGATTCAACAGTCAATTATCCTACAAATAAATAAGGTAAGATTCTAATGCATGCAAATTCAAGAGCTATGAATGCAATTATAAAAGGATTGTGTAGATCATAATCTATGAAGGTTATGGATTGTAAAATAGCAAATGAAATGTGGGAACTACTACATAACATATATGAAGGAGATAAAGGTATCAGGAAATCTAAGATCAGAAATATTAAAGGAGAATTTAAAAATCTAATAATGCGGGATGATGAAAAAATTTGTGACTATCTTAGTAAGATTGATGAACTTGTACATGAGATGAGAGGTCATGGAATGAAGGTCGATGAATCTAATGCTTGTGGTAAGATCTTCAGAACTCTTCCAAAAATATATGGTAAAAAGGTCTCTGCTATAGAAACATCAATTGATAGTGACAGTCTAACAAGAAATTCTTTACTTGGCATGCTTACAACTTTTGAGATAATAACAAAAGATCATATCCCTCCAAAAGAGGTTGCTTTCAAAGTGAACAAGAATATAAAGGGTAAGAAGTCAAAATCAAGTAGTGAGTCATCTAGTGATAAAGAAGCAAATTATGGTAGAAGAGATAAAGGTTCCATAAGACCCATAGATCTAAGATCTATTAAGTGTTTCAATTATGGAAAGTATGGACATTTTGCAAAGATCCAAAGAGCAACAATGGTGAATAAAACTAGGATCATAGGTACAGGGAATCATAAAGACACGGGCACCAAAAAAAAAGCAAATATGGACAAAGCAAACAAGGAAGGAAGTTCTTCCGAAGATAAAAGAGGAGCTACTATGCGGATAATGCAAGTAAGTACTCAAATTATAGTGATGCTAGTTCTTCATATAATGATAGATATGAAGTCCTATTTATGATTGAGGAAAAAGAACCAGTTAAGAAAAGGACTCCAATTATTCTCAAGTGTTTTAGATGTGGTAAATTTGGACATCTTGAAGATGATTGTACAAGGGATGGTTATAGTTTCAGTGATGATGAATATGAGAATGCACTTGAATGACCATATGAAATATTCTAATGGTTTTATAAGAATAAGTGATCCTATAGAAGATAATCCAAAATAAATTAATGATGTGTACAAAAGTAAATAAATAGAGGATTATTCAGCTGAGAATGGTTATGATCTCAAGGGAGAACTTATCTATACCCTTGACACGGTAAAGAAGGTAAGAAAGCAACACTCTAAAATTTAAATTTAGTTTCAAGAATGTGATGAAGAGAGAAGATTGCTCATAGAGGATTTATAAAAATCAAAGGCTAAGGCATAAAAGTTCAAATATGAGTTATAAGAAAATATCTTGGAATGTGAGAAGTTAGCACAAGAAGTGGCACTACTGAAATAATATTTAGAGGACTTCAAGATCAAGATGAAAGGATTCAATAATAGCTCAATTATTATGGATAAGATAGTCAAGGTACAAATAAGGTCAACAAAAAAAACAAGTCTTAGTTTTGAACAAACTAAAAAAACAAGGGTCAACTTCAAGTTCTGAATAGAAAACTTTAGATGAAGATACTTCAAAAGAAGACAGTGTAAAAGAAAATCAGACATCATATGAAGAATTGGACAATAGAGAGTTCAATAAATATAGGAACAATGCACAGAGAAGATACAGATGGAACAACAACCATAAAAGGAGACCAATGAGTTCAAAACAAGGAAACTTCAATGGAAGATTGTTTTCATGTCACAGGTTTGGGCACATGGCTTCACAATGCAGGACACATGAAAGACAAGAGTATGGTAATGGACAGTTTTTCCATGGATATTGCTACTCATGTAATCAGTTTGGTCACAAGGTAATGAATTGTAGGGTTCATTAAAGAAAAGGATATGACTTCACTAGGAAAAATCCTAAGACATTTGCAGCTACAAGAAATAATAACATTAAGTGTTATAAGTGCAATAATGATGGTCACACAACAAAGTGGTGTAGAGAAGACATTCCATAAACAGGTATGAACAGTAATAGGAATAGGAACCTAGATGTGAATAAGAATAGGAACAAGAACAGGAATTATGACAAGAACAGGAATGATGACAGGAACAGGGATGATTACTTGGATAGAAATAGTTAGAAGATTCAGGAAACTCAAAAAAGAAGGGAAAATAATAAAGGTAAAGAACGGTGCTTTTGGGAGTAGAAATACTCCCACCCCATAATTAACCACCTCATGAGGAGGTGGGGTAGGGGCTAATCTAAGAGGCTCATTCTTATCCATGAGCCCCAAAGGTGACCCTTTGCCATTGATGTCAAAGGGGGAGAGATTTGTGTATTGGGGGAGATTTTATGTAGGGAGAGATTTGATATTTAAGAGAGCATTGGGCCAGGGCGAGTAATTTCCCAGGGGGAGTAGAAGGAAAAAGAAATGTCAGGTTCTGGTAAGAAGAGTATGGGTTGCCATCAATGACAAAGGGGGATATTGTTGGCTATTTTGAGTCCCTAAGTCAAAGTTGTCATTGACATCACCAGATGAAGTCATCATTAATACCAAATATTTTAGTAGGAAACAAAAGGGATAAAAATGGTTATTTGATATCTAGGAAGAAAGCCAAATATCAAGTGAAACAGTGCAAAAGACAAAAGTTAAAAAGGAGTTATAATATTTATTTTATAAATTATTTAAATTGAGTGTGAATTTAAATTTTATAAATAAATATTAAAGGTACTTTATCAAAGGTATAATATTATAATAGTGGTTATTATAATATTAAATGTGCCATGGTGAAAACCCAAATAAAACATTTATAATTCTTATTATAATGTTTTATAAGGCAAAAGTGGGTTTTATAAAGTCTAAATATATTTTAATAAACCCAAAGGTTGGGTTTAATACCAAAGGCATTCAAAGCATTTATGATCTCCGCCGACATCATAGAAGACAACAAGGAAAGAGCCGACATTTTTAAAGTAGTGTAAGAAGCATATAAATACTATGCCTAAAGTTTAAATTTATCATCCTTGATCTAATGTGAAAAGATTGGTCTGTGAAAGTAAGAGCTCGTGAGTGTATGCAAAAAATGTGATAGCAAAGTTTTGAATGGAGGAAACTTTGATTTTTGAAGTTGCATAAGACAACGTGGTCTAGTGGCATTTTGGAAAGCACAAAAGTGTTGGCTTCAAGGGATTTCATGTTCGAATCACGACGGGTGCATCATGAGGTGTGTTGAGTGAAGCACCTATGGCGCATGTTCTTTTGCCAAGGCGGAAGAAGAGATAGGAGGTTAAGAAGCACATGGTGCTTCGTTAACCTCAACAAGCGCTTGGCTCATGCGAAAATCTTATCCGTGGTTAAAGCACTCATAGGGGGCAACGTCGAGGGTTTGATTCCCTCCAAAGGTAATATTTTGATTTTAATTTTAATTAAATTCCTAATTTGGAGGTATAAGGTTGCTTAGTGGTTGAGTTTGGAAAGGTTGCTTTGTAATAAAGTTTTTGGTAGTTGAGAATTACCTTTAGGAGTTATAAGGAGAATTTTGTTTTTATTTTTAAAGTCTTAAATTGCTATTGTGGAATATTAGAAGATTAAGACTTTGTGGGTAGTATGTTATTTTGAATTAAGGGTTTTTGTGACTATTGTGAGGATATTGATTATTATTTAAGTTGGAGTGATAAGGTGTAATTTTGATATTATATTTGTGATATGTTTTGTTGAAGAAAATTATCCTCTAACCCTTATTGAGATTGGCAAAGAAGTAATTGTGAGTGTGGCAGATTTGTGAGACCAACTACTTGTCAAACAAAAGGTATGGGCAAATTCCTTCTTGGTTGAGTTGATTGATTGGATTTATTGAAAATTAAGTTTGGAGTGAAAAGGACTTGATTAGGGTTTCCTTTTTGAAAGTGGTTGAGTTATTGCTTCAAGGTTTTCTGATTTGAGAGTTGAGATTAAAACCTTATTTTATTAGCATTGTTGTTGAGATCATTGGTTGAGTGAAGTGTTTGAGTTAATGCTTCAAAGTTTTTTGAAATTTAGAGTTGTGATTAAAACATTATTTGATGAGCATGGTTGTTGAAGTGAGTTGTTATGCAAAGAACTTGAACTAGGGTTTGAAAATATCATGAGTATCATTGTTATGTGAGATTTATTATTGAGCATTGTTGGAAACATTTTGAGATGGATGATACATACTTGGACTAGAGTTTGTGAGCAAGAGTTGTTTATTGAAGTTATTGGTTGAGTAGATTTTATTGAGCCTAGTCAAGTGGTTGTATGAAGTGATTGTTCAAGTTCCATAAAACAAACTATACTATATTCTTATTTGAGTTGAGATTGAGTTTTGAGTAAAGAAATTATTGAGTCTCTAACAATTCTCTTTATGTTTCTATGATATTTGGACAAGTTTTGTGTGAGCTTGTTGAGCATATTTGGACAAGTTCTATGTGACCTTGTTGAGAAAATTTGGACAATTTCTGTGTGAGCTTGTTGAGGATATTTGGACAAGTTATGTGTGAGCTTGTTGAGCAGATTTGGACAAGTTCTCTGTGAGCTTGTTGAGAATATTTGGACAGGTTCTGTGTGAGCTTTTTGAGAATATTTGGATAGGTTATGTGTGGACCTATTGAGCATATTTGGACAGGTTCTATGTGGTCCTATTGGGCTGATTTTAACAAGTTCTATAGAGGACTTTGGAGGTGATAGAGCAGAGAGGACAGAGTCTCCAATGGATAGAGATCCATCATCCAAGGTAGTGAGGATAGGTCTTCTAAGTGGGGATAAGAGTCTTCAGTGGAGAGAGATCCACAAGCCAGTGTAGTGGAGGTAGTAGTCTTGTAGAGTATCACCAACTAGAGTAGAATAGAAAGATTTCTCCTGTGGATAACGATCCACAAACCATATTTAGGGGATCAATATCTCCTTTGGATAGAGTTCCATAAATATTGTAATTGGGAAGGATTCCCAAGAGATAATTTCAAAAATATTTAGAAGAAATATTTTCTTCGTGGAAGTATCCATATTTGGGTGAACCACATTAAATCTATTTCTCTATTGTGTATGGTTTTTTGTTCATTACTTTAATTATTGCTATTGATATTGCTATCTATACACTGCATAACATTGATTTGAAAAGAAAAGTAAAAAGTGATCTTATACTGTTCACCCCCCCTCTCAGTATAAGTTTGTGTTCTTCATATTCACCTCTTCTAACATTGTTTTATCATAGAACAAATAATCCTCAAATTTATTCATGGTGGCTTCTTTAGTAGTGCTTGTTCTACCTCCTTGGCTTTGGTGGTTTTATCTCTCAACAATGGCTCAACTTCTCCCAGCTTGGTTGTGCCTTCTAACTGTTAAATATTTGGAGTTTGTTATACTTCTTGGTGTCTTTAGAGACTTTTTTTCTTGACCTATTTGAGCCCTTATTTTATTTCTTGTGCTTCAAACAAACCTACACTTTGTAAGCTTGTAAAAATAACATTATTTACTAGTATTCTATTCTCCTTATTTCTCCTTTTCAAGCAAACTCTAACTTCACTCTTTGCTATTTTATTTTGTATATTCTAAGGTAAAAGTGCTACCTCCTTCCTTGCCTTGAAGAATCTTAAATTTAAATTATTTTTTTCTTAATTCAATATCTCTAATATGGTTCTTTCAAAAAACTTAAATTAGACTAATTTTAATACTTAAACAATAACCTTTTATAGCACCAATGTTACACACATTTTGGATTCCTTTTGTAGCTAATATCTTTGGTGACTTGATTCACCCTTTTTTATCTTGAATTTATAATTTTTGTAGCCTCACTTTATTTTATTTTTCTTCCCAAAAAACATCAATTTTGTAGCTCTAATTGCTACCCAAATATCATATTGTTTGTTATCCTAACTTTATGAAATTTGTAGCTTCCAATGCTTCCCTAAATGCTATCTCAATACTTCTCCTTTATCCTTCCAAAAATATACCAATAAACTCTAAAATTTACAACTTAAATACATCTTCAAATTTTGTCAAAAATATAACTTTATATATTTCAACTTGCTACCTTAGATTACAGTCAATTTCTTACTTGAAATCTCATTCAAATTACTTTATTTTGCTATCCATAAATTTTATCTTAATTATTTTCAATTCCTTATTAAAATATCTATCCAAAATCACATTCAAATCTACCCAAACCTTCTCCAATTTGCAGCTCTTATATCTCCTTTCAATGCTTCCCAAATTCACAATCCAAAACTCTTCAAATGCTACTTTGAAAATCTAACTTCTTCTCCTCTATATTGTTGTCCTGAAAGAGTCTCTCCTCCTCCAATCGATTGCCTTAATTTTTTGTCAATACTTCCTTCAATTATTTGTTCAAGGGCACTTCAAAATCTGCCCAAATCTTCTTCAATTTGTAGCTCTATATCAACTTCTATCATGAAAATCAGAAATCTTCTCCTCCCTAAATTAGCCTTCAAAAATTTAATGGTCATCAAAAAAAATATCGATTTGGTGGCCTCTTCTTTCCTCTTTCTCCTCCTTAGACTTTGCTGATTTCTATCTTCAAATTTGGCCTCTTTTTTGGCCTCTTCCTCAAGAATCTAAATGTCTTAAGGTCTTCAAAAATACTTTTCAATATTTTAAAAACTTCTTTCCAAATCCTCATTTATTTTGGGATTGTTGTCGGATGGCAACAATTGTCCCAAATTTCTCTTTCCAAGAGCTTCTCATGTTTGTAATATTTCATCTCAAACTTTCTTCAAATATTCTCCAATGGCCACTTCTTCAACTTCTTCAATATTTTTGGAATATATAACATTATTTTTTACATTCTAATGTACTATCATGGGTACATCTTTAGATTATAATCTTATCTTATATTAGTATTTGAGTATTTACTTTATGCAATGTAATAAATGCACAAGTGTTAGAATGTGCAAAGTACTTGATGATGTAAATGTGCATGTAGTCCATGTGTATGTGAGTTATAGAATAGGAATATGAAGAGTCATAGGTAGGTGAAATGCCAAGAGACATGTCTCATTATATAGGCCTTTGATATAGAAAATAAAGCATAAGTGAAAGTAGAGTAGAATACAAGTTAGATACAATGTAGTTTATGAAGCATGAAGCATTTGAGATATCCAAATTTTGTATGAAGATCCTATTTTTGTGAGATTTCATTAATGGTAGTTTTATGAGTTATTGTAAAATTTTCTTATGAGTTTTTCCTTCTTAGTATATTGCCATTATCATATATTTAATATTGCATGCTCTTTATAATCCTTGTGGTTGCATTTCATTAAATATATAACATCAAAAGATAAAAGTGGTATCAAAGCACAAGCTAGACTGATAGGAGATAGGGATTGTAGACACCAAAACAGCACCAATCCGATTATGTGACTGCAAACACTGATCGCTTTGACAAACACAGCCCCCAGGGCAGCCCTCAGAGGTCAAACAGTGGTCCTAACCACTTTCATAGCAATTTTGTAAGGTCGGGAAGCAATTTGGCACATTTAGACACTTTGCTCGGTATTCGTCTCACCCAGGGACGAATACTAACTGGAATTCGTCTCACCCGGGGACGAATTCTAAAATCGTCTCACCCAGGGACGAATTCCAAGTTTAACGGGCAAAAAGAAGAATGGTGCCAAGTGGCAGCCCAGGACAATCGATTGATGACTCCTGCCTCGCACACGTGTGTGGGTGGATAGATAGGCTGTTAGAAGAGCTGTCACAAGGGCGATTATGAGAGCCCAAGTCAATGGAGGACTCCCCTCCCTCATGGGAAGACATGACTGCCACATGGCACCTATGACCAACACATGGCATTTGTGCTTCCCTCTCAAAAGAGACCCCATGGGTCTATAAAAGGTGGGACTTTTCTCACCCAAAAAGGATAGGTTGAAGGAGATTTCAAGCAACGAAGTGCTGCCGAGTTGAAGACCCACTTGCATCCCTTTTGGTTCACCTTCTCGCATCCACCAATCTCTCTTGCAAGGGAGGTTGTTGGGTGGCTTTTGGAAGCTTGAACCTGACCCAAATCCCTGAACCAACCAATTCGCCGACCCCTCAATCCTAAGAGGTTTTGGGCCCATCCCTAGTGGATTGGCGCCGGAATCAAGTGCCAACGGTGGGAGGCCCACTTGGGCACCCCCGCACTTTCTAAGTTTTAGAGCATTCTAGATTACTTTTTCAGGTTGCATTTTGTGTTATCATGTTTGGTTAACTCATAGCTGCAAGTTCATAACTTTTGATCGGATTCTAGTATGTTTTGTGTCGCTTTGTTGTTTCACTAACTTGCAGGTGGCGAGATCAAATTCCCGAGGGTAGAGGCCAAATTGGGAGAATCCGACCATCTGGGTCATCCCAAAATGGCCCCAATTACATAACCCCTTTGTTTGCAGGCATTTTGCAGGTCTCGAGAATCGACATTGGAGCAGCAAGCAGGTCGGCTTCTTCAACACAGAAGAATTCGTCCCACCCAGGGACGAATTGCAGTCAAAATTCGTCCTGCCCAGGGACGAATTCCAGTTGAAGGTAGATTGGCCAGCTGTCTCAGTGGCAATGGCCTTCTGGTAACTTTTTCTATCTTCTGTCAAGATTTCAAGCCATTTGGACTCACTGTATTTACCGTTTCAGGCAAATGTTTACATGCATATTTCGTTAATTTTAGAGAACGAACACTTTCCATTTGCGGCAGGTGCTACTGACATCTTGGTTGTTTCTTTGTTCGTAGGAGAAGCAGCAGAGGTGAAGAACTCATCGACATCAGCGGCGGCATCATCTTGGCCCGTCCATTTCAATCGTGGGCACGCGAAAAGAGGAACATTAAGTGATTGTAATCAAATTCTTTTAGCGCTCCTAGCCCCTGAAAAGGGAGGAGGCGTATTTGTAACAGAGATCAAGAAATTTTAATGAAAGGGCTGTGTTTTCTCCATTCGCTTGTATCTCGTTTTAATGCGTCTCTTTCGTTTCATGCATTTTACATTTCTAGGACTTAAGCGCATTTGATTTTGGTTGCATCGCAATTAGTGTTTCCTTTGCCCGAAATCTCGTGCTTTCAGTGGCGATCACGGTGGGACCCTGTTCCCTGGTTTTTAAAATCATAGAAACTGATTAAATTTTTGTGTTTTGTGCTTGACAGGTACATTTTTTGTTGCATACTGCTATTCGTCTCTAGCAGGGACGAATTCTGTTCTGCAATTCGTCTGACCCTGGGACGAATTCAAATTCGTCTCTGGGAGGGACGAATTATGTTCTGTAATTCGTCTCCCAGAGGGACGAATTCTTGCCTGCGAATTTTCAGAGCAGAAATTCAGAAGCAACTGGAGCAGCGAGAGAAGAGGTAGGGATTTTTATAATCTCTGTTAAAATTTTTGTTTCTTTGACTGTTTTCATGCATTGCTTAGGGAAAGTCATTTATGCTTGTTTCATTTTCGTTAAATAAAATGAATCCCACACACTTCACGCAATAATTTTAAACCAAGGAGCTGGTCGTAAGACCCCAGCCCTTGAGCAAGACCAACGGTGGGTTCATCACCACCTTGGCTTAGCTTTGCATCCATTTCCCGATTGTCAACTGTTGTTAGGCGTAAATCCTGACGAAAGCTGACCGAGTGTCGCTGGGGTGATTCCCATGCGCGCGAGGATAAGTTTTCTATGGTAGGTGCCATTAACAGGACAATCCCCCTTCCGTACCGCCTACGTACCACGTACCTTCTGCTCTCACGTACCTATAGTCTCCCTCTCGTAAGGGCGGGTATATAGAGAGGTTGGTATATCGGCCTGGTTGGTATATTGAAGGGGCTACCATTTTGGGAGTTATATGAGCCTTCATAATGCATTTAAACGTTCTTCAAAACCTACAAAAACAAAACAAAACATCAAAATGCACTAAACCAGTTTAGGGCACACCGATAATCCTTAAAAGAGATAATCACGGTTTGCGCATGTGTGTGTTTATTTCTGCTTAGTGTAGACAAAAAAAAAATCATCATAAACAAGATAAAAATCTGTTTAGATAGCATAGAAGCACCGCAATGGTGTACACCCGTAGCCAAGCCCAATCAAGGGCAGAAGCTCCGGAAGGTACACAAGAAGCAGGCACGAATCGCCTTCGCTTCAGTCTCAAGGATTTGGTCATACCGCCTTATCGGTCTAACCTACAAAAGAATCCAATTCAGAATCCTCGGTGGGGTATGCCTATTCAAAGCAGCCCCTTTCGAGAGGACGCCTTACATGTAGACCTTGAGGTAAACAGAGAATCGCCCTCTCAGGTTAGACATGAGTGGCCACGGCGCGACGAAGCGCTAGACAGGCAAACCATCCATTTGGAGGGACAACGTGGATATGGTATCCCTTCTTTACCTCACATCAGAACAGAGAGACAAAATCTAGAGCGTAGGGTTCTTTACACAAAATGACCTAACTCCGCCTGCCCCCTTCACACCTATGAGAGGGAGCGCGAGGAAGATCATCGCATTCCTCAAAGACAGCAACATACAACGCGGGAACCTTGCGCTTCCGCACCAGTTGGACATCATGATCACCCCTTGAGGCCAGAACCTCGAGTACAGGCCGCCTACCTCGACGAGAGGAAGCGACCCCTTGAAGTTGTAGATCATCAAAATCAAGGCAAACACATAGGAGGAACATTCGAACCTCCTGAGCAAAATAGGGTAGACCAAATTGACCCGATAGTCGCCCAACATGCCACCCGTCAAGCCCAAATCATGCGGCTTAAACAAAGTCATCGGGAGATAGAGTATCAACACCACTTGGATAGAGAGCGCATGCAACGCGAAGCGGATGAGCTACGCTATAAACTACCTGAGAGGGAGCCAACCCCTCGCATTCAAAGAGCCAAACAATATGTGAGACATAATCCGTTGGTGCAGGACAGGTCTCCACGACCTCGTCAAGCTTTGCCTCCAAGACCTCATGGATTCGAGAGGGAGGCAACTCCCCGAAACAATGATGGGTACCTTCAGCGAGGGCTTGATCAGGGTCATAGGTTTCGCCCAGAGACTCCTCAAGAATTTTACGAGGAGTATGAACCAGAAGAGGAATATGTTGAAAGTCCCCATCAAGGCAGGAGGGATGCCATTCGGCCACCCCTCCATAGGCCTCCAGTTTATCATAACTTACAACGAGAGAGAACAAGAGAGGAAGAAATAAAATCTTTCGATGCATACCAAGCGCTATTGGAGCGTTTGGAGTCTGTGGAAACAAAAGCTGCTGGGCATCAAAAACCCACATTACGTCAACTCCGCAGTAATCCGGTGCATCCCTCAGTGCCTACACCTCTTTACCCCGAGCACTTCAAGTTGCCTCAATTGGCAGTTTTTAAAGGTGAAGAGGACGCACAAGAACACGTTACAAGATTTTTAAGCCAATGCTTCGGCATCCAAGATAATGACGCATTGTTGCTTAGAACATTCATAACCACATTCGCAGGCCCTGCCTCGGATTGGTTCACACAACTACCCAAACACAGCATAAGCAACTTAGATCAATTAGTAGATGCGTTTCTTGAACGCTTTGCCTTCAACACAAGGAAGAAGGCATCACTGAGTGATCTGGCGAGCCTCAAACAATTTGAGGAGGAAACAATGGCAGCATATGGGAATCGATGGAGAGCTTTGCTTTCTAAGTTACCCTACCGTCCTCCTATGTCTGATCTCACGCAGATGTTCGCAAAAAGTTGCTTAAAATCAATCTCTGGTCTATTGTTGCTTGCGGCAATACGATAGCTTAGAAGAAGCTTTGGCGCAAGCCAGAGTCATAGAAGAGATTAAAATAGGTGAAGGCGCAATCGCTAAGCCTAAAAAGAAAGAGTGGAATAAAACCACTAAAACCGGGACAACGCAACCACAACACGCTACAGTCAACCAAGTTGCGATAAATGTTCCCGCGCCTGTGCAAGAAACGCAGCCCCAAAAGGCTAATTACCAGGCAGTGCCTCCTGCTTATGAAAGAGATAATAGAAGACAGGAGCAAAATTACCCGCGTCGCCCTAGACGACATTTCACCCCATATGCGGAGTCTAGGGATTCCTTATTTGACCGCTTGTCAGCGGCAAATTTAGTCACTCTGCCAGAAATTCAAACTATAGACCCTAACATTCCCAAGCCTAGGGGGTACAGAGAAGAATTGTATTGTAGATTCCATAGGCGCAGAGGACATGACTTGAATGGGTGCTGGAAATTCAAAGAACTAGTCCAGGATTTGATCGACAATAGAACATTGGTCGTGGACAACCCCATCGCGCCAAACAACCAACAAATGGGGGTATTCAAGGACCCCTTGCCTGCCCACGAGGCACAGACAAAACCACTCCAGATTAACGAGGTGCGACAGGATCTTCCCACGCAGGGATTTGTGGGAATGATTAGCATAGTAACAAGGAACAGAAGGTACCCAGCAGTTGCCCCCGAGGTAGCTACGAGGGAAGTTCCGACAACATCGCAGCCTCAACAACGCCCAACGCAGTTGCCTCCGCCTAGACCCGAGGTCACAATACGAACCAAACTCACGTAGAGTTTGCAGACCACATCGGCTAGGCTGTCCATTTACGAGCTTATTCAACAATCGGCACCCCATAGGGAAGCTCTTATGGACATTTTAAAAGCCATTGAATTACAGCCCCACGAAGCAAATTCTTTCAACAACTTCGTAGGACATGTGAAACGATGTACGGAGCCGGTCATCACATTCGGAGAAGATGAGGTCAAAACGATATCGAATGACATGGCAGATCCACCCCTGCACGTTATCGCGCGGGTCAACGGGATTTCGTACAAGAGAGTGCTGATAGATACTGGCTCGTCCAGTAACATCATTACCACTGTAGCCTTAAAACATTTGAAGCTGCCAGCCTCTCACATCACAGCCTCCACGTACACACTGCGAGCTTTCAACGATGCAATATGCTCGACAGTCGACACAGTTGTTTTGCCTATCCAGGTAGGACAAAAGACAATACCTACACTGTGCCATGTGCTGGAAGGCGAAATGGCTTATAATATACTGCTAGGGCGGCCTTGGATCAGGGACATGAAGTGTGTCCCTTCGATCGCCCACCAATGCTTAAAGTATGCTTATGAGGGAGAAATACATGTAGTCCCAATGGACTTAGAGCCCTTCAAGTATTGCAATGCGGTACAATTCATGCCTCAATCGACCCTCCCTTCAACGCATTTGGATTTTCAATTAAATCCATCTAAACAGGGTCCGATACCGCAGGCACCACTGGTGGCCAACAAGGCAAAATCCCGACCAGGTGAGACCTCATCACCTGCTCCTTCATCATCAACGCCACCTATCATGGCCCAACAGAAGGACAAGGGAAAACAGATCGTGGAAGAGGTTAAACCCTTGGAAGAAAGGTTGCCCACAATCTCAACGGTATCAACGGAGAAAACACCCAGCACAACAGAAACTAAGACTCCTGAAACACCAAACATGGAATGGAGTCAAGAAGGACTACCATTTCCTCCCACCCAATCATCAACAATCACTGTTGAAATGGCCAATACGGGCTTGGGGGAATATTTGGTACAAAATGTTGTGGCGACGCCAGCATTGGAGTCAGTACAAGACATGGGAAGACCTCGCCTTCCCATAGGGACAATTGTTCCTCTAGGCTACCCTCCAAACCGGACAAATTTCGTGTATGGGGGCCTTGATCATGGTCTTGAACCATGCCAACAAAAGGAAGCAGACGAAGAGCCTTTTGTTGAAAACATCAACTATCTGTCAAACCCAGATTTTGCCCTAAAATATCTCGGCCAATGCAATTGGCATGGATACGAGCTAGGCAGATATGAGCAAGGGATGCGGATCCTTTGCCAACCAAGATATCAGATGCCATATGACAAGTCAGGGGTAGGGTTCAACCATCCCCTGCCATTAGACATCTTGGTTGAAAATATGCAAGGCCTAGAAATAGGCAACAAGGGGGGATTGGCATTAGACCCTTATGCCAATCCAAATACAGAATACACATTGGGAGACTACCTCCCATGGTCAACAAACACCCCTGGAAACAGCAGTAATCCCTCTCCTTTGCTAGAGAGAGGCGAAAGTTCGGACAGTGGTCCTCAAAGAGAAAACCAACGGCTGTCGGACATCTTTCTGAAGCTGTTCCCCTTAGAGATTCCAGATGAAACAACACAGCATCAAGAGAATCAGGTCCCTCCACCAAGAGTGGAACAACCACAATGGGACCAGATTAACTTGCTGGAACAAGGAGGATCCTCAACGCCGCAAGCAACAGTTGCTGAAGAGGATGAACATTTTTGGGTCTTCGAAAGTGATTCAGAAGATGAGACTGAAATGGACTATCTCAGACATGCGCGACGACATCACCATGCTTTAACCCATGAAGATCTAATGGGACAGATGGGCATACGGTTAGGGCATGAATGGTGGGTAGACCCTGCAAGGTGGGACCAAGTATTGGATCCATGGCTCCAAATTCAAGATGAGCATCGTCCACCTCGAGATCCCATCATGACACCAGTGTCGAGAAAAGACCCTGCCATCCTTTTCGCAAATAGGGACGAATTCGCACCTAGGGAAGATCCATTCGTGCCCGTTCCCGTAGAGCCAGATCCAGAGTATAGGGAGCATCTAAAAGAATCGAGCTATCACACCCGCGGTTCTGGAGACCAAATTCATTCCATCCACATGATCTCCATTGATTTGACCGCACCCATCCGCAATCTGGCCGATCCAACATGGTCATTGCATCTAGACATAGATGCCATCGACTGGGATCGCGTCAATTCACCTTTATCACCATCAGAGTACTGGCCTTTCGGTGAAATGCCTCATTTGACCCCAAGGACAACTCAAGAAATTTTTCAGGCTGAAGAGGGACCCGAGGTTCCAAACGCAGATTTAAACTCAGCCAATGATATCCATTTGATCCCGACTCCACATCAGTTGGAGGAAGGATCCCACATGTCAGTCGAAGAAACGACTGACGTAGACATCGGCTTAGACCCAACGAATCCACAGATTATCAAACTGGGGGTAAGTCTTTCCCCCGAAGAGCAAGCCGATTACATTACCCTTCTCAAAGCGAAGAAGGAGGTTTTTGCATGGTCATACAGAGACATGCCGGGACTAGACCCGCAGCTAGTCACGCATAATTTAACGCTTGATCCGACAATCAAGCCTGTAAAGCAAAAACTACGCAAGATGCACCCAACAGTGGCCTTGATGGTCAAAGATGAATTACAAAAGTTGTTGGATGCACAGTTTGTCATCTGCGTGGATTATCCGCCATGGCTGTCCAACATGGTTCCCGTCAAGAAGCCCGACGGGAGGATTCGCATATGCACCGATTTTTGAGACCTAAACAAAGCGAGTCCTAAGGATGATTTCCCCTTGCCAAGCATCGACGCGCTAGTAGACGCTACAGCAGGTCATGAAATGCTCTCCCTAATGGATGGCTTCTCAGGATACAACCAAATTCGTATCAATCCTGAAGACCAACTTAAAACGGCGTTCACAACGCCTTGGGGGACATTTTGTTATAAGGTCATGCCTTTTGGCCTTAAAAATGCTGGCGCTACCTACCAACGTGCCATGACATACATCTTCCACGATTACATGCACAAAACTTTGGAAGATTACATGGATGATTTGTTAGCCAAGTCTCTTTTGCGCTCAGATCATCTCGGTGACTTAAGCAAGATTCTCGATCGCCTCATAGAGCATAAGGTCAGATTGAATCCCAAGAAGTGCGTATTTGGCGTCACATCTGGAAAACTCTTGGGTTTTATAGTCTCAAAACGAGGCATCGAAGTGGACCCAAAGAAAGTCAAGGCAATCCTTGAAATGGCTCCCCCAACTACTATCAAGCAGCTCAGAAGTCTGCAAGGAAAGGTCGCGTCGATTAAACGCTTCATAGCGCAATTATTTGACAAATGCCGACCCATGAACAAATTATTGCACAAGGGGGTCACATTTCATTGGGATGACGAGTGCCAATCGACCTTTGACGAAATCAAACAATACTTGGCTTCGCCGCCAGTATTGGCACCACCTAGACCAGGAGTGTCGTTCTACTTATACATCTCAGCTACTGAGGTGGCACTGGGAGCCATGCTAGCCCAAAAGAATGAACTTCACAAAGAACAGGCTACTTACTATCTTAGCCGCACCTCGGTCAGTTACGAACTTAACTATGCATACGTTGAGAAACTATGCTTGGCAGTGGTGTTTGCTACCAAAAAGCTACGCCACTACATGTTGAGCAACACTACGTATGTTGTGTCTAAGGAGAATCCATTGCGATACATGATGAGTCGTACTTATCATAGTAGTCGCACGGCAAAATGGATCATGTTGTTGACGGAATTTGACATTGAGTTCATTGGGCAAAAATCTATCAAAGGACAAGTCATAGCCGATCAACTAGCAGAGGCTCCTCTTGAAGACGATCAGCCTCTGGTCATAGAACTACCCGATGATGGGGTCTTCCATGTCTCAGAATCGCCAGATTCTGATGAGCCTGAGTCACAGGCCGACATAACCCTGTTCTTCGATGGTTCTAAATGCGAGCAAGGTGGTGGCACAGGAATTGTATTCTTCACACCGCAGGGCGCTCCAATGCCCCTGTCATTTAAATTAAACTTCCAGTGCACCAACAATAATGCAGAATATGAAGCCTTGCTCCTAGGTCTTCAAACAACAATCGCCATGAACATCAAACGATTGAATATCTTTGGTGATTCGTTGTTAATAGTCAATCAAGTCAAAGGGGTATATCAATGCAAATGCCCAGTTCTGAAGGCCTATAAAGCCCTCGTGGACAAATTCCTGGCAAAACTTGAGTGGTATGACATCGAGGCACTCCCTCGATCATCGAATCATTTTGCGGACACAATGGCCTCCTTGGGGTCACTAATCCCGCAAGACCTTTCCGGTGATATGACAACTATTCAAGTCAAAACCTTATCGCAATCCGTGATAGAGCGTGCAAGCTCAGACTTGACGCCAGGAATCCACATGATCCAGATTGAACCATCCTCGGATAAGTTCTTTCGAATCCGAGATCGTATGAAACGTGCCAACTGGGGGTCCTTGTTCTCCCCCACTCCCATTAATAGCAACACAACGCTATTCTTACAAGTTCTATCCCATTCAGCATTTGTTAGGGAAGAACTTCGAAAGGGATTGGCTGTTCATACTGTCGAGGTTTCTGATCAACAGGACTGGTATTTACCCATAAGAGACTACCTCAAGTTAGGTAATCTTCCCTTTGGATTGACGCACGCCGCAAAACGAACATTCAAGCAAAAAGCGGCTAAGTATGTCTTGATAGGAGACATTTTGTATCGTCGAAGCTATGACGGAATTCTTCTTCGTTGTTTGGACCAGCAAGAGTCCACTTGGGCAATCGCCCAAGCGCACGACGGTACATGTGGTGGTCACTTTAGTGGTATGGCCATCGCAAAGCGCATTCTTCGCATGGGCTATTATTGGCCATCTTTAGAGCGAGATTGTTGCGAATATGTCAAGAAGTGCGTGAAATGTCAACATCATGCCAATTTGATGCACGTACCTTCCCAGGCCCTACAGACAGTCCAGTATGCTTGGCCATTTTCGCAGTGGGGCCTCGATCTAATCGAAAAGATCTCCCCTGCATCGTCAAGCCGTCACACGTTTATCATAACGGCCACAGAGTATTTTACCAAATGGGTGGAAGCAATTCCGTTAACCTCAACGAAAGGACCCCGCATTGTGGAGTTCATCTTGCATAACATCATATGTCATTTTGGTATTCCATCCAAAATAATATCGGATAATGGGCCATCATTCAAGAACAAAGACGTGCGTGCTTTGACCACAAAGTACAAAATTCAGCACAACTTTTCAACGCCCTATTATCCGCAAGCAAACGGGCAAGCAGAGGCATCAAACAAAACACTAGTCGCCATCCTTAAAAAGACAGTCGCAGACAGTCATAAGGATTGGCACATACAAATCCCACTTGCCCTTTGGGCTTATCGCACTAGCATTCGGACGCCCACTGGGGCAACTCCGTTTTCGCTCGTGTATGGCTCAGAGGCAGTAATGCCTCTCGAGTTGGAAATTCCTTCCCTCCGCATATCAATGCAGGAGTTCATCGATGATAACACTACGCGGTAGGCCCGGTTAGACCAACTTACGTTGCTTGACGAACGACGCGTTAATGCTCTCGAGCACTTACGTATCTATCAAGAGCGGCTTAAGAAAGCATACAACATGAAAGTTCACCTAAGAGACTTTCGGGTTGGTGATTTGGTTCTGAAGGAAAACCAACAAAACTCTAATTTGCCATCCCACATGAGGGACAAATTCATGGCAAATTGGTTAGGTCCATATGTCATTGATAGCATAATAGGACCCGGGACATACCGGCTAGCTTCTCTTGATGGTATCAAGGAAACAGAACCCTTGAATATCAGTCATTTGCGACCATTCCACATCTAAGAAAGCCATATCCTCAAAAAGCTCCAAGGATTATCACAATCACTTGGTCAATCCAAAAGCTCCAAGGATTATCGCAATCACTTGGTCAAAACAAAAAGCTCCAAGGATTATCGCAATCACTTGGTCACCACAAAAAGCTCCAAGGATTATCACAATCACTTGGTCAATCCAAAAGCTCCAAGGATTATCGCAATCACTTGGTCAAAACAAAAGCTCCAAGGTTATCGCAATCACTTGGTCAAAAAAGCTCCAAGGATTATCGCAATCACTTGGTCACCACAAAAAGCTCCAAGGATTATCACAATCACTTGGTCAATCCAAAAGCTCCAAGGATTATCGCAATCACTTGGTCAAAACAAAAAGCTCCAAGGATTATCGCAAACAAAAGCTCCAAGGATTATCGCAATCACTTGGTCAAAACCCAAAAAGCTCCAAGGATTATCGCAATCACTTGGTCACACCAAAAAGCTCCAAGGATTATCGCAATCACTTGGTCAAACCTAAAAAGCTCCAACGATTATCGCAATCGCTTGGTCAAATTCATCAATAGAGAGTTCCTCTAGCATCGCATATTCACATTCACAAAATCAATCCATCAAAAGTACAAAAATATGTAGTTGCATTAAGCATTGCATCCATACATTGCATATTTGTGGTTGTATAGGTCAAAGGCACCATAGGCTGCAATTGCTCTGCTAGTCCATCTTGTTCCGCATAGTTCCATTTTACAAAAACAACAAAAACACCATGCATAACTTTTACCACACTACAGTCAGTGGTCTGTAAATGTACCAAGAGTTTCAATGATTCAGTCATCATTTTCCTCTTTAACCATGTAATGTATCAAATCGAACAGATTTTACGAAGGTAGAGTCATACTTGAAATACACCTTGTTACGTAACATCCCAACACAAATTAAAACACTAAAAATTCCCAAGTTGTGTGAACGAAAGATGAAACCTGCAAAGTAATCTAGGTCACCACAAGCGAAACGGTTATCTTGATCATCCCCCTGTGCGAATGACCCCTAGAATGCTGAGAGTTGGCAAAAGGACAAGCATCCTCCCTACCCAATTCCCTAAGAATCCCTAAAGTTCTCAATAGTTGCAAAACACCAAAAATTTGCAAAATGTCAAAACTCCAAAATTTGACAACCTACAGTGCACACATCAAAAGGCACAAACAATAGTGATTTTCATCACTCCATATCCCCAATCCCTTGCTCAAAAGAAAAACAAATCAAAATAAACAGTGATCTCATCACTACAAATGAGCAAGTATCCCAATACAATTGAAGAAAAGAAGGGAGTTGAACTTGAATCCCTGGAACTCTCAGCATTCTATAGGTCATAAGGCAAGCTTCAGTACCAATTTGGTTGATAGCCTATCGGTAACAGAAGTAAACCTCCCGCATGACGATATATCTGTCACATTAACTTGCGTACAGATCAATGTTTGCATGTGGATGAGCTAGCTTATGGCATCCTGGATTACACCGCAGATTAATCTTAGTACATACAACAAAGGAATTCGTGGAGCTAATTAGGTGATCCTCAGTACAGGTTCGGTTGAAAGCCCATCTGGCACTGGCGGTATCCTAACAAATACCACTAAATGAACTCAATTGCACACACAGGGATGTAAAATAACTTGGTCAAAAACAAGTCCGATTCATACCTTGTCCAAAAGTCTTGTAAGATAAAGTACAGTCATGGATAGTGAGTTAAAACTGTCTGAATCTCAGAAAACCTTACATACATTCCTAAACCATCTGCGCTACTTTTCATCCTTATAATACCATCAAAAAAATACAAAAAAGAAAAACCACATGTATACATACAAAGTCATGCATCACAGCAATCACCTAAAAACAAAATAGAGTTCTAAACAGTCCTTGGTGCCATAGCCAAACATCACAAACCCCATTCATCCACTTTGCATATCACATATAAATCAAAAACATTTGCATTCATCATAGCATATGCATCCATCAAAATAAATCAACATGCATACATCCATATTCATCAACCATCATGCACAAGATCAAAGAAAATCAAAACAACAAAAACAACAAATAAATGCAACACAAAACAAAAAGCAATAAACATTGCCAGACACAAGTGCTCTTGCACTTAACCTCTTGGCATAGAAAATCGACATCGGGGTCACAAATTATCACTATCCTACTCCCTAAGAAGGCTACCATAGCCGGACCGCTCCACGGGAGACGGATTTTCGAAAATTTAATCCCCAAATGGTGTCACAAAAAAAAAACAACAAAAACAACAAAAAATGCAACATAAAAACAAAGCAATAAGCATTGCCGGACACAAGTGCTCTTGCACTTAACCTCTTGGCATAGAAAATCGATGTCGGGGTTCAAATTGTCACTCTCCTACTTCCCCAAGAAGGCTATCATAGCCGGACCGCTCCACGGGAAGATAGATTTTCGATGATTTCACCCCATTATGGCATCACCAAAAGGGTTAACACCCACCAAAAATAGGTCCAAATGTTGGAAAAATTGCACATGCTTAACGGTAAACCCTCTAAAGGCACCCTTGCACAAGTCATCTTGGGTCAAGCGACTCGTCGCTTTGCTCACGAAGGTCATTCCCTCATCGATTCGTCGCTTGAGGGGGTAGTCACACTTAGTCACCAATCAACAATCACACACCCAATTAAGGAAAACGACATGCATTCAAAGAATCATTGACAAAGACAATCACGCTCTCCGCTTGGGGAAGTAAACAAGCAACAATCAAATCAATCAAACACTTGGCATTTCGTGAATCATGAACACAAGGTTCCCCTGTGGATAAAACGCCCTTCGCCTATTCATGACTGATCAATGTCTAAGTTCAAGTCACACCTCACCAAAATAGGTTAACACTTGAAATCAAACTCCTTAGCTCGTCAGAAGCAAGGATTCAAGAATGCATGCCCTTTCCATGCTTGGGGCATCAAAAGTTGGTTAGGTTACCAAGAAACCCTAATCATTAGTGCTTTGGTTATCTATTTTTGCTCGGCGCTGTGCCATGCACAACGCATCCCAAAAAGGGGCATCTGTAGACACCAAAACAGCACCAATCCGATTATGTGACTGCAAACACTGATCGCTTTGACAAACACAGCCCCCGGGGCAGCCCTCGAGAGGTCAAACGAGTGGTCCTAACCACTTTCATAGCAATTTTGTAAGGTCGGGAAGCAATTTGGCACATTTAGACACTTTGCTCACTATTCGTCTCACCCGGGGACGAATACTAAGCGGAATTCGTCTCACCCGGGGACGAATTCTGAAATCGTCTCACCCGGGGACGAATTCCAAGTTTAACGGGCAAAAAGAAGAATGGTGCCAAGTGGCAGCCCAGGACGATCGGTTGATGACTCCTGCCTCGCACACGTGTGTGGGTGGATAGATAGGCCGTTAGAAGACTGTCACAAGGGCAGTTATGAGAGCCCAAGTCAATGGAGGACTCCCCTCCCTCATGGGAAGACATGACTGCCACATGGCACCTATGACCAACACATGGCATTTGTGCTTCCCTCTCAAAAGAGACCCCATGGGTCTATAAAAGGTGGGACTTTTCTCACCCAAAAGGACGAGTTGAAGGAGATTTCAAGCAACGAAGTGCTGCCGAGTTGAAGACCCACTTGCATCCCTTTTGGTTCACCTTCTCGCATCCACCAATCTCTTTTGCAAGGGAGGTTGTTGGGTGGCTTTTGGAAGCTTGAACCTGACCCAAATCCAACACATGGACACCTGAACCAACCAATTCGCCGACCCCCCAATCCTAAGAGGTTTTGGGCCCATCCCTAGTGGATTGGCGCCGAAATCAAGTGCCAACGGTGGGAGGCCCACTTGGGCACCCCCGCACTTTCTAAGTTTTAGAGCATTCTAGATTACTTTTTTAGGTTGCATTTTGTGTTATCATGTTTGGTTAACTCATAGCTGCAAGTTCATAACTTTTGATCAGATTCTAGTATGTTTTGTGTCGCTTTGTTGTTTCACTAACTTGCAGGTGGCGAGATCAAATTCCCGAGGGTAGAGGCCAAATTGGGAGAATCCGACCATCTGGGTCATCCCAAAATGGCCCCAATTACATAACCCCTTTGTTTGCAGGTGTTTTGCAGGTCTCGGGAATCGACATTGGAGCAGCAACAGGTCGGCTTCTTCAACACAGAAGAATTCGTCCCACCCAGGGACGATTGCGAGTCGAATTCGTCCTGCCCAGGGACGAATTCCAGTTGAAGGTAGATTGGCCAGTTGTCTCAGTGGCAATGGCCTTCTGGTAACTTTTTATGTCTTCTGTCAAGATTTCAAGCCATTTGGACTCATTGTATTTACCGTTTCAGGCAAATGTTTACATGCATATTTCGTTAATTTTAGAGAACGAACACTTTCCATTTGCGGCAGGTGCTACTGACATCTTGGTTGTTTCTTTGTTCGCAGGAGAAGCAGCAGAGGTGAAGAACTCATCGACATCAGCGGCGGCATCATCTTGGCCCGTCCATTTCAATCGTGGGCACGCGAAAAGAGGAACATTAAGTGATTGTAATCAAATTCTTTTAGCGCTCCTAGCCCCTGAAAAGGGAGGAGGCGTATTTGTAACAGAGATCAAGAAAGTTTAATGAAAGGGCTGTGTTTTCTCCATTCGCTTGTATCTCGTTTTAATGCGTCTCTTTCGTTTCATGCATTTTACATTTCTAGGACTTAAGCGCATTTGATTTTGGTTGCATCGCAATTAGTGTTTCCTTTGCCCGAAATCTCGTGCTTTCAGGGATAACAACAAGAGAGATTTATAAGAGATAGGGATATCTCATTTTCATAATTTTTAGAATTTCTTATTTGGCTAGAGTCTTTCCACAAGGTTGCAAGAAAAGTTACAAAGACTAGGACTCAACATAGATCTTTTTCCACTAGATTGAAGGTTAACTAGTGATGTTTATTTATTTATAAATATCTAGAGATTTGAAGCTTGCTACTATCTAATTTTTTTATTGCAAAAAAATAGTTCTCAAAAGTTGAGAAACTTTATACAACGAATAGAAAAGAATTTCATATTTAATTGCCTAAAGTCTATGTGCTTTCCTCGTGCAAGGATTAGTTCTTTATTGCATAAAAGGTATATGGTGAAGATTAAGAAGGTAAAATAAATAAGTCCCCATTGGATATTGGAGGTATACTATTGAATAGACCCAATAAGAATGTCCTCATTAAATCTTGACTATTGAAAACTCCATATTTAAGAAGAAGCCCTCATTGAAGATTGAATATTCTAGATTGAATATTGGGAAGAGAGAAAGAGGTCAAAAGAGCCCCATAGAAGATTGAATATTGGAGATCAAGGAGACCCAAGAAGAAGGTCCCCATAGAATATTGAAGATTACATATTGAAGAAAGTAGAAAGCAACTCTAGAAGGAGGAGACCCAAGAAAGAGGTCTCATTGAAGAACTTCTAGATTTGGAAGATAGAAGATTGAATATTGAAGATAGAGAAGGACTAGGAAAAGTCCTATTGAGTATTTTAGATAAGCTATAGAATTTGAAGACCCAAGAGAAGAGGTCTCAAGAAAACTTGGAAGGAGAAAGAAGAAGGCTAGAAAAGCCCTATTGAAGAAAGTTGAAGAAGTGGCCATTGGAGGAGATTTGAAGAAATCTCAAGAAATAATAATAAAGCAAGGAGAAGCTCCTAATAAAGAATAATTTGGGATAATTTTCGCCATTCAACAACAAGCCCAAAAGGAAGAAGGATTTGGAAAGAAGTTTACCAAATTTTGGAAGGGATTCTTGAAGACCTCAAGACATTCAAATTCTTGAGAAGGAGACCAATAAATAGGCTCAATTTGAAGTCAGAATTTGACAAGGAGATAGGAGGAGAAAGAAGATAGAAGAGGCCACCAGATTTGAGAGTTTTGAGGATAGCCATAAAAGATTTTAAGGTTGATCAACGAAGGAGAAGAGTGTTGGTTTTTACAGCAGAAATTGAAGAGTCACAGGACAACAAATTGAAGGTGACATAAAGCTATGTTTTGGAGAAGAGTTGGGCAGATTTTGAAGTGCCCTTGAACAAAAAATTGAAGGAGGAGTTGGCAAAAAAATAAGGCAGCAAATTAAGAAAATTGGGCAACATTAGAAGTGAGATTAGAGCTACAAATTGGAGGAGTTTCCTAGCAAATTCGAGAGAGTTAAGGACAACAAAATGAAGGAGGAATTGGTTGCATTAGAAGCTGAAAATTATAGAGTTTAGGACAACAAGAGGGCAGCATTTTGGGCAGCACTAATAGCTACAAATTTCAGAGTCTGAGAGAAAAAATTTGGAGGAGAATTGGAGCCACAAAAATCATATTTTCAGATAGCAAATTAAAGGCTAAAAAGTAGAAAATTTGGGCAGAAATTAGAGCTACAAAATTGACAAGTTTGAGGCAACAATTAAGTAGAAAGGAGAGCTACAAAATTTAAAAATTCGGGGCAGAAAATAGGTGAACCAAATCACCAAGAAATATTGCTACAAAGGAGGCCAAAATAAGGTTTGAAAATTGGTGTTATTAAAGTTTTTTATCCAAGTATTATTTAAGTTTTTTGAAAACACCATATTTGAGTTTTAAAGTAGCAAAAGGAAAGGTCTCAAGTTTATATCTTCAAATATCAAAGAAGATAGCATTCACAAGGGATTAGAACCTACATAAAAGAAAGGAGAAGTTAGAAAAGATAAAAGATCAACTCCTCACTATTTTTTGATAGTAAAAAAGCCAATATTATATAGCAAAAATTGAATACAATCATACTATCCAAAAGGTAAAGGTTTTGGCACAAATTAAAAGCTTGGAGTCATCAAAGAAGAAACCACCAAGCATAGAGCCAAGAAAGTTTGAAAGGAAGTGCAGCAAAGTGAAAGTAAACCAGTCATGAAGAAGGGAGCCCAAATATTGTTGAAGAAAAGGTTGAAGCTTCCAGGAGGAGTGTTTCTCAAGGAAGAGCCACCGAGTTCAAGGAGGAGCCACCAAGGTTAAGAGGAAGCATTGCTACAAAGGAGTTTTGGAGAACGTAGAAACTGTGCATCATTTGGAGGATCCAAACAGTTGTTTGCATTTGCACCATCAAAGAGTCACTTGAAGGAAAGTGAAAAATAAAGATACAAAAGTGAAGTCGAGCACCCTAGTATTGGAAGGTGAATGGACCAGTAGCCAAGCGTAGAAGAACCACCAAGCTCAAGAGGAAGCACCACCATATTGAAGGAGGAGCCACCATTCTGGAGAAGAGCCACCATATTTGGATAGAGAGGAAGATAGAGTGCCATAGAAGAAAGTGTTACTCAAGGAAAGTTGTAATATTGGAGAGTAGAATATGAGCGCCAAAATCAAGAAGCCACCAAAGCCAAAAGCAAACAATGTTACAAAGGACTGGAGAACACCAAAAACAAGGAGCGATTGATAGAAAGCCTAATGCCATTTGTTGTTACGAATATTAGGAGTGTTTGGTGCCAAGTGTAAAGGAGAAGAGAATATTACTAAGCAAGAAGGAGCGTTATCAAGCAAGGGAAAGTACTACATAGAAAATAAGGAGTGTTATCAAGCAAGGGAATAGACAAGTATTACATAGAAGAGAGGTGCCACCACCTAGAAGAACATAAAGAAGCATTACCAAGGAAGAGAATAAAGGTTACATAGAAGAGAAGCACCACTTGGAAGGACAGAACACAAGAGGAGTAAAGAGATACTTAGCCAAGTGTCACATTGTAGAAAGTAACTCCAAGGGAAATAAATGTTCTTTGCATGAGAGACAAGTCATACAAGCCATTCATGAAATAAGAACGTAAGGCAAGTGAGTAGAGTGCACAACATAGTTGAAGGATAGTGAAACCAACCAACATTAGGAGGATAGTCAACATCTTAGAAGGTGCTAAAAGGAGGAGCATTAAATGTTGTAAGAAAGGTGTCATATTGCATTGAAGATAGTGAAGTGGACAACGCCTTAATCAGAGTGCAAGTTGCAGAATAGAGAAGTCAAGGAGAAGCAGACCTCATACATAGTGCACCATAATCAAGAAGGTACTAAAAGCATTTAAATTAACTTACATTTTTATAAAGGTAAAGGAGAAATAAGGAATATTAATGCTAAGGTTAAACTTAGTTAATCTTTTATGCTTGAGATTAATTAAATAAATGGAGGTATAAGGAATTGCATTGATATATTATAACCTTAGATGCTTTATTGAAAGATTTGAAAGCTTTTTGAAGCAAGAAATATTTAATTGGAAAGCATTTGGAATTACTTTATTCAAGCATAAGAAATATTTACAAATAACTTAATTTGGAGGAATAAGGAATTCTACATAGAAATTGAAACATTAAATTTGCAAATATCCATATTTTCTAAATTTCTAATTAGGGAGTTATAAGGAGTTCAACACCAACATAGATTATTGAAATTTAGAAACTATATTATTGAGAATTGAAAGATACAAGAAACAAAACATAGAGCTATTGAAAAGTTGGAAAACTACATTGGAATTAGTCTCTTGCTCAAATTAATGAGACATAAGGAATCCAACTCTAAAGTCTTGAAGATAGAAAATTTTATCAATTGAAAGTGCATCAAAAATATCTTTAGCTTTCTATTCATTAATAGGGAGAAATAAGGTGAAGAATAGAAGTTGAACATTAGGGAGATAAAAGAGATTCAACTCAAAGGAAAACTAAGAAAGCTAAGCACTTTATCAAGACCATATTATATTCAAAACACTTGGGAGATACAAGGTATCCTACAAATTTAGAATTGAAAAGAGTATATCAAATTTGATCCTATACTCAAATTCAAAGTTGGACAAAAAACCTCAAAATTAGGGAGTCATAAGGTAGTCAACCTCAAAGGTTTAGAGATTTTAAATTCTACCAAAAATTGTTCTTTTTAAATCAAAGAGTTACAAGAAATATTACTTTAAAAAGAACTATGGAAAAGCTTATTAAGTATACAAGATTCAAGGAATCAAAATGGTTTAGAGACATACTTGATTCTAGAAATGATAATAGGAAAAATGCAATTAGAAGAGAAGAACCAATATGGCTTAGAAATATTTTTGAGAACTCACAAGCTAATAGTTTGGAAAAAGTAGATTCTATAGAGACATATTCCAATGACATGATGAAAGGAATTGATGACAACTATATTAATGGAGATATTGGAAATAAAATAAAAAACCATACTCAAAAGGTAGAAGAGAATATTGATCAGAAAGACATCCTACAAATCTATGAAAGAAGTAAAGGTAGAGTAGCTTTAGTTGTACACAAATGGTTTTACCATTTTATCAAGGAAATGGATGAACTTGAATTTCCAAAGACAAGTAACAAAGGAGTAGGGATATCTTCACAATGTACTTATTGCAACAAGATAGGTCATGAGAAAGCAAACTGTTGGACTTTCCATCCATGTAAATATTGTGGAGGAAAATCTCACTCATATTTTTTCTGTTACTATAAAGATAAGTACTATAGAATATTTGAAGAAATATTGATATTCAGATTAGATTATCTTTTTCAAGTTCTAATTTTTGAAGCATCTACTAATAATGAGTTCAAGTTTGAAGTTTCTAAAGAACAAGAAGAAAGGTCATCCAACTAACAAAAGGAAAGAAAATGGATCAATTCTGATCCACTTAGGACTTGCAAGATAATGAGATCTCTTGTTCATCAAAGATACTTGAATAAATTCAAGAATGAAGATCTTATCAACCACTTTGAAATACAGAGAAGTAGTGGAATGAAGAAGACAAGAAAAGACAACATGAGCTCCAAGAATAAAATGAAGACTAAACCAGTAGAAGGATAGGAACCAGATCAAGTTGAAGAACATCTGAAAGATGAAGATCCATATTGAAGACTAAAGTATTCAATAACCAAATAATGTAATATAGGGGGTGTTGGAATATATTATATTATTTGGTACATGCTAATGTACCATCATGGGTACATATTTAGATTAGGAGTTTGTCTTAGATTAGGATTTGAGTATTTACTTTATGCAATGTAATAAATGCACAAGTGTTAGAATGTGCAAAGTACTTGATGATGTAAATGTGCATGTAGTCCATGTGTACATGAGTCATAGAATAGGAAGATGAAGAGTCATAGGTAGGTGAAATGCCAAGAGACACATCTCATTATATATAGGCCTTTGATAGATGATAGAGAGGAAAGAAAGCATAAGTGAGAGTAGAGTAGAATACAAGTTAGATACAATGTAGAACTTGTATGAAGCATGGAGTATTTGAGATCTCCACATTTTGTATGAAGATCCTATTTTCGTGAGCTTTCATTAATGGTAGTTTTATGAGTTATTGTAGAAGTTTCTTATGAGTTTTTCTTGCTTAGTATATTGCCATTATCATATATTTAATATTGCATGCTCATTTTAGTCCTTGTGGTTGCATTTCCTTAAATATATAGCATCAAAATCTAACAAATATGGCTTCTCTACCCTCCTTTCTCCTTTAAAATTTGCTTGAAAACTCTTTTCTTTGGGTTTCTAAATTCTTCAGTCTTCTATTTCTTTTCTCAAATTTGCAATGGGGACCTCTCCTCTTGGATCTCCTCTTTCTTCAATCTTCTTTCTCAAATCTCCTATATTCTTTCTCAAATCTGCAATTGGGACCTCTTTCTTAGATCTCTTTCTCCAATCTTCAATAGGGCTTCTCTAGCCTCTTTCTCTCTTCTTTCTCTAATATGCTATGGAGACCCCTTTATTGAGTCTCCTCAATCTTCAATTAGTAGTTTTCAATCTTCAGCGGGGACCTTTTACCTTGGGTCTCCTCAATCTTCAATCTTCGATCTCTAATGGGGTCTCTTTCTTGGACCTCCTTCGTCTTCAATGTCTACTCTTTTGTTGCAGCTCAAAAACTAATCCTTGCATGAGGAAAGCACATAGACTTTTAGGCAATCAAAGATCAAATTCCTCTCTATCTGTTGTAGAAAGCTTCTCAACTTATAAGAACTAATTTTCTACAATAAAAACTTAAACAACGATAATCAACCAAATATCCAAAATTCTAAAATAAATAAACTTCACTAGTTGTCCTTCAATTTAGTGAAAAGAAATCTATGTTGAGTCCTAGTCTTCACGAGTTCTACTATAACCCTATGGAAAGACTCTAGCCAAATTGCAATATGAAATCTTCTTCTATCTATCAACCTTTTTAATAGGACCTCCTTGAGTCTCTTAATCTCATCAATATCAAGGTCTATCTTCAAGGCCTATAAATTTCCTTCTATTCCGAATTTGCTCTTGGAATAGGTAAATTACATCTCCCATCTTCACCGGTTCTCCTTCAACATAGTGGAAAATACTATCTTCAACTTCATTGGTTTCTCCTATTTCAACATAGTGGAAATCTCATTTGCAACTTTTAAAAACCTGTGTAAGATAGAACCTTATTGTAGATCTAATACCACTATTAGCTTTTGATGCTAAATACTTAAAGCAAAATAACCTCAAGATCTAAAATAAAGATACTATATGAAATATAAGATAATGACAATATTTTAAACATATAAAACTCATAAATAACTTTTGCAACAACTTATAAAATTACCATTAACAAATGCTCACGAAAATAGTAATTTGATATAAAATAATGATCTCAAGTACATCATACTTCTACATATTCTTCTTCTACATTGTGTTACTTGCACACATACATAGAGACACATACATAATAGAATGTGACTCTTCATATAGAGCACTCTTGGTCTTCTCTCTTCTTGAGACTCTTCACTCCTATTCTAAGGACACATGTGTACATGGACTATTAGGCACATTTACATTATTTAAATACTTTGCACATTCTAATAATACTTGTGCATTTATTACATTACATAAAATAAATACTGCATTCTAATCTAAGATACACTCCTAATCTAAAGATGTATCCAAAATGATACATTTACATGTACCAAATAATGTAATATTCTCCAGCATTTATTTTATCACTTTTATTTCTAACCATTTTTAAGTAGTTTAAATCCAATTAAAAAATTCATACCCAACAAATCAACTATTGCATCTTCATTGATATTATTCTTAAATGGCTACATCTTCAATATCATTTAATAGAAAGCAAAGCTATATCCATAGCTTATTACCTCCTTGATGAGAGATTACGTTAATTTGTATCCATTACAACATGCCCTTCTTTTTATATTGTATATGAAATGTGTTTATATGTTTAAGATATTTGATAAGTTGGTAAGGAATAACAAGGAGGAAAAGTTACGAATTTGGAACAATAGTCAAAGTCAAAAGGCTAGACCTTGGGAAAAAATGAGGTGCAAGGCCCAAAACCTTATCCTTTTTTATTTAAGTATCCAAGTTCACTTACCATGAACCTAGTTAGGAGATGGGATGTACAAGGAAAATAAACTACCATAGGTATTGGTCGAGTCACATGGGATAATGTTCTCAGATGTTTTTGTTTTTTTGTTCTACTAGATTTTTTAGATGCTTTAAACCAACAGTGTCAAGGATGGTCAGTTGGTCAAAATATTTTTACGAAAGTGTGAGATAAGATTGAATTGTAATATTGGAAGGATGTATTATATTAATGTTATGGACAAAGTTAAAAGGTTTATTCACTTCCTCTGGTATACATAAAACCAAACATTTTTAAAAGAGAACATTTATGAGGGTTGAACCATAAAAAGATGGTTGACCCATAAAAAAGCGTGAGGTCATTTAATAACTAAAATATCTACGCATATGGCAAACATTATCAAATGTCATTTAAAGCTATCAAACAACGTAGACAGCTAAAGGTTGAAGGGAGAATTACATATGGCCAAATTTTCTACAAATATTCAAATATCACCTAACCCAACATTTAGGCTTCACATCTCTTTTATGTTTGTTTTATGATATTATTTCTGATGATTGGATAAAATCGAAATCAAGGATCGAACAAGCCACCAAACATTTGAAGCGAACGAAATTTTAACCAAATCATGTTATTTGAACTTTACCTATTAATTATTCGTTAACATTTTTTAAGCGAAAAACTTTTTGCGGTGTCGTTTTGGTTTCAAAGACCACGAACAGGGGTTCTACACCATTAAAGTTACCGGGGAGTTGCACCCATCCTCTGGCACCAACATTATCAATTGAATTTTGGATACCCAATTCAACTTTTTGATAAGGTAAAGATTCGGACCTGAAACCTTCCTTGGAGGATTGCCCTTTCCTTTTCAATTCACCTACAATACCTGAATTACTACATTAACACCTTATTATCTACTATTATAATAATATTAATTAAAAAACCAACATTATGAAGTCACCTACCTCGAATCAAAACAAGAAGAAACGAAATATCCTCTATGTTCATGCCAAAACAAAAGCAAGAAGCAAAAGGACAAACACATGGCCGGCTTTAGACAATAATCCAATCATCAAAAATAATATCATAAGGAATTATTTTATTTCACCTAGACCAATAGTCAACCTTCGTTGAAAGTCTCATTCAAGTGTCTTCTCGGAACAACGATCCCTGTATTAATAAACAAATGACAATTTTTTTTAAGGTATATTGAATTGGTTTTAATAAGTAAAGTATAACTACATTATTATTATTATTATATAGTAGTATTATAACAAAGTTTAATTTGAATTTGGGTTTTCTTTTTAAAATTTTAAAGAATATAACCAATTGAACTAATACTACTTAATTATTTGAATAATAATTTTATATAAAATATATTTAAGAAATAAATAATAAGACATATTTCACTTTAAAATTAAAATAATGAAAAATTCACCATATTTATAAATGGATCCATTCTCCATAATAAATATGTATAAGAAGTATCATTCAAAATAAAATAAAAATCAAAATAAAAAAATAAACATTAAATATATTTTTAATATTTATTAATTTATAAATAAAATAAACTATTTTAATAAAAAATATTATTTATTTAATATATATTTATTTAATTTAAACATTTTATTTAAAATATCAAAGTATATCATTAAATCTTAAAAAATTCTAACTCAAGGTATTATAGACATGGTAAGCACAACTAAGAAAGCAAAACAAAAATATTTTTAGCTATTCAACTTCCCTTCACACTCAATCTATAAAATAAAAGGTTATAATAATCGTATAAGAAAATTCCCTATGAACGTGTTTAATAATTGTAGAAGATAAATGGTATCCTGTTTTGTGCAATAAACTGTTAAAAGCTGTGTCAAATATATATAACTGTGAGAGAGAAATTAAACATGTAACGAAGGTTATCTTATGGAATTATAAAAAATAATAGTAAATGTTTTGAAAAATTATAAAAATAATTATATTTAAAATTTTATAGATAAAAATAAAAGATGAATTAAATTTTGGTATTAATATTGTGATAGTATATCAAGACAACGATTGTACTAACTTCGAGTATTCAGTAGTCCATTTTACATCAAGCTAAATAATAATAAGATGGGATAGGTTTGGTGGATGCAGCCCCTCTTACCAGCTACTAAAAATAGTGTGGTTGTAACCAACTCTCCTATGAAGGAGAAGAAAAAAAATTGTGATAACATGTTATAGTTTATAATAATAAAGTTTTTGTTCCAAGACAATTTAATATGTTACGTCAAGAAAGATGCATTATACTAAAACAAATTGAATTGGATGCTTCATATCATTTTGTTAATGAATATGTTATTTAAAGTTATATATTTATATTTGGACATTACATTATGGTGTGATAAAAAACCCCTGAATCTAGATTCAATTTTAAAACCATAGATGAGATTACATCAAGATAAATATGGTTATAAGGTTTTAAATATTATGTACTATGGTTAGGAAGGAAGATACAAATGGAAACAAGATTTTTTACAATCATATCGGACATTGTTGCTAGTTGGCGATTGAGGAAAAAGATAACAATAATGATTAGTCTAAGGGAAGCTAAGGATAAGTTGATTTGGGAGTTGAATAGCTTACGAGAATATATAGCAAGAAGTGGATATATTGTAAAGCACCAACAAAATAGGAATTCTCAAGAAAATAGAGTGATATTTGGGATAGTCAGAGCATTTCAAACTAGTAGGCCATATAAAAATGTTATCTAGGGATAACCTAAGAAAAAGGGGTTTTTATAGCCCCTCACGATTTGTTCTATTTAAAAAGGAGGAGAGTATAGACCATCTCTTGGGACATTGTTCATTAGTCTAGGAACTATGGCAATGGATTATTAATATGTTTAGTAAATGAATGGTGATGAATGGCAGAATTGAAGAATGGTTAAAGCAATGGCAGAACACTTTTAAAAATGAGACATTATAGATAATATGGGATACATCGAAAGATACTATACTTTGGAATATATGGCTAGAAAGGAACATAAGAATACTTAAAGGAAAGGAAATTGGTTTAGAGGTAATGAAAAGGAAGATATTCTTAGCCATAAAGGAGTCTCAACCAACCCTATCAACTCACCTAATCCCTAATATTGAAGTAGAGAGCCTTGATAGATGAATTCAAGTCATCAGATGGAGTTATGATGTTAGATACAAGAGAAACAAAAGGAAAACAAAGAATATAAAGCGAAAACCACCGAAAGTGGAGGTCAAATTAAATTTTGATGGAGCATCTAAAGAAAATCTTGGACAAGTGGAAGGATGAGTAATTACAAATAATAGGGGTGAAATTTTATCACATTAAGCTTTCAATAGTGGATTTAAGATAAACAATAAAGTCGAAGCTTGGGCAACTTTGGAAGGGTTAAAAATATGTAGAGAAATGAAATGGAACAAAGTATGGATGAAATGTGATCCATTAATAGTGATAAATGCAATTTTGAGGAAAGCAAAGGCTCCATGGAACATACAAGAGATCATTGTGGAAATACAAGACCTTGCTATAGAGTTTGAAGAAATCAGGTTTACAATAAGGGGAGGAAACAAAAATGCAAATAGGCTAGCTAATAGAGGGATTTTAATATAGAATCATGAAGTTGAATTATCTTTTTTATGGTTAGATAAAGTAGTAAGTTTAGCTAAAGCTGACAAAAAAATGTTGATTTTCTGGATCAAATAATTATTATAATATTTTTCATTAGTAAATTCTCTTTTTCATGGTTAGAGAAAGTAGTAAGTTTAGTTGAAGTTGACAAAAAATGTTGACTGTCTGAATCAAATAGTAAATTCTCTTTATCATTGGTAATATTTTTTGTATTTTACATCATTAATATGTTTTCATATAAACTATTTATTACAAATCTTGTGGTTGCACTTATGCTTTAAGAAGGAAACTAGCAATCTAGATCTAGTAAAAGGTGATATGATAACATGAAGTGTAGATACCTAAAACATGTCATGTTGAGGAGACTACCTATATAGGCTCCTTTAAGACCATATGACCCACCTTGGGTAGCCCTAGGGTTTAACAATGGTTTTCACCACTCAAATAGGGAAGAATTTCCATTTGTAGCCAGGATCATCCCATCAAAAAATGACCTCAAAAGATCGTCCCACCCTGAGATGGTCAACAATCGTGATCGTCTAACCTTGGGATGGTCATGCCAGGAGAAACAGTATCTAAAATCCTAAACAATGGTTCAAATATTTACACATATTAGCTAAGAGCAATGTTACAATGAAGTCAAGTTGCATGATGATTATCAAGAAGAAATTATGTTTCTTGATCCCAACCACTTCTTGGCTTCTCTTACAAGATTTGGACTCCCATTTGGAAGTCTATTTAAATATGCCTAGCCTTCATTGAATATATTACAATTTCATGCATCAAAGTGTTGTCAAACTGAAGAGTCAAAGAGCTACAATTCTCAAAGCAACGAAGTGCTATCGAAAGTTAAGCATGAAGATTCAAAGAATGCCAATGGACCATATTGAAGGTTCAAGATAAAATTTGTGCTTCTTGAACCATCTGAAATCCTTGCTTCGATTTTAGACTCGAAATCTGCACAACACAGGTAGCATCGATTGGGGAGGGACAATCCATGACGGTGGAGGTTGGGAATGGTTAGGATCTTATCCTGGATAGACAACCATAGAAAAAAATTACCTTGGGGGTGAGGTGAGGCCTCTAGATGATTTTGGACATGAACCAAGGGGGACCGAGGTCCTCGAACAAGGCACAGGCTGACTTTACGAGGAAGGAACTGGATGGGGAAGGAGACCAAAGGATGGAATCTTCTATAGGGGATGAGGGAATGACATAGAGGTTAAGGAGATCAGATAGGGCGACAGAGGTAATAAGTTGATCATTTGAGAGGCCATCAGTCAGAAAGAGCTTGCAGGAAGAAGACCCTAGGAGGAGAAATTCACTTACTTTGGGTTCAAAGAGGGTGTCCGTCACAGATCGAAGGTACACTAGATATTCTCTATCCTGAAGAGGGTCAGTCCCTAGCCAGGGGTCGCTCCAAAAATTAATTTTTGCTCCATTGTCAAGTTTCCATCTGATTCCCTTTCGAATAATTTGTCTGGCTTTGGATATGGAGTTCCATATTGTCGATCATTTGATTGGACTAGGATCATCTATGAAATTTGGGTTGGCCCAAAGGTACTTTGCTTTGATGATGGATGCCCATAGAGAGTCTTCATTGGCAAGGACCTTCCATCCTTGTTTGGTGATGAGTGCCAGATTCATGTTGCGAACCTTGTGCAACCCAATACCCCCATGATCCTTTCGTGCACATACCTGGTTCCATGCTACCATATGAATCCTTATTTTATCCTCTGAGCTAGACCACAGGAAGTTTCTTTGGAGTTGTTCAACGCAGTTGCAAACTTCAGTAGGAATCTAGAAGACTAACATGTAGAATACTGGAATGCTATGCAGGGTGGCTTTGACAAGGGTGGCCTTCCTATATTGGCTGAGTACGTTGCCTTTCTAGCTTACCAACTTTCTCTGAATTCGTTCAATTATGGGGTCCCAAAGGACTTTTTTGGACTGACCACCAAAGAGGAGGAATGCCAGATATGTCATTGGGAGGGCATCGATGGAGCAACCAAGAGTAGCAGCAATGCAGGCTTGATGTCTCACTGGGGTGTTGAAGAAATAGAGCTTACTTTTGTCAAAGTTCACCTTCTGTCCTGTCACCTCCTGAAAGGAAAAGAGGATGGACTTGATGCGTTGGGCTTGGGGTACTGAGGCCCGGGTAGCCAGGGTAGTATCATCGACAAACTACTGGTGGGATACAACTTGGAGAGATGACACCGGTTTGATTCTAGAGATGGACCCTTTAAGGTAGACGTACGTAATGGTTCTACCCAAATATTTAGCACTAATGATGAAAATGAAGGAGGAGATATGGTCTCCTTGCATGAGGCCTTTGAAATTCCTGAAGTAGCCCATAGGGGAACCATTGACCAAGATGAAAAATTTCACTGAGGTAATGCACCCTTTGATCAACTTGACCCACTCGGGGTGGAATCCGAACCTATGGAGGATCTCCAAGAGGAAATCCTAGGAGATATTGTCGAAGACCTTGTTCATGTCGAGCTTGAGGAGAATGCCTACTTGACCACTCGAGGATATGGAGTGGATGAGTTCATGGATGACAATGATATTGTTAGTGATTTTCCCTTTGTGGATGAAACTACCTTGGTTGAGGGAAATGATGGAGGGGAGGATGAGATTAAGCCTAGTGGCCAAGGCTTTGGTGAGGATTTTGTAAAAGACATTGCACAAGCTGATGGGGCAAAAATTTGAGAGGATGCGGGCCTAGTTAACTTTAGGGATAAGGGTAAGGAATATGGAATTGATGTCTCCAAGAATAACCTTATCTGCCTACATTTGCTATATTATCGATATCACATCCGATCCAAGAATATCTTAAAAGTACTAAAAAAATACAGGGGAACCCATCTGGTCCTGAGGCTTTCCTTCCTTGCATGGAAAATATGACAAACCTAATTTCCTGGATAGAAAGAGAAGCACAAAGCATACGATTTTGGTCCTCAGTGACTAACCTTGGAATATGTTGCAGGAGGCTCTCGGAAGTATGGTGGTTGCATCTGGGAGAGGGCCCTAGAAGCTCTTCGAAGAAAGAAACCACCATGGCTCTGATTTCCTGGATGTCAAAAATAATCTGGCCATCCTGCTAAACTAGCTCCCTGATCCGGTTGCTGCCTCGATGTATCACCGTTGTAGCATAAAATAACTTGGTATTCAGGTCACCTTCTTTGATCCAAGTTACTCTGGATTTTTGCTTCCAAAATACCTCCTCATTCCTCATAGTGTTGTGATAATCAACGAGGACTCTATCAATGTCTTGGAGGGTGGGTACCAGGTCGATATCTTGCATAGTGAACTCAATGTCATTGAGCTGATATTGGATCTTCTATTTCTTTTGGAATATGTTTCCAAACACTTCCTTATTCCACACTTTGAGATTAAATTTTATGTGTAAAATTTTGCTACTGATTTGGGAAATTTTGGGCCCGTGGAATGGCTTGGCCCACCACTGAGCAATGAGAGATCTTAAGTTTGGGTCATGGAGCCACATTGCTTCAAATATGAAAGGATATTTGAAGGATGAGGTATGTGGATACCTCTCGAGGAGGAGGGGATTGTGATCAGATCCAATCCTTAGGAGAGATATCACGATTGCATCATCAAACAAGGGAATGACGTTGACCAAAATGAGGACATGGTCCAAACACATTTAGATCAACTGATCACCCTTTCTATGATTGGTCCAGGTGAATCTTGATCCTTGAAGGTTCACATCCATCAATTCATTGTTGTCTACAAAACTAGAAAACTGCTCATAGGATATTTTAGAAATAAGGGTTCCACATTTCTTGTTTGAGGGGAATAGATGAGAATTGAAATCCCTAGCCAACATCCAAGCCTCTGCAGAAAACACATATTGCATCTGGCTGAGGAAATTCCATAAAGAGGATCTCCAAGAGGGAGAATTTGGGGTATACACATTTGACAGGACCCAAAAAAACCCATCTACTTTGTTGTAGAACAGGATATTAATGTAACTTGTAATAATCAGCAAGGAGGACTCTCTTAGTGTCTTGGAGGGTGGGTCTCGGATCGTTGTACTGCATAGTGAACTCAATGTCCTTGAGCTGAGATTGGATCTTTTATTTTTTCTAGAATATGTTCCCAAACACTTCCTTATTCCACCTTTTGAGATTGAATTTGAGGTGCCAAATTTTGCTGCTGATTTGGAAAATTTTGGGCCCGTGGAATGACTTGGCCCACCACTAAGCAATGAGAGATCTTAATTTTGGATCATGGATCCACATTGCTTCAAATATGAAAGGATATTTGAAGGATGAGGTATGCATATACCTCTTGAGGATGAGGGGATTGTGATCAGATCCAATCCTCGAGAGAGAGATCATGATTGCATCACCGAACAGGGGAATGGCATTGACCAAAATGAGGACATGGTCCAGACGCATTTGGATCAACTGATCACCATTTTTGCGATTGGTCTAGGTGAATCTTGGTCCCTGAAGGTTCACATCCATCAATTCATTGTTGTCTACAAAATTGACAAACTTCTCGTAGAATATTTCAGAAATAGGGGTTCCACCTTTCTTGTTGGAGGGGAATAGAGGAGAATTGAAGTCCCTAGTCAACATCCAGGCCTCTGCAGAAAACACATCTCATAGTTGGCTGAGGGAATTCCATAGAGAGTATCTCTAAGAGGGATAATATGGTGCATACACGTTTGACAGGACCCAATGGAACCCATCTACTTTGCTATAGAATAAGATATTAATGTAACTTTTTGCCATTGATAATACTGTGCCTTTAATCTTTGCTGGGTTCCATAGGCACAAAAGGCCTCCTAAAGCCCCATTTTTTGGAATGAAATAGGAGGTAGAGTCCCTCCATATGTAGTTAGATATAGACGAAACATTGTGGGAGTCGAGTTTCATTTCTTGGAGAAGAAGAATTGTGGGTCGGTGTTCCTTCCTCATGGACTTGACCAAGTGCTACTTGTTTCACCCATTGAGACCTCTCACATTCCATGAGAGGATATTCATTTGGAGATTCTGGTCGAGATGTGCTTCCCTCTCCCTACTAGGGAGGGAGATTGGTTCTATTTTGGTCCTAATTTTTTGAGAGTCGGGATGACTCCTTGAGAGTGAGTTGGGTGCCATTTGCGATGTCGTCGAGAGCTTCCTTGTTTTTGATGTCCTGAATGGAGGGGCGACCCCTCTTCTTAACTGATCCCACATCCATTGAGGCTTTCTTCAGGGGGCATGAGCTTGAGGATGGGGGAGGGGAGGCAAGGGAAGTCGAGGCCCGGGAATGGGAGGGGGGAAGCTGGGGGGAAGGGTGCAAAGGGCAGTTGAAGGCTGGCTCAAAATAGTCAACAAGGGGTCATCAGAGGACAATAGGGAGAAGTGGTTGGAGACAAGGATGGTTGGGCTGCCAGGGGAAAGGGTCCAAAGGAGGGGGGACCAATGGGGCCTCCTCACTACTAGGGGCCTACATAGGGGGCTAGAAGGGTTCAGGGTAGAAGTAAAGCCTTGGGGGAGAGGGGCTTTGGAACTCGATGATTCATATGGGGAGGGGTAGTAGGGGCATAGGAAGGACATGACATCGCAGGGGATCTCAAAGTTACCATTGGAAGGAAATAGCTCTGCTTTGGGCTTAGTCATCTGACTAGGGTTAGGGTTTACTACCTCCATGTAGGATTGGGATGGTCTCTTCCACCCATCTCCGGCATCCGACCCATTCTCTTCTTGACCAGGCGGCTCTTCTTGGTCGGGGTCCAATTTTTGCTTCGAAGGTCAAGATTTCGGGAGTGGCCCAGATGGTGGGCTGAGGTCATCTAGCTATTTTGCATAGATGTTGGCCCAACTAATCCGGTAGGACTGCACAAAAGGTTTTTTGCTTCCTCCCTTGTTGGGTGATCGATCTTTGCTTGCGTTGGTGGCTAACCCCTTACTTGCGCTTAGGATGCTACGAATCTCGTTGGCTTGTTTGGGGGAGGCTCGATTCTCTTTGCTATGTTTTCATGTGTTGGGGTCCTAGTTCTCATCTCCCACCAGTGCTTTTCCTTTGAGTGTTGTAGTATTCACTACCTTCCTACCAAATTTTGTTGCAGCCTTCGAACAAGATCGAACAAACCTCGCAGAACTTTACCTATTAATTATTCCGTTAACACCTTATTATCTACTATTATTATAATATTAGTTAAAAAACCAATATTATGGCATCACCTAGCTTGAATCAAAACAAGAAGAAACGATTGATCCTCTTATGTTCATGCCATTTTTAAAACCAAGAAGCAAAAAGGACAAAGACATGGCCGGCTTTAGACAATAATCCAATCATCAAAAATAATATCATAAGGAATTATTTTATTTCACCTAGACCAATGGTCAACCTTCGTTGAAAGTATTCAAGTGTCTTATTGGAATAACTGGCAACAACAATCCCTCTATTAATAAACAAATGATAATTTTTTGTTTTTTTAAAGGTACATACGTGAATTGGTTTTAATAAGTGAAGTATAACTACATCATTTGGTATTATAACAAAGTTTGATTTGAATTTGGTTTTGTTTTTTAAATGTTGAAGAACATAATCAATTGAACTAATGCCACTTAATTAATTATTTGAATAACAATTTTATATAAAATATATCTGAAAAATAAATAAAAAAGCATATTTCACTTTAATATGAAAATAATGAAAAATTCACCATATTTATAAATGGGTTCAATCTCCATGGTGGATATGTATAAGAAGTATTATTCAAAAAAATAAAAATAAAAAAATAAACATTAAATATATTTTTAATATTTATTAATTTATAAATAAAATAAAATATCTTAATAAAAAATGTTATTTATTTAATTTAAAAATTTTATTTAAAATGTCAAAATATATCATTAATTATTAAAAAAACTCTAACTCAAGGTATCATAGACATGGTAAGCACAATTAAGAAAACAAAACAAAAATGTTTTTAGCTATTCAACTTCCTTTCACACTCTATCTATCTTATTTTATAAAGAAAAGGTTATAATAAGATAAAGTTCTTTGTATATAAAGGTTAAAAAAGCAAAGGTGAGAACAAAAAATGTTTTGCTAGGGTTTGATGAGGAAAAACTATTATGCTAGGGTTTGATGAGGAAAAACTACTCTGCAAAGATGGCTTCTGGAAGAGGTCTAAAAATTTGGAGGAATGTCGTGATGGCATCGGGTCCGTCACAGAGAGTGCATGCTTATAATGTTTTTCATCTGAAAATGACTAGAAGGAACATGATTTCCCAGTGCATGATGGGAACCGCTTGTTAAAGAACAATGGATGTTTGGAACGATATGAAGCCAGACCGATTCTAGTGATTCAACCAGACTCGGTGGCGGAAGATGTGGAGTATCTAACCAAACATGCAATTATTGGCAAATTTTTGGGCATCCAAATTTCTCTCCCCTTTGTGGAGGCTTGGGTCAGGAAGACTTGGAATCCAAAAGGTGACGTGGAGGTGATGCTGAGTGCGAACAACTATTTTATGGTGGTTTTCCCTTGTATTGCAGATCGTAACAAAGCATTTGAATGAGGTTCTTATTTCTATAACCAAGTGGGACACTTTATTAAAACCTAGCATGTGGGTTTCAACCTGTCAGAGGAGCGGCCGTCGTAGGTTCCAGTATGCGTTCGACTTTCATGGCTTCCATTGGAATTTTGAAGAACTAATATCTTGCATAATATTGTCCTTCTTCTTGGGAAGCCGGTTGGACCATCACAACAAAAAATGGATAAAAAGGTAATCTCTATTACCCGTATATGTGTTGCAATTGATTTAAATAATTCTATTCTAGATTCTATTAAAATATAGTTTGGATCAACTACATGGGTTAAAAAACTTGACTATGAAGCTTTGTTGTTTCGTTTCCAGATTTACCGTGAATAAGGCCACCTGCAAAGAAAATGACCTAAGTTTATCCCTCTTATGGCTTCAAATCCTGGGCCCTCTTGGTCTAGATAAAGTTTGGATAAAGGAAAAACCTTGATAAAGGAAGGAGAACGAAATAAGGAAGGCTTTTTTCCGGTAAAAGCTCAAAAAATTTCAGATAAGAAAATGAAGGTGGGTCGAAAGGAGGACCAAGATAAAATTAAGTTAATGGGGGAGACTTTGGTGGAGTCAGGCTTGGTGAGAAAATTGGACTCCCATTTTTCTAACCCAAAAATGATTATCTTTTCATGGAATGTAAGGGGGTTGAAAAACATCCTCAGACAAAAAGTTGTTCATGATTTGGTTTGTGTATATTCTTCGGATGTGGTATTTATTCAAGAGACTAAATTAGGTACTGATAGTATGTTTAATATTACTCCCAAGTTTTGGAGAATGGGGTAATGCCAGTGTATTTGTACATGTGGATATGCTAGTGGTGTCGCTTGTTTATAGGATCTGGTTAAGATATTACCTCTTACTTGGATTTCTAGTAGATGGTCTATTTCGATGATCGGGCATGATAATAAATCTGGTGAAACCATCCTACTTACAAATGTGTATGCTCCTATTGATTACAATGGTAAAGTGAATTTTTGGGAGCACATTTGATTTGTGAGAAGTTTGGCTCCCCTGTACCCATGGATTTTGGCTAGAGACTTCAACTCTATCACTTGTATGGAGGAGAAACACGGTGGGGTTGACCGTCTCAAGCCTTTTTATTCTGTCTTCAGTGCTCATATCCAGGACTTGAATTTTGTTGACATCAAGCTAGATAATGGGATCTTTACTTGGCACAATAGAAGGTGTGGGAAAGCTTCCATCTTAGAGAGACTAGATAGGTTTTTGATATCCAGTTATTGGATGGGTAATAACAAAAGTGCTAGTTCTATGATTCTAAAGGGTAGGGGATCTGATCATTGGCCTATAAAACTATCTACTATAGAGTTAGGGCTAAATAAGAATCCTTCCTTTAAGTTTCAACTTATGTGGCTTTGTGATCCTAAGCTTCATGATTTCATGCGAGGCTGGTGGACTACTAGTAAACCTCCTCATGGCACTGATATGTATTCCTTTATTAAGAGACTACAATTTGTAAAACATTAATTGAAGAGATGGAATAGACTAAATTTTGGAAAATTCTCCTTGGCTAAACTGACAACTCTTAGGAGGGTGGAAGAATCTACAAATAATATTAGAGATCAGGGACTCACGGAGGAGCTTCTCATTGAGGAATCTAAGGCTGAGAAAGACCTTGCTGAATGGGAACTGAGGGAAGAAATTTTTTAGAAACAAAAAGGTCGAGTAGATTGGCTTCAGGAAGGGGATAGAAACACAACCTTCTTTTATAACTCAGTAAAGGCTCATTGTAATGGTAACCTAATTACCTCTATTGTGAATTCTCAGGGTGCCTTGCTCTCTTCTTTCAATGATATTTCAAAAGAGACTAAGATGTATTTTTCCTCTCTCTTCAAGGAGAACTCCCTCTCAGATGATGAGAATGAAAAGCTTATTCTAAAATGTATTCCATCGATTGTTTCTAGAGAGATGAATGAGCACTTGATGGGTCCAATTTCCCTTGAGGAGTTGGAAAATTTTGTATTCAAGATGAAAAAAGAAAATCCCCAGGTCCAGATGGATTCTTGATTGAGTTTTATCAAGAGTTTTAGGATTTAATCAAATTTGATCTTCTGGAGGTGGTTCATGAGTCCCAAAAGAACAAACAGATGCTAAGGGCCCTAAATTCTACCTTTGTGGTGCTTATTCCCAAAAAAGAGGGAACAAATTCCTTGGATTGTTTAGGCCTATTGCTCTCTGCAATGTTGTGTATAAGATCATCATAAAAATTATTACTGAAAGGCTAAAGATATGGTTGAACAAAATCATATCTAAGGAGAAAGGAGGGTTTTTTGTTGGCCAAAAAATCCTAGATGGGGTTGTTATTGCTACAAAATCTATTCACTCGATGAAAAATTCTAAGGAGAAAACTATGTTTATTAAGTTGGACATGACCAAAGCCTATGATCGGGTTAGATGGTCCTTTCTTCAGAAAGTTTTTGCTACTTTTGGATTTGAGGAGGAATGGATTAGGTGGGTGATGAGATGTGTTTCTTCTTCCTTGTTCTCTGTTCTTGTTAATAATGAGCCATCAGAGCTGTTTGAGGCCTCAAGGAGATTGATGCAAGGATATCATTTATCTCCTGATTTATTTATCATTATGGCGAAAGGTTTGGGAAGATTGCTCAAGTCTCAAGTCAGGCAGGGTCTCATTTAGGGGTGGAAGTGTGATAGTAGTTTACCACATCTTTCCCACCTTCAATTTGTTGATGATACTGCTTTGTTGGGAGTTACCACTATCATGAAAGTTGGAAATATTAGACAGAATCTTGACATATATCTTGGTGCTTCTGGACAGTTGATTAATGAGGACAAGTCTTCTATTTTCTTCTTCAATACCCCTCCTCTTATTCAAGCCAGGATTGCTTGCATTCTAAGATTACAAGTAAGGACTCCCCCTTTCATTTATCTTGGTATTCCAATTTCATCTCATCCTCTACCTAGATATTCTTGGTAGTCTATGCTTGATAAGTTTAGAAGGAAGGTGAATCACTGGACTTTCAGATGGCTATCCATTGCAGGTAGAGTGTTGTTTTTAAAATTTATTTTTCAAGCTTTACCCATTTATAGATGTTTTGTACAAATAGCTCCCTCTCATTTCATCAAGGACATGGATGCTTTCTCAAGACAGTTTTTATGTTATGGAAAAATTGATCAATCTAAATGGAGTTTGATTAGGTGGGATTCTATATGTATTCCAGTGCAAGAGGGAGGCCTTGGGTTGTGATAGAAAGCTCTTTTTGGGTAGGCTTTGGCTGCAAAAATTTATTGGAGATGGTGTACCTCTCAAGATCAGATTTGGACTAAAATATTATATTGTAAATACTTGAGAGGTATTTCTGAGGCTGATATCCCTAGAGTCAGTCTGGTTGGAAAAGGTTTAGTTATCTAGGACACTCTGAAAAGAGGAGCTAATTTAATCAAGCAGGGTTTGTTCTCGATTTGCAATTGGGGATCAGATGCTCTTTTTTGGGAGGATTCTTGGGATGGCAACCCTCCTATATTGAATCAATATCCCAGGTTACGTTCCCTAAGCATTTGTTTCTTGGAAGCAAGCTGGTCTCATATGGAGGACTTTAAAAAAATCTAGTCTTTTGGAAATATGGAGATGTACAGGTGGAAAGATCTGCAGGAATGGTCCCAAGGAGGACTGGCCAAGGACAAAGAGGTGCTTGCTATTATTATTATGGGGAGACCATGTTCTTCATTGAGGGGTAAAGATATTTTGGCTTGGAACCCTGATCCCAAGGGAACCTACTCGATAGCCTATTATTATCAGGTTCTTGACAAACAAAAGTACATGAGTCTTCCTGTCACTTGGTGGAAAAATGTGTGGAAAAAATTTGCTTGGTTGAAATGTAACTTCTTTCTCTGGCTGGTAGCTCGTAATAAATTTCTCACTTGGGATAATGTGAGGAAGAGGGGATTTTAGGGTCCCTCTTTTTGTGTCCTTGCGGTAAGAATGAGGATGAATCTTCTCATTTATTTTTCCAATGCTCCTTTGCCAGAGATATTTGGCACCATTGGTGGAGCACCTAGAACCATCCATGTTTTCATGTGCTATCTCTGGTGGATTTTTGGAGTAGTCTAGGCAGACCTCTGACCAAGGCACCCTTCCTTAGGGTGGCTTGGAATTTAGGCCCTTCTTGCATCATCTAGAAGATTTGGATCAAATGGAACCGTCGCATCTTTTAGGGCAGTCATTTGGATCTTCAACAAATCTGGCAAAGTATCCTGTGTATGGTTCAAAAAACCATCCATAGCAAATGTGATGTGAACCCTCTTTTGGATTATAGGGAGGAGAAGGTACAACAAGTCCTTGGTATCTTTGGGGATGGTGTGAACTCTTCTAGCCCTAGCAGGGTTCCTCAGCTCAGCAAGAAGGTTAGGAAAGATGGTAGGTGGAGGCCACCCCCTAGAGGAGTTTTAAAAATTAATACTGATGGATCATCCAAGGGAAATCATGGACATGCTGGCATTGGTGGTGTTGGGAGAGATTCGACTGGTGGTGTCTATTTTTTCTTTTCCATTTATAAAGGTGTTCACTCCAACAATTTTATGGAATCTCTTGCAATTATTGAGGCCTTGTAGAGGGGGTTTTCTCTTGGCTAGCATAGGATTATCTACGAGTCTAACTCTCAAATTGTGGTTAATATTTTAAACAATAAAATGGTGGAGTAAGTTAATTGACAGTTGGAATTTGTAGCCATTTAGATTCTTAGAATGAGTAAAGAGTTCTAATTTATATCCTTTGTACACATTCCAATGGAATGGAATGTGGTTGCTGATTACCTAGCCAAAATGGCTTTTGAGCTGTTGGATCCTTGGATTATTGATAATTGGGAGTCTCCCATATGGGGACTCTCAACACCTGTGGGAGTTGATCCACAAGGATGTGCATACTTAATGTGGTTTGTTCTTGTTGTATTTTTTGGGTGTTAATCTAGTCTAGTGGTTTTAGCCTGTTTGGATATTTATTTGAGTCCTGGTTGAAAGCTCAGTTGTACTCTGTAATCCAGACTTTTTATCAATAAATTTTTACCCCTTTAAAAAACAATTCTTTGTATAATAAAATTTCCCATGAACGTGTTTAATAATTGTAGGAGATAAATGGTATCTTGTTTTGTGCAATAAACTGTTAAAAGCTATGTCAAATATATATAAGTGTGAGAGAAATTAAATATATAACGAAGGTTATCTTATGGAATTATAAAAAATAATAGTAAATGTTTTAAAATTATAAAAAATAATTATATTTAAAATTTTATAAATAAAAAATAAAAGATGAATTAAATTTTGATATTAAAATTGTGATAGTATGTTAGATTAAGACAGTACGAATCTCAAGTATCTAGTGGTCCATTTCACATCAATCTAAATAATAATAATATGGGACAGGTTTGGTGGATGCAAACCCTATTACCAACTACTAAAAATAATGTGGTTGTAACCAACTCTTCTATCAAGAAGAAGAAATAAAATTGTGATAACATGTTATAGTTTATAATAACAAAGATTTTATTCCAAGACAATTGAATATGTTACTTCAAGAAAGATGCATTATACTAAAACAAATTGAATTGGATGCTTCATATAATTTTTGTTAATGAATATGTTATTTAAAGTTATATATTTATATTTGGGTATTACATTATGGTGTGATAAAAAACCACTAAATCTAGATTCAATTTTAAAAACATATATGAGATTACATCAAGATAAATATGGTGATAAGGTTTTAAATTTACAACGATTAGGAAGGAAGATACAAATGGAAAGATGATTTTTACAATCATATCGGACATTGTTGCTAGAAGGTAATTGAGCAAAAAGATAACAATAGTGATTAGTCTAAAGAGAGATAAGGATATGTTTATTTGGAAGTTGAATAGATTAGGAGAATGTATAGCAAGAAGTGGATATATTGTAAAGCACCAACAAAATATGAATTCTGCAAGAAAATGGAGAGATGTTTGGGATAGTCAGAGCATTTCAAACTAGTAGGTCATACAAAAATGTTATCTAGGGATAACCTAAGAAAAAGGGATTTTTATAGCCTCTCACGATTTGTTCTATTTAAAAAGGAGGAAAGTATAAACCATCTCTTGGAACATTATTATTTAGTCTAGGAACTATGGCAATGGATTCTTAATATATTTGGTAAATGAATGGTGATAAATGAAAAAAATGAAGAATGGTTAAAGCAATGGTAGAGCACTTTTAAAAGTGAGACATTATAGATAATATGGGATATATCGAAAGATACTATACTTTGGAATATATGGCTAGAAAGAAACATAAGAATACTTAAAGGAAATAAAATTGGTTTAGAGGTAATCAAAAGAAAGATCTTCTTAGCCATAGAGGAATCTCAGCTAACCCTATCAAATCATCTAATCTCTAATCTTGAAGTATAGAGCCTTGATAGATGAATTCAAGTCATCAAATGGAGTTATGATGTTAGATACAAGATAACAAAAAGAAAAACAAAGAATATAAAGTGGAAACCACCAAAAGTGGAGGTCAAATTGAATTTTTATGGAACATCTATAGAAAATAGTGGACAAGTGGGAGGATGAGTAATTACAAATAATATGGGTGAGATTTTATCACATTAAGCTTTCAATAGTGGATTTAAGATAAATAATAAAGTTGAAGCTTGGGCAACTTTGGAAGGGTTAAAAATATGTAGATAAATGAAATGGAACAAAGTATGGATGAAAGGTGATTCATTAATAGTAATAAATACAATTTTGAGGAAAGCAAAGGCTCCATGGAACATACAAGAGATCATTATGAAAATACAAGACCTTTCTATAGAGTTCGAAGAAATCAGGTTTACAATACATTAAGGGAAGGAAACAAATATGGAAATAGGCTAGCCAATAGAGGGATTTTAATATAGGATCATGAAGTTAAATTATATTTTTTATGGTTAGAGAAAGTAGTAAGTTTAGCTAAAGCTGACAAAAAAATGTTGATTGTCTAGATCAAATAATTATTATAATGTTTTTCATTGGTAAATTCTCTTTTTCATGGTTAGAGAAAGTAGTAAGTTTTGTTGAAGTTGACAAAAAAATGCTGATTATATAAATCAAATAATTATTAAGATTTAGTATAATTTTTTCATTTTTAATATTTTTTGTATTTTATATCATTAATATGTTTCATATAAACTATTTATTACAAATCTTGTGGTTGCACTTATGCTTTAAGAAGGAAACTAGCAATCTAGATCTAGTAAAAGAGGATATGATAAAATGAAGTGTAGACATCTAAAATACGTCATGTTGAGGAGACTACATATATAGACTCCTTTAAGGCCATATGACCCACCTTGGGCAGCCTTAGGGTTTAATAGTGGTTTTCACCACTCAAATAGGGAGGAATTTCCATTTGTAGCTAGGATCGTCCTACCAAAAATGGCCTCAAAAGACCGTCCCACCCTTAGATGGTCAAAAATTGTAACCATATCACCCTAGTACGGTCATTCCAGGAGCAACGAGACCCAAAATCCTAAGCAATGGTTTGAACCGTTACATATGCCAGCTAAGAGCAACGGTACAATGAAGTCAAGTTGCATGATGCTTATCAAGAAGCAGTTATGTTTCTTGATCCCAACCACTTCTTGGCTTATCTTACAAGCTTTGGAATCCCATTTGAAATTCTATTTAAATGCATCTAGCATTTATTGAATATATCACAATTTCATGCATCGAAGTGTTGTCAAACTAAAGAGTCAAAGAGCTACAATTCTCAAAGCAACGAAGTGCTATTGAAAGTTAACCATCAAGATTTAAAGCATGCCAATGGACCATATTGAATGATGAATATAAAATTTTTACTTTTTGCACCATACAATGCCCTTGCTTCGGTGTTAGATTCTACCCCTAAGTTGTTCCTCACAAGCACACCAAGAATGTCAACCAATCCATAAATAAAACTAGGCATCACCTCGCATCAACCATAAGAAAATTACTCATTGTTTAGCAACCATCTCTTCCAGATATGACCAATAGGTACGACCATATCTCCAAGAGACAACCAACAGGTAAGACCATCCTACACAAAGACAACCTCCCAGGCTTAGATCCATTTCCTATTTTCTCTCTTTCTTTAGATTTAGCAGCATTTCAATTACTATTTATCATAGCCTAATCCTATTTTCATGCATGTATTTATCGTATTTCACTTTTTTTATTACTTTATTTTTCATTATTACGAGTCTTATTGTGAAAGGATCTTCATATGATTTTGATGCTCTTTAGATTTTCTTGTGTGCATATTACAGGTCTTTACAATGGATTAAATGGCATAGAGATTCATACCTTATCATCATATATCATGACAGTCAACAAAAACTTGTCATTAATCAATTTGTTAGATGCAAGAGAGATCCTACAAGATACACTTGGATTACTTTTTCTTATTGTAAATCTTTGTATCGAATTGGTAGCAAATCCCTCAATGGGATCCCATTGTAACCCTTTTGAAGGACATAATTGATATTAATAAAAAGGAACCATTATTTCATATATTATTTTGTAATTATGGCTACATAGTTTGTTATCTAGTTTATTCTTTATTTCATTGCATAGATGTACGATCTCTTTTCAATATTTTTAGTGGCATTCATGATGGGAGCCAGTCCACATTTTGCAATTTTATTGCTAATTGTTATTATTTGTGGTGTTTTTAAATTGTAGGTACCACCATCCCTTATAGAGACGGTTAGAAAACATGATTATCCCACACAAAGATGGTCAATAGGTGTAAAAATCCCTGTTAGATATGGTCTTATATCAGAGAACAAAAATAGCAGAAAGCAACATCTACATCATAAAGGCTATCACAATAAGTTATTTTATCCTTCCTTTCCTGTTTTCAGTAAAGAAAAGTAGATTTTATCATGCATAAGTAAAAGGAATTACATAATATTATTGAATTTAAAACTCTCTATCTAAGAATTTCCCTGGGTTAGATGACCTCTGTTTGTTGCCATCCCTATCCCAGATGACCCCTATTTTTGATTATCTCTATGTTAGATGACCTTTTTTGCAGACCATATCTTGTAGAGATAACCTTTATGTGATTATTGTTGTGGTCTGATTGCTTGTAGCCTGTTCAAAACCTTATTTCATTATAGGGTTCTGCATCAGATAGGTTTTTGAAAATAAAATATTCATTTTTTAGGAATCTAAATTTGAAACGTTATTTTTATGCATTAGTGAAAGATCATGGAATGCTTCTTTCTTTTTACTTTCTTTTACATAAAATAAAAGGAACCCCACACACCATGTGTCACTTTAACGTCAACGAGTTGGACTTCATCACCAAATTTTGATCGAGAACAATTATAGTGGGTTTCATATCCATTCATTGGATCGCACCTTAGAAACTTAGTGGCCAAAAGCGAGTGGTTTTCTAGACTTCATCACTAGAAGGTCCCCTACTCTTGGGTTCATCCAGAGTGGGAAGGTTAGCAGAGCTCTTTTACCATGGGTTTCTTTAAAATACTTAGTGGACAAAACTATCGTTACTACCCATGCCTTAAACATGAGGGTTAAGGGAAAGCAAGGCTTCATCGATACTAGGACATTGGACAACATGACCCCTTTTAAAGGGGTTATTTATTTACTTAAGGTTACCTTGAGACAATATATAATAGGAAGCCACTTTTTATTGTTTGTGTCACATACCTCGACAGGGAGGTGTGCTTAAACTACCTTTTAGTATTTTTCTATTTTATTTACCCTTAGTTTTATAGAAATAGGGGTTTTTCAACATCAAAACACACAAAACAGTATAGGGATTCACAAAGAAAAATTTAAAAATATAATCACATTGTATACCTTTTTATTTCTTCACTATTTACGTAATCAAAATCATGGTAACCACAAACAACCGAGCTCATTCACAAGCTGACGCTGTAGAAAATTTACAAGGGGGAAATAAACATCTTTGATTCAGCCCCGAGGACATAGTGATTCCACCATGGCATCCTGGTATTCATTGTAACAATAACACCACTCCTAGAAAATTTGACCTTTAGGACATCCCTATATAGGATGCACCTATAAGTCCTCAATATGTTCAAGAAGATGAGCTTCTTAGTCATAGATGATCCTATGCTACTACTAGACATAACCTACCTAGTGAGGGACCCAATAGGGGAGTGTCATGGATTCACATCCTAACCCAATTCATCCATCAATCTGATCAAGACTATGCACCATCGCCTAGCTTGGACAAGCAAGCCACTTCGCTTGATTGTCCATGGATGAGCTAAAATTTTCTCAATTAGATAGGTACGACCCTCATCATCCTAATGGGATAGCCTCATCTTCTCATCTCTATTTTTAATACAAAGAAGAGGAAGACCTAGGTCATCTTGATTTTTACCATGGAGAGTATTTCATGCAAGCACATTGTACCTCCGCATCCTCCCAATATATAAAGGCCACGTTCAAGCCTAAAAACCAAGTTAACGTGTCTTCCCTCGATCATGGGAAATGGGTAGCCAACCTTGTTGGGCCCAAAAAATAAGTGAAGTCCCTTCGTATTGATGCAAGGGCTCACAAAAATTACATGACTAATTAGGTAAACCAAATGCCTAGGAAAAATACAAATCAAATATGACTGGATAGGTTACAAAAGAATCAAGAACACCTAGATCAAAGCTAAGTAGAGTATCAAAGGGTGTACCAATAAAGGTTACGCCAAGAACGATTGCAAAAAGCAACACAATAGGAGGTACGCACACCTAGTACATATAGGTAACATACCCCTCAAATATGTATTGTGCAACACCATGATGGCGTCCTAGACAAAATTAAAATCACCCTCCTCATGTGCCCATCCAGCACCATAGGTATCAACTACATCAACTGCAAAATCATCGACTAGAATACAAGGCCTATGAATATATGGAGTCAGAGTATCATGACAAAGGATATCCTAAATCACTCCATGAGGATGTGGTGGATGATTATATTCAACCACATTAGTCCATCAAGATTTTTCTACCACTTCCCCCTCCTTGAAGACCAATACAGGAAGATGAATAATATCATCTCAAGCCTACAAAGTGCTCACATAATGCATAAAATCATTAGAGAATAGGGTTATGCACAGTGGTGAATATTTGCAAATTGAGAGAATATTAGAATTTTCAAAATTGGAAATTTATGACTATGAGAACTCTCGACGTCAACCCATTCGCCTAAAATTTTTGGGACCAATTTTTTCTTAGGATCAATTCACCACAATATATATCCAAACATAGGCATATTTGTACTTGTTGGAAATCTCTTTTTGAGCCTAATATAATGGTGGTGTTTTTATGAAGTTATAAGGTGATTTAATAAGTTAATATTTTTCCCAAAGGTGACCTTACTTTTTAGGTATTCAAATACCCCAAATTTGGTGTGAAGATGATTGATTTGATTTTCTTAGGATTTGCCTTGATTTACCTTAATTTCAATTAGGATTCATCTTTTTTTTACAAGTAAAATTTAAGTCCAACCCCTTATGCATTAAATTGTTAGAGAAAAAGGAATGGGTTACCAAAAATACACATTGCATCAACTACGCAATCAACCACTCCATCATTCAATCCCATGTACTTTGTATCCTAAGCATTTTGAAATGCCCATATTGGATAAGTTTGAAGGGGATGAGGATGCATAGGAACACATGACTAATTTTATGAACCTTTGTTTCCAGCTTCAAGATGACAATGTCTTGTTGCTCAGGACGTTGATAACACTCTCTAGCCCCACCTTAGAGTGGTACAACCATTTACCGAGGCATATCATCTATAGCTTCTAGAAGCTTGCTAACACCTTCCTAGAACACTTTTTATTTGTAATTAAAAAGAAATCCAACTTGATAGACTTGTCTAACCTTTGATAATTCGATTACGAGCTAGTCACAGGCTCTGGAAATAGGTGGAGGAAGGTGATATCAAAGTTACCTTTCACCCTACCCATAATGGAACTAACTCGAATGTTCACTAAAATTTGTTTGAAGTATATCTCACTCTTCTTACAATTACAACAATACCATAAATATGAGGAGGCTTTAGCACAATCCAAGGTCATAAAAGACATCAAAGTCCAAGAGGGAGACATAAAAATTTGAAAGAGGAAATGTAACAATAACCCCAGAGACAACAATACACAATAAAAACTAGCCTCGGTCAACCAAGTGGTCTTAAGTGTTCTTAGTCCTAAAAACAAGTAACACCCAAAAAACCCAATTATCAGGCTCAACCTCCTCCTACACAATATAACAATCAACTTCATCAAGCTCAGGAAAAAAATCAGCCATACCGTCTACCTCACACCTATACACCATTGCATAGATTTTTGTTGATACTTTTCAATCGATTGTATGAGGTGAAGGCTACCACATTTCTGGAGATTCACCCCCTATATCCAAATCACCCAAAATATAAGGGGCATAAAGAGGACTTGTACTATTTATATCATCGATAAAATGGTCATGATATACAAACATGCTATGCATTCAAGAACATAGTACATGATATGCTCGATAAAAATCAATTACAAATTGACAATCCTCTTGCCCTCGATAATCAACAAATGGATATCTTTAAATATCCCTTACCTAAGCACGAGGATAAGGAAGACCAAATAAGATAAGTCAATGAAATCCATACGACGCCACCCAATAAAGGGTTTGTAGAAATTATCGATACTGTGACAAGGAACAAGAAATATTCTAATCGAGCTACACCACCTATAACTCCAACCAATGTTCCTCATATGTTACAACCCTTACCACAGTTGAATCCCATCCAACGTTACCAAGAGCTTGTAATTATAATTCATAATTATGAGATCAAATCAACTCCCACTAATAGACCCAATCCTCCACTACACATTATCACTAGTGTGAATCAAATTCCATATAAGCGAGTCTTGATTGATATAGGTTCATCTATCATTATCATCACCATGGCTACACTACAACATCTCAACCTTCTATCTTCACACATCAAAATATTCAATTCACCCTACGAGCATTCAATGATGCTTTATGCTCCACTATTGGTATGATAGTCCTCCCTATTTAGATTGGACTAAATACTATGTCTATATTGTACCACATATTAGAGGGTGCAAGGTAATATAATATACTACTTAGAAGGTCTTGTATGAATTATATGAAGTGTATCCCATCCATATCACATAAACATCTCAAGTACATACATGCAGGTCAAGTCCATGTAGTCCATGTAGATCCCTAGCCCTTTAAGTATTGCAATATGGTTGATTATCTGTAGGAGTCTACTTGGCCATCCACTCACTTGTACATCTAACCAAATGATACCATAAAAGGTCATCCACCATTAAAACCATCCACTAAATCATCATCACCTCTTCCATCTCCATGATTACCATCGATTTATTCTAATACCCCTTCTTCGTCATTGGGTCTATCAAGCAAAGAAAATTTAAAGGCACCTATGGAGGAAACCCAACCATCCAATTTGATATTTTCTATAGTATAAATCCCAAATATTATAGAGGAAGGATAATCATCTACTATTATGGATGAACCACCTCAAACCACACCTCCATCATCCCCATTATCCTCACCATAAACCATGGTCCATTTGGCTAACCCTAGTCTCACTGAATACGTCGTGCATTATAAGAGAAGATATAAGGTCAAGATATTCATGTGGAGAGTCACATGTAATTATATGTTGATGATAATATCTATTAATGTTATTAATTACATACGAGATAGGAAATACAATTGACAAGTTAGACATTCATCAAACCAACCTTAAAAGAGTGTTGGTTACCTAAGGTTTTTATTTGTTTAGAATGGAAAAACGTCAATTTATTTTATAAATAATATAAATTTATTAAGTGAATTTGAGATGGCCCAATCCAATGGTTATAGATAAATCCACAAAAAATAACAATTCCCAACATTTAACATTCAATCCTCCTAAAACTCATTTAGCACAAATTCTATAAATGTAATTAAAGGAATAGAGAGGGTAGAGATTATTACAATCCTTAACTTAGTTGACATCTATAAGTTCGATAGCCACATAAAAGAACATTGTTAAATACCATGTATAGTTGCTTAAATTTAATTAGAAATAATGTGTTACTTTGATTAAATATAGAAATGAAAAAAATAGCATCAAGGCTTTGAGAAACAAAATGATCCCTTAAAATATTTTATAACACTTATTTTAAAAGTTTTTCTTACTCTAAAAACAAAAGATATAAGGGATAAGGTCAAGACATTCATGTGGAGAGTCACATGTAATTATATGTTGGTGATAAAACATTGTAAAAAACATCAAACTAGCATAGCTTCATGCATGCTATTGTAGATTTGATTAATACTATTTTTAGTATGTTGTATGCATTGTTATTGTGAGGATTATTGTATGATCCCAGATAAAGTTAACTATGAGATAATTGTTGGCAATTTTGGGTTTGAGATCCTAGCTTCTTGTCTATGAGTTGTAATTGATGTCAAAAGGAACTGACATTAATGTCAAGAGGATTTATTGGCTTCAAAGGTTGAAGATTCCAAATAATTTTTTCTGGAAGATTTTGAAGAGATTCCATGTGGCAGATGAAAAGGTTTTTATCAAAACCATGGCAGGTTTAAGGGTTTTTATTAAAACCAGGTGGATGCATTAAGGGTTTTTCTCAAAACCACTCTCAGCTTAATGCAAAGGCTGGAGACACTTATTAATTAAATAACTTAATTAATAAAACCTTTTTAAGGTTTTTTTAATTAATTATTTATTTGATTTAGTGATTAAATTATTTTAATAATTTAATGGGTTCTCCACCTAAGGTCTAAGGTCTAAAAGACCTTTGATTATTTTTTAAATAATCAAAAGGGTTTCATAAACCCTAAAGTTGTTTCAAAGGCATCAAAGTAATATTAATTTGAAAAGTTTGAATTATCCTCCCATCGACGTCGTGTATAGCATGGAAGTTTGGCTATATAAGCCATAACCTATAGTCCAAAGCAATGGGATGAAAAAATTCAAATTGCGCAAAGGTTGGGAAGTAAAAGCTACCGTTATCATTTTTTTGCCACGTTTATCCGCCGCCAAAGGGTTAAGGAGAAGGAGACTCTTGCTAGCCTTCAAGCTAGCATCGTTGGCCTAGTGGCAACGAATGTTTTGCGAAGGTGCTTGAAGGAATGTCAAGCATTCGACTCCTGCCGTGGAGTGTGAGAAGAGTTTTTGGGCTCTGATTTTTTTGGAGGCACTGTTGACCCACGATTTTCGGAAGCATTTTTTTGGTAAGGTTTTTTAAATAAAATCTGCATTTTGTTAAAGAAGAAGTGGTTGGGAAGATTTATTTAAAATTATTTTTAATGTTAAATGCTTCTTTGGAGATATAAGGTTGATAGTATGTGGTTGAGATTTTTGGCTTTATTGTTGAGTGAGATTTTCTTAGAAGCTATCATTCCTTGAGCATGGTTTAATTAATTTGGAGAAATAAGGTGTAAAAGGATATATTGTTTGTATGCTTTATATTTTTGGTAGTTGACTTCTAAGGATTGGAGTCATAAGGTGTTTTATGGAATAAATATTTTTGTGGTTACTTTTATGATCTAACCCTAACTTGGTGGCAAAGTTGAGGGTGGTGTTGGTAACGGGTTGAAGAACTATTCTCTTCTTCCTCAAACAAAGGTATGGGCAACTTCTTCCATGTATATTGTTGATGGTGTATTTTATGAAATTGAGTTTGGAGTGAAAAGGTTGTCTACTAGGTATTCTTGTTGGTGTAAATCCCATTTTATGGATATTGAAGATTGTTTATGCATTAAAATCATTGATGAGTTTTTTGGGTGAATGCATAATTCTGGTTGAGGAAGAGGAAGCATTTTGCACTAGGGTTTATGTTAGTAAGTCTTGCTACTTGCATTGAGATGGTGAAACCCTTAGTTGGTTGTTTTGAGATTGATGGTTGAGTTGCTTCCATAGAGGTTGTTTTGATCAAGTTAATGCTTTACTTGATACATGATTTGGGATTACTCCATTGAGATTGATTTGAGAAAGTTATTCTTTGCATTGGTGATTTATGTTGGTGGATTTTTTGTTCAAATACCTTTGGAGGGAAAAGGATGTCTACTAGTTTCCTTTTCATGTAGTGATTGGTTGAATATTTCAAGGTTAATGTTGAGTTGAATGATGTTGGTTAAACCTTGTCTATAAGCATTGTTGTTAAAGCCCTAATTGGTTGAGAAAATATATTGGTTGTGGAAAGAACATGAGTATCATTGTTATATGAGATATTGCATGGTTGGAAATTGTTGGGTTATGTTTCATGTTCTTGAGAAAAGCATACTACATCTATCTTATTTTTTTGAGATTGAGATTGAGTTGAGATTGAGATTGGGAGTTAAGTATAGAACATATTGAGTCTCTAACAATTCTCTTTATGTTTCTATGAGATTTGAAATTGAGATTGGGAGTTAAGTATAGAACATATTGAGTCTCTAACAATTCTATTTATGCTTATATGAGGTTGATGAATCACATTGGGTCTCTAACAATTCTCTTTGTGGGTTCATGCTAAGAAATTTTTTCATGATGAACTTGTGAGCTGATTTGGACAGGTTCTAGTGAAGATTTGTGAGCTGATTTGGATAGGTTCTAGTGAAGACTTGTGAGCTGATTTGGATAGGTTCTAGTGAGGACTTGTGAGCCGAATTGGACAGGTTCTAGTGAGGACTTGTGAGCTGATTTGGACAGGTTCTAGTGAGGACTTGTGAGCTGATTTGGACAAGTTCTAGGGAGGACTTGTGAGCTGATTTGGATAGGTCCTAGCAGAGGACTTGAGGAAAGAGTTGAAGTGGTTCTTTGAGAATAACCTGAGGATAGTCTTGACAAGTCTTTGAGAAGGCTTGTGTGCAGCAAATATTGATTTGTTCAAACTTTATGAGTTGAGCTTGGGACAGATCTGACAGAGTGAGGAAGACTTGTGCTAGAACGACTGACTATGTTTAGTACAGGTTGATGAGTTGCTATGGAGGTGATCAGTGAGGACAGAGGTCTCTTGAGGCTAAGCATTAAGGACATGATGTCTTCTATGGAAAGGAGTTCCACGTGCTAGTGGAATAAGAGGCAGATGATCTTCTGAAGTATCATTTCCAGAGCTAAGGGGAAGGATTCTCCTTTGGGCAGGAGGCTCATAAATTTGTGAGGAGGGGAAGGATTCTCATTTGGGTAGGAGGCTCATAAATTCATGAGGGGGGAAAGGATTCTCCTTTGGGCAGGAGGCTCATAAATTTGTGAGGAGGGGAAGGATTCTCCTTTGGGCAGAGGCTCATAAATACTTGAGTAGGGGAAGGTTTCTCCTTTGGGCTGAGGCTCATAAACATTGTAATTGAGGATTCCCAAAGAACTTTGAGAAAGCCTTTTAGAGAAAAGTTTTGTGGAGGTAGCCCATGTTGGGTGAACCACATTAAAATTGGTGTCTCATTGTGTGTTGCTTTATGCATTACTTTGATATTGCCATTGGTTCATTGCTTTGTGAAGTTGAAGTTAAATAGAGAAAGTAAAAAGAGGTCTTATACTATTCACCCCGCCCTCTCAGTATAAGCTTATGTTCTTCAATTGGTATCAGAGTGGGTTCTTTTGAAAAGTTTAACTTGAAGGAAAATATTGTAAAGAACACAATCGAATCTACAAGTGGTAATGTAGCACCTATTCTTGATGGGGTAGATTTTGGGCTTTGGAGTGCTAGGATGAAGGTTCATCTTATGGCTTTTGGAAATGAAGTTTGGGAAGTGATTGAGGATGAGTATACCATTCTTGAGCATGGTCCTTCTACTAAGAAAGAGAGGCTCCTACATCATAGCAATTCAAAGACAATGAATGCAATCCTGAAGGGTTTACAGAAGGCAGATCTTACCAAGGTGATTCACTGCAAGACAACTAGTGAAATGTGGAAACAGTTGAAGGTGGTTCATACAGGTGATGCAAATTTCTGAAAGGCCAAGTTGAGACACTTCAAAGGTATGTTTTAACAACTCAAGATGAATTATCAATAAAATATTAGTGACTATATGCTTCGTATAGATGATATTGTTAACTCTATGAAGGAACTAGGTCTTGAGCTTGCTGAAAATGATATTTGTGATAAGATTTTGAGGTCTCTTCCAAATAGATTTAGTGAAAATATTTATGCTATTGACGAAGCTAAGGATTTGGATAAGTTGAAAAAGGATGAGCTTCATAGTATACTTGCATCATTTGAGTTGAGAACTCAAGTGAAGGTTGATGTTAAGAAGGAGGCAGCTTTCAAGGCTACCAAGAAATCCAAGGGTAAAGATCTTCAAGATAGTGATGAGTCTTCTAGTGATGAAGAGGCATATTATAGCAAGAAGGGCAAGTTCTCAAGAAAGCACAAAGGTATGCAATATGTCAAGTGTTTCAATTGTGGAAAGTTTGGTCATTATGCTACTAACTTTACTGCTGCCAAGGATGAAAGTGATGAAGATAAATAGGATTATAAGAGCAAGGATTCTGAAAAGCACAGGCATCAAAGGAAGAATAAATATGAGCAAAGTAATCAAGGAAAGAGGTACTCTCACAAACACAAGAAAATTTTCTACCTAGACAAGGCAAGTAAGTGTTCTAGAAGTGATAGTGAAAGTTCTTCAAGTGATGTTGGAAATGAGATGTTCCTAACAGAAAAAGAAGAAGAAAAGAAACATAGATTTGTCCTTATGAAATGTTTTAGATGTGGAAATTTTGGACATCTTGAGGATGATTGCACAAATGATGGATTGATTTCTAGTTATACTATGTATGAGGATGCTTCAAAAAATTGTAAGGAAGATATTTGTATGGCTTTAGAAAAGGGTAGCACCTCTAGTGATAAGAAATCTGAAAAAGACATTGATGTTTCAAAAGGCAAACAAATAGAGGAAGTTATAGAGTATGGTGAAGCAAATCTTGAAGCTGAACTTGTTAGTGCTCGTAGTGCTTTGAAAAAGGAAAGAAAGAAGAATGCTAGACTCAATGATAAATTGGATGAATGTTGTATTGAGAGAGATGAGCTTATAGAAAGTCTTGAATTCTCTATAGCTAAGACACAAAAACTTAAGGATAAGTTAGAGTCTAAGGTTCTTGAGTGTAGAGAGTTGGAACAGAAAGTGGCTTCCTTGAAAGAGGAAACTAAAGAGTACAAGGAGAATCTTTACAGGTTTGAAGATAGCACCAAAAAGGTAAAGTCAATCATCAAATATCAAAGAAGGACAATAGATAAAATAGGTCTTGGTTTTGGTAAGAAACACATGGAACAGGTTGGCGACTATACTGGGGAATCTAGTAAGAGATTCTGAAAGGAAGAGAGTTCTAATGAGGAAAGTACTTCAAAAAAAGAGTCCTTGAGTGATAGATGCATAGAATCAAAAAATAGGAATCATAAAAAGGGGAGAAAATTTACAAGACCTAAGAGGTCAAATCAAGGAAAGTTTAATGGCAGATGTTTTGCTTGTCACAAGTTTGGTCACATGGCTTCACATTGCATGACTCAAGCGAGGAAGGTATATGATAGATTCAGAGGTGGTAATTTATTTCAAAGGTATTGCTACTCTTGTAAATAGTTTGGGCGCAAGGCTATTTATTGCAAGGCTAATAACAGGAACAGGGTTGGTCAGAATAGATGGAGTCAAAGATCATGTATGCCTCAAAGAAATAACATTATTAGTTGTTATAAGTGCAACAAAGAAGGTCACATAGCTAGATAGTGTAGAGCTAAAATTCCAAGGTACAGGAATAGGAACAGGAACATGGGTATGAACAGGCACAAGAATCAAGACATGGATAAGAATAGGAATGATAACAAGAACAACAACAGTGACATGAACATGAACAAGAATATGGACAAGGAGAACAAGAGAAGACATGGTAAGGCAGCTATAGACACTGATGAAGATCAGTGCCTAATGGGAGTTTTACTCCCACCCCAAAATTAATCACCTCAACAGGAGGTGGGGGAGGGACTAAGCTAAGAGGCTCATTCTTAGTCTTAAGCCCCAAAGGTGACCCTTTGCCATTGATGACAAAGGGGGAGAGATATGAGTAAGGAGGAGAGCCTCAAGTCAGGGGGAGCTAATTTCTATACTACAGTTTTGAGTTTCAGTGTTGTTGAGAAGCATGGTTTGCCATCAATGACAAATGGGGAGATTGTTGGCAATTTTAGGTTTGAGATCCTAGCTTCTTGTCTATGAGTTGTCATTGATGTCAAAAGGAACTGGCATTAATGTCAAGAGGATTTATTGGCTTCAAAGGTTGAATATTCCAAAGAATATTTTCTAGAAGATTTCGGAGAGATTCCATGTGGCAGATGAAAAGGTTTTTATCAAAACCATGGCAGGTTTAAGGGTTTTTATTAAAACCAGGTGGATGCATTAAGGGTTTTTCTCAAAACCACTCTCAGCTTAATGCAAAGGCTAGAGACACTTATTAATTAAATAACTTAATTAATAAAACTTTTTAAAGGTTTTTTTAATTAATAATTTATTTGATTTAGTGATTAAATTATTTTAATAATTTAATGGGTTCTCCACCTAAGGTCTAAGGTCTAAAAGACCTTTCATTTGATTATTTTTTAAATAATCAAAAGGGTTTCATAAACCCTAAAGTTGTTTCGAAGCCGTCAAAGTAATATTAATTCAAAAAGTTTGAATTATCCTCCCATTGACGTCGTGTATAACATGGAAGTTTGGCTATATAAGCCATAACCTATAGTCCAAAGCAATGAGATGAAAGAAATTCGAATTGCACAAAGGTTGGGAAGTAAAAGCTACGACTATCATTTTTTTGCCACGTTTATCCACCACAAAAGGGTTAAGGAGAAGGAGACTCTTGCTAGCCTTCAAGCTAGCACCGTTGGCCTAGTGGCAACGACTGTTCTGCGAAGGTGCTTGAAGGGAGGTCAAGCGTTCAACTCCCATCGTGGAGTGTGAGAAGAGTTTTTGCACTTCAATTTTTTCGGAGGCACTGTTGACCTACGATTTTCGAAAGCATTTTTTTGGTAAGGTTTTTTAAATAAAATCTGCATTTTGTTAAAGAAGAAGTGGTTGGGTAGATTTATTTAAAATTATTTTTAAGGTTAAATGCTTCTTTGGAGATATAAGGTTGATAGTGTGTGGTTGAGATTTTTGGCTTGATTGTTGAGTGAGATTTGCTTAGAAGCTATCATTCCTTGAGCATGGTTTAATTAATTTGGAGAAATAAGGTGTAAAAGGATATATTGTTTGTATGCTTTATATTTTTGGTAGTTGACTTCTAAGGATTGGAGTCATAAGGTGTTTTATGGAATAAATATTTTTGTGGTTACTTTTATGATCTAACCCTAACTTGGTGGAAAAGTTGAGGGTGGTGTTGGTAACAGGTTGAAGAACTATTCTCTTCTTCCTCAAACAAAGGTATGGGCAACTTCTTCCATGTATATTGTTGATGGTGTATTTTTTGAAATTGAGTTTGGAGTGAAAAGGTTGTCTACTAAGTATTCTTGTTGGTGTAAATCCCATTTTATGGATATTGAAGATTGTTTATGCATTAAAATCATTGATGAGTTTTTTGGGTGAATGCATAATTCTGGTTGAGGAAGAGGAAGCATTTTGCACTAGGGTTTATGTTAGTAAGTCTTGCTACTTGCATTGAGATGGTGAAACCCTTAGTTGGCTATTTTGAGATTGATGGTTGAGTTGCTTCCATAGAGGTTTTTTTGATCAAGTTAATGCTTTACTTGATACATGATTTGGGCTTACTCCATTGAGATTGATTTGAGAAAGTTATTCTTTGCATTGGTGATTTATGTTGGTGGTTGTTTTGTTCAAATACAAAGGGAAAAGGATGTTTACTAGTTTCCTTTTCATGTAGTTATTGGTTGAATGCTTCAAGGTTAATGTTGAGTTGAATGATGTTGGTTAAACCTTGTCTATAAGCATTGTTGTTAAAGCCCTAATTGGTTGAGAAAAGATATTGGTTATGGAAAGAACATGAGTATCATTGTTATATGAGATATTGCATGGTTGGCAATTGTTGGGTTATGTTTCATGTTCTTGAGAAAAGCATACTACATCTATATTATTCTTTTGAGATTGAGATTGAGTTGAGATTGAGATTGGGAGTTAAGTATAGAACATATTGAGTCTCTAACAATTCTCTTTATATTTCTATGAGATTTGAGATTGAGATTGGGAGTTAAGTATAGAACATATTGAGTCTCTAACAATTCTCTTTATGCTTCTATGAGGTTGATGAATCACATTGGGTCTCTAACAATTCTCTTTGTGGGTTCATGCTAAGAAAGTTTTTCATGATGAACTTGTGAGCTAATTTTGATAGGTTCTAGTGAAGACTTGTGAGCTAATTTGGACAGGTTCTAGTGAAGACTTGTGAGCTAATTTGGATAGGTTCTAGTGAGGACTTGTGAGCTGAATTGGATAGGTTCTAGTGAGGACTTGTGAGCTGATTTGGATAGGTTCTAGTGAGGACTTGTGAGCTGATTTGGACAAGTTCTAGGGAGGACTTGTGAGCTTATTTGGACAGGTCCTAGTAGAGGACTTGAGGACAGAGTTGAAGTGGTTCTTTGAGAAGAACCTGAGGAAAGTTTTGATAAGTCTTTGAGAAGGCTTGTGTGCAGCAGAGATTGATTTGTTCAAGCTTTATGAATTGAGCTTGGGACAGATCTGACAGAGTGAGGAAGACTTGTTCTGGACCGACTGAATGTGTTTAGTACAGGTTGATGAGTTGCTATGGAGGTGATCAGTGAGGATAGAGGTCTCTTGAGGCTGAGCATTGAGGACAGGAGGTCTTCTGTTGAAAGAAGTTCCACATGCTAGCGGAATAATAGGCATGTGATCTTCTAAAGTATCATTTCTAGAGCTGAGGGGAAGGATTCTTATTTGTGAAGGAGGATCATAAATTCATGAGGAGGGGAAGGATTCTCCTTTGGGTAGGAGGCTCATAAATTCATGAGGAGGGGAAGGATTCTCCTTTGGGCAGGAGGCTCATAAATTCATGAGGAGGGGAAAGATTCTCATTTGGGTAGAGGCTCATAAATACTTGAGTAAGGGAATGTTTCTCCTTTGGGCTGAGGCTCATAAATATTGTAATTGGGAAGATTCCCAAAGAACTTTGAGAAAGCTTTTTAGAGAAAAGTTTTGTGGAGGTAGCCCATGTTGGGTGAACCACGTTAAAATTTGTGTCTCATTATGTGTTGCTTTATGCATTGCTTTGATATTGCTATTGGTTCATTGCTTTGCGAAGTTGAAGTTAAATAGAGAAAGTAAAAATAGGTCTTATACTATTCACCCCCCCTCTCAGTATAAGCTTGTGTTCTTCAATAATTTGGAATAATTTCCAATAGTTGTATCACATCCATTTTGATTCAAAGATACATCGAGATATATTGCTAAATCTAGGAGAAATAATATTGAGAAGATTATGTTTTTTGAAGGAGCCAATCCTCATAGAAGGAAGGCCATATTTGTAGAAGACAAGCAATACAAATATTATACTTGTAATAAGTCATGCCTTGAAAAAGGAAGACTCATGATGATAAAACCATAAGTGTAAGAAGCCAATCCAAGAAGAAGGAAGGTTCATAGTTGCATTGAATTTATCTATGATAATTCAAAGATACAACAACAAATATTGATGACTGAAGATTGGATATTGAAGAAGAAGAGAAATAAGAGAAAGAAGAAGAAAGAATATTGAAGTAGAGTAGAAATATTGAATATTGAAAGGATGAGGTCACCCAAATTGCAAAATATATTGAAGACAAATTGCTACGTAAGGCAAACTAGATAAAATTTGAATTAACTGATTAAATTTGGAGAATAAGGTAATTGATGATTGGAAAAATAATTAAGGAAGACTAAGATTAATTTTAAAGAAAATAAATCTAAGTTGAATATTTTTTTTGGAAACTTTTTTAGCTAGAAGAATTAAAATTTTAAATTGGGAGATATAAGAAGCTTTAAAATTTTGAAACTATTTGAAAATTGAATTGATGAAATTTGAAATATTTGAAGATGATTGTATTAAAAGTTGATCGGTTGAAGAAAAAGAGAGAGATCTATTAGAAACTACATAGAAGAAAGAGATACATAACTATGATAGCTATTTTATTTGAAGAAAACAAATCAAAATTGAAATCTATTAAATCTACGAAGAGGATTGGTATGACTCTGAAAGTTGTTCAATAGACAATAACATACCTGTTAATATTAAAAATGATGTCTTAAAACACATGAGATAATATCATTGGCTTAAAATTGGGTGGTTTAAGAACTTTTAAAATTTGTTATAAAACATTAAGGCTTACAAAGAACATGTAGATATTATTCTACCAAGAGGAAGAGAGGATAAAAATGTGGTTATAGTGTTAGAACCTTGCATCACAAAGGATCTTTGAAGATTAAGTAGTCTAGCAATTACATTGAAAGACCTAATTATTTTACATCACTAGCTTATTCTTTAATTATAAAAATCTACTCCTAAAAATTATAATGAACAATAAGAAAGGTTTATTACGATTTATGTGGAGGTGATACGATGAAACCCAATTTGTATATGTTGTTTTGGTGTCATTTCTCCCCTTGGATATCTTAAAAAAATGCCAACATATGTATCTTTGTATAGGTGTCACCACCTTGGACCTTCATTATTGGCATCTAAAATTATTTAAATATGTGGTTAAAGTAGAGACAAATATAATTAATGCACTTGTTCCTCTAACATTGAAACTTAGTGAGACAACATTTAAGCCTGTATTTAGTGCTATTTTCTTAGGATTCCTTTGTTGCATATATTATATTATTTTAGGACCTAGAACCTAAGAATTAATAGATATTACTCATATTGTTCAATATCTCCTTGAGAAAACAAGACATACATGCTCATTTTCAAAGAAAAAAAAGAATGACAACTAGTATTAGAGATTTTAAATACAACTCATAAGTTATCATTATGATGTCTACTTTGGATGCTATAGTGAATAGGTAGAATGGATTTTTAAATCCATACTTGGAGAATATTTTTGCACAAAATTTGTAGTGGTCACAAAATTTTCTTCTATATAGAACCTTATATCTAAGAAGATCTCAAATTTCCTTTTGCTTGATCCAATACTTTGAGTATATGAAAAGGCAACAAAAACTAGATTTTTTTTTTTCAAAATGTTAGCAGTGATTATTACTAAAATGGATTGATAATATTGTTAGCTTTTGATGTTGTATATTTAATGAAATAACTACCACAAGGTATAAAATGAGCATGCAATATTAAATATATGGAAAAGATAATATACTAAGCATGTAAATATCATGATAAACTTCTACAACTACTCATAAATAATCCATTAATGAAAGCTCACAAAAATAATATATTGCTATAAAATTGAGGTCTCAAACTCTCCATATTTCATACATTCTCTACATTGTGTCTATCATATCAACTTACTACTCTACCTTGTGCAATCTAAAATTGTGTCTCTCTCCCTCTATTTCATGTGTCCATACAAAAGCATATATATAATGAGAGGTTACTCTTGACCTTCCATATTCCTATGACTCTTCACATTACTATACTATGGACTCATGTGAACATGGACAACATGCACATTTACATCATCAAGTACTTTGCACATTCTAACACTTATGCATTTATTACTTTAAAATAAGTAAATACTCAAACTCTAATCTAATTCACACTCCCAATCTAAATATGTATCCATGATGATATATTAACATGTACCAAATAGTGTAATATATTCCAACAAATATGTACCAACTTACCATGCAAAAATATTCACATAATATTTTGAAGCCTTTAGTGGATTGACAAGGTATAGATTCCTCCTCTTGAAAAATGGCAATGCTCTAATTTTGACACAATGGAAGATGAAGAGGTGGCAAGTATTATTGGAAAATTAATGTATTTTGGGATAATATTAATCAACCACGTTAGTACTAAGGGACCAAACAATGCAAAGGTTACTACTTGGATTAAAGGTAAGATAGACATATTGAAGGATGTGTCCATATGATTTGATTGGATATGTTGATCACCATTTTATGTCAGAAGATGGGTCAATAAAGTGTAGATTAAATATATGAAGAACGAATGAGTCTAAAGCATAAGTGAATTTATTTTTGCTTGAGAAGTAAAAAGTATTTACCAAATAATGTAATATGAGGGGGTGTTGGTGATATTATATTATTTGGTTGTGTAAAAGTTTAGGGATGTGATTATTAGTTTAGGAAGAGTTTATTATTTGAGTGTGTATTTAATGTTTAGGCCTGGAGTGTTAGATTTTGAGGATAGATGCAATGGAAAATATCTAACACATGTCCTAATAAGATGTAATAAATATGAAAGAATATGAGTCTACAATATGACTGAAATATACTATAAATAGAAATGACAAATTACAATGTAGTATGGAGGAAATGGTAACTCTATTAATATGAGCTAAAGAGCTACATTGTGCTCCATAAAGGAGAACTACTATATACTACACTACACTAGATAAGAACTTGACTTGATACTTCCTTACTCTATGATCTACCACTATGAGGTCCTTTATATAGGAAAATAGATTCCTTGGCCAACACTCTACCTAGTTGTACAAGGGGACACCTTGCACATTATAAATTGCACATTGCCACTTGTGCATTTATTACATTGCTTGAAGTAACTATCTAACTTCCCCCTAAAGTAAACTCCTACTCTAACTATGTACCTAAGGTGGTACATTTACATGACCCAAATAATGTAATATACTCTAACTCTAACATCCCATGTGTTACTTTACTTGGTTATTGAAGACTTAAATATTCAATATGGATCTTCTTCTTGAGTATGGTATTTGATTTTATGAGGTTATTTTATCAATTGACTTTTGCTGCGGAGTCCTCCTTTATCTGAACCATCTTCTTCTTCTTCAGATTTTCCTTTGAGTCTGGTTTGTACATTCCTTTAGGTGGTAGTACTGCTGCTAGATCCCTGAATATGTTTATCCTTTCTTTGTTATTACTCTGTACATAAAATTATTTCAAGACATCAAGATAATATCTTAGATTAGTGGATCTTGAGGTATCAATACTACATGAGGATTGAAATATCCTTTTTAAGTATGATTCACTTAGTTTTAGATTTCATTTTATGAGATTCTATTGAAATTTATGGTTTTGCATTCTCATTCTTGTAGCATTTATATGTAAGTAATGCCATATATAGAATGCTTATAAATTCTAATGGAAGTGGAATGTCTTCATTTCCATTCTTAATTGCTTATTTGAGTTGAGCTTGTAGATATTATTCCATGGTATCAAAATCATCATCTAAAGCTTCATTATGAATTATTTTGAAGTAAGGTCTAAATATGCTTCACCTTTTAAAAGTAGATTCATGATTTCAATTTTTATGGCACATGCTTTTTCCTTTCTAGAGAGATTATTCATGTGTTTTTTTGTTGTATTCCTTGTAGTATAAATCTTATAGCTTCTTTGAAAAATTACTTTGATAGGAATAGAATATGCTAAGTGGTCTACCTTATAACTCCCTAGTTATGAGCTTGATTCAATACAATCTTTTAGTGCTTAGTTTTTGTAGGCTTTATTATATCTCCCTAGTTAAGAGATGTGAATTATTAGAATCCTTGTAGACTTTGTAGAAACCTTATGAATCCTAAATGGATTGAGTATTTGATATATTTTGAATGAATGCTATTATTTTCAAGTTTTGTAGAATACCTTATGTCTTCCTAGTAATGTTGAATGATAGATAAAGTGATTTTGAGAATAGTAGTTCAATTTAGAGTTGATTTTTTAAAGTTTTGTGAATAAAAAAAATCAACTTCTTTTACACTTTATTTATCCTATTGAACTTAAGCACTTTCTAGTTTGATGTGGTTCTATTTTTTGGAATTCTTTTATCCCTTTAATGTAAGGTTGAGAAAAGTATAGTAATTAGTTTCCAACTCTTGATTTTCCTTATAGAACCTTATTTTATATACTTTGATAATTAGATATTTAATGTTTCTAAAATCCAATTACCTACTTTGGTGTAGTATTCCTTATGACTCCATAATATGGAAATTTAGAAAACAACGATATTTTTAATATTAGATGTTTAACCTATCCAGGTAGAAATCCTTATTTCTCCTATATTTTAGATTGCAAATATTATGCTATTTAATATATATTTTCCCTTTTAATATTGGTTTCAAATATGGTTGATTTATCTTAATGTTTTAACCTTATATTCTATCTTATTTTTCCCTATTAATGAAAGCATATTAGATAAGGTAAAATCTTATCTTTGTGATACCTCAAACCTCTACATATTTGGCACTATATTTTAGATATATATGATAGCACTCTTTAGTGCTATTTTGACCATTATCTCCAACGTATGAGTGTAGGGTCTCTTTAACTTGGATAGTGGCTGGTTTCTTTGATGACACTACTTGGACAATGGATGCTTCATGTTTGACCGCTTTGACTATGAGTATTCAATGCTCCCTTCCTATTACTACTATGACACCGATGCTGTTGCATAATTCTACCATGAATTTTACTTCTAATACTTTTATGAATTCAAATTTCAATGCTACTGTTCATTTGTCTTTGATGCCTCAAATAAGAGTTGAATCTTGAGGTGAGGGATAAGTGTCACATCCGTTTTCTTTAATGCTTGGGAATGAGCATTATAGTATTGAATGAGCACTCATGCTTCTTGGTGACAAGTGTTTCTTTTCTTCTAATGCACCAACCTTCTTTCCTATAACACCTTCTTGACCAATATTGCAATAGATGGACGCTTGTGTGGAAAAATTTAGGGTTTCCTTCTAAGTGACAAGTGTCACATTCCTTTTGTGCATGGGCTTTCTATGTAATGCCTCTTAATGTATCTTTGCAATACATTTATTATCAAAAAAACATGGCCAAATCCTCCGTTGTTGTATGCATTTGATCATATTTGGAGTGAGTTGGAATGATGAGCAATGCCTTGGGAACTTGGAGCTAGGATATGAGCTACGATCTTGAAGGATTAAAGAAATACTTTTGTGGAGTTTGAGCCACTCCAATGGTGCTCCTTGGATGTACGTCTACCTCTTTTTCCTGTTATGTACTCTTTGTAGATAGTATTGCCTTTGAATAACACTTCTCATTTCTTTGTGCTTTGTTTACTTGTAGGTTCAGCTATCCAAAACATAGATGTGAGCCTTTTGGAAGACCTTTTCACCCTACTTGAAGAATGCTTTTACTTGAATTACCTTGGAATGTTTTTCTCCTTGTGAAGAGTGTGCCTTTTTAGCACCAAAAAACTATCATTCTTCCTACGTAGGGCAGATTAGAGTAGTGCAATATAATATAAATATTTTTGAGAATATAATACCTCTTTGCACCACTTTTTACAGTCTCTAATTTTTCTAATTTTGAAGTAGGCAATGGCTGATTTGATGTTATATCTTTTGCTAGACAACTATCTCCATTGCTTGGTGAATTTGATAATAAACCCAAGATAGTAACCACTTAGATAGAAAATTTTCTTTGTAGAAGTAATATTTGCACTATTTTTTAAATAGCCTTTAGTGCACTTTGAATATGAGACTCACCAAGTCTCGATTTGAATCTTCTATTGCTGATTTTTATGGTGGCTTTCTTCTCCATTTCTTGGAAGAATTTGATCTGATTCTTGTGGCTTATTTGGGCCACAAAATGTTGTAGGTTCTATGCACCAAATAATGTCTCTAGAAACTTTGATAATCTTCTATTTTTTGTATCCTTTATCTTTAATCAACACACACAAACTAACCCTTTTGAGAGTAACAAGTTAGAGATCAACTAGTATAGCACCAATGCACTTTTAATGGTAACAATAATCTCACCTTATTGCCCTAGTAAATGAAATCTAAAAATAATTTTAGGTGCACTTAATAATATCTGCAAATTTTAAGAGTAATATGTAATTTACCCTTAATGAATATTCTGCAATTTTTCACTATAATCAATATTGTAGGATATAGTCTTCTTGCTTTCTAGATAGCAAATAGATAGATGATAATTTTCTTTCTTTCGAAAATATCCAATTCCTATTTATTGTGCAAATAATACTTAAAATGATTTTCCCTTTTTGTACTTGAAGACTGTCATGCAATCTATATTTCTACAAACTTTTAATCTAAATATGGTGCTTAATAGAATTTGATAATGAACCCTAATTTGAAGCTCAACTAATTGCACCCTAGTTGCTTGATTTTTTGATGGTTTCTAAAGTAGATGTAGATCTTGGTGTTTTTTATTAACCAAGTTGCTACCTTGAAATGGTTGAATTCACTTCTTTTTGGCTATCCAGAACAACTTACTACTTCACCAAACTGTAGCCTTGAACTTTCTATCTCGAGCCTTGGATTTGGTGGCTTGATCCTTTCAGTGATATTTGCTTTTCTGCTATAGATTTAGATAAATCCTTTCTCTAAACTATTCCTTCCTACTATGAGAGGTAATATCCAATTATTCTGTATTTGGTAATCTTCTTATGTTTGAATCTTCCTTCAATATTCTTGTCAAATTCTAACTTCAAGCAGGATCTTCTTCTCAATATTTTGAATGTCTTGAGGTCTTCATTGGATTCTTCTTCTAGTATTTGACACTCCTTGCCAAATTATTCTTCTCTTGGGCTTATTTTTGGATGGTGACAATTGTTCCAAGTTATTAACTATCAAGAAATTCTCCTTGGTAGTGGAATTCTCCAATGAGTTTTCCTAGGAACTCTTTTGATAATGCTCCTTCAAGCTTTGAAACAAGGCTCTCCAAGATTTATTATTTTTCATCCTTGAGACCTCTCCAAGATCTTCTATCTTGCAGCTTATTTGGTATTCCAACTGAGACATTTTCTTCAACCTTCTACTTCTAGAAGTGTTTGTGATGAGATATTCTTCTAGGATCTCTGATTCTTCTACTTCTATATTTGTATAGGACTCTTCTAGTCCTCTTTATTCCAAGAATGGAAGTTCTTCAATTTTTTTTGAAAGAAGTATTTAATTAGTAAAGGAGATCACCAATATCCTATTTCTTGGAATCTTCTCTGGAGTCTTCTTCAGGAACTCCTTTCCATATTTTTCTTCTGAATCAAGAATTTATCTTCTAAATCAAGATATATTCAGGAACACTTCTTTAGAGTATTCTTCTGAATCAATAATTTATCTTCTGAATCATAAATTTCTTCGAGAAATTTCTTTAGAGATATCTTTGGAGTCTTATTTTGAATTATAAATTCTTTTTTGAAGTTCTCTTTAGGAACTCTTCTTTGAAGTAATATTTTGAGTTAGTAATTTATCTTATGAATCAAGAATTCTTCTCTAAAATTTTCTTTAGAAAATCTTCTTTGGAGTTTACTTCTAAATCAAGAATTATTCTTCTGACTCATGAATTATTCTCTAAAGTTTTATTTAGAATTAAGGCTTTTATGGCCTTCTTCTTTATCAAGGCTTCTATGGCCTTTTCTGCTTCTGTAATTTGTAGGTATTAATATTGATTGGAGATCACCAATCTCCTATATTCTCCTTGACTCAACTTTTGGAGTATCTTCTTCCTTGAGTATACTATAAGGATGCTATGGCCTTTTATTTACTTTTATAATTTATAGTATTGTAGCTCTTGTAATGAGATCTTTCTCAAGGTCTTTGAAATATTCAGTATTCTTCCTTGTTGCTGCAAGTTCTAGAATGATTCTAAGAATATGTTCTTCCTAACTCTCTTATAGGAAGCTTCCAAACATTTTGTTGAATCTCTTTTTCCTGCACCAAGCTATTAGAAATTGGAATGGAAGAACTTATAAATATAGACATAATAATCTTCACTAGTTGATTTTTCAATCTAGTGGTATGAATGTTGAGTCCTAGTCTTCACGAGTTTTTTTCCTACAACTCCGTGGAAAGACTCTAGCCAAATATAATCTTAAAATTTTTGCAATTAAGATTTATTTAAATCCTCACTTTTCTAACTCTATTGACTACTGTGGCTTTTTCTATCAGTTAATCCTAATGGCAACTTTGGCATATAATGGTACACAATAGCAGATCCAATTTGTAAAGATGCATACCAACAATAGCAATGGTATCTCTCCCTATTTCTATTGACCTACTAGACTTCTCTTATGATGGATGTACATCCTCCTATCTCAATTCACTGTGGCTCTAATACCACTATTAGCTTTTGAGGATATATGTAATGGAAGAGATCTAACATAGGTCCTAATAAGATCCAATAAATATGAAAGAAAATGAGTCTACAATATGACTGAAGTATACTATAAATAAAAATGATAAAATTACAATGTAGTATGGAGGAAATGGTCACTCCATTAATATGATCTAAAGAGCTATATTGTGCTCCATATAGGAGCACCACTATCTACTACACTGTACTAGATAAGAACTTGACTTAATATTTCCTTTCTCTATGATCTACCACTGTGAGACCCTTTATATAGGAAAATATATTCCTTGGACAAAAATCTACCTAGCTATACAAGGGTACACCTTGCACATTACAACTTGCACATTTCCACTTGTGCATTTATTACATTGCTTGACGTAACTAGATAACTTCCCCCTAAGGTGGTACATTTACATGACCCAAATGATGTAATATAATATAACTCTAACATGGAGTATGTGTTAATGTGTGAAGTGTGTGAGGTGTCAAGTGTGTAAGTGTGAGTTATGTGAGAGAAGATTCATGTATGAGAGTTATGTAATTATGAGATACTTTGTGATTATGAGAGAAGTTAGAAGGGTCAAGTTACATGCATGTGAAGAGTCACATATAATTATATATTGGTGATAAACCAATATAAAAAGCATCAAACTGGCATTTCTTTATGCATGCTATTTTAGATCCGATTAAAATTATTTTTAGTATTTTGTGTGCATTATTATTGTGAGTATTATTGTATGATCCTAGAGAAATTTATCTATGAGATAATCTGGCATAATTGCCAAAACCTTCCTAAAAGATAATAAAATAAAATTAGATAAGGTTACTTAGTGTAAGAAAAAATTAAATAAATACTATATTTTTAATGTCTAAATGGTACCAACACATTACCTAGTATTGCTCAAAAGAAGTACACACAAAGCAAAAGAACATATAATATGGGGGTATCTATGGACACAAAATATTATCACCATCATATAATATAATTACACTTCAATAAAAAATGTTTGGTATGAAGGGGTATTACACCCAAATACAAGTTACTTTAGTTCAAGGTTGAGTGATTGACCTTAAGGGGAAAATGATAAAATATTACGAAAAAACCTTCTTCAAGGTCTACAAGGGACCAAAGATATTACATGAATTATACAATACAAACATATATAGTTACATCAATAGAAGAATAATCACCATGTATTTCAGCATCCCCTTTGAGTTCAATGGGGGGCATAGAGAGACTCTAATATGTCATCTCAATTTATGGTACACTATCCTACCCAAGTAGATCCCACATGTGCAAAAAAGTGAACTCATGCATGGACTTTCTTAATATGTTTATTGCCTACTCCAAAGAAGGTATAAAAGCTAGATTAAGCATACCACATGCATAAATAGATCTCACAATGTGCATCCAAATATCTATATGGTTCATCCATTGATGGAACATTGGATTGTAGACAAGCTAGATGATTCTCTAATTATAACATTGAAGAGTGACTAGAAAAATTTGAAGAATTTCAATTCCCTCCAAAATCATGAGCACCTATTAAATATTCTTATTTGCCTCATTGGTAGCACAATATACACAATATTTATTATATATATAAGACTAAGATATTGTTAGGAATATTATAATTAAAATAAATACATCCACACAAGTTTTGAAATAAATCAATAATTCATGAAGAACAAAATATTGCAATACAAAATGGAAATATATAAATCTATATTAGTCTCACAAAAGAATAATACAAAATCACTGGCCTCTTTAAGAGGGCAATCTATTTCAATACTTTGGTTTAATACACAAAAATATACATTCAAATTTCCCCTTGTTTTTTAAAGATACATTTTATGCAACCCTAACCTAATGCTCAAGAGTTGGATTACATGCAAAGTACCATACAAGATAGAATATTCTAAAATGTAGATAGTTACATTCTTTATAATGCTTACATGAAATGGCCCCAATTGTTCAGGTGCCTCAAATGCCACATACAATTACAAAATATCATTAGAATAAGATTCCCATGTTGCAAATTAGTCATTACATAATAATATGAGAATCACATAATAATGTTCGGATGGGGTCCTAACATGCCCTTCCCATTCGAAAAGCTTTGTCCTAAAATATAGAGATGAGTAAATTGTTGTTTTAGCCATTGGAGATATTTCTAGGTGGCATATTTGATTTTTAACCCATGTAATTGAACAAGAACCTCAATGATGATATGGTTGAAAAGGGTGCATGATCTTCAGTCCAATTTTTTTTTAGGATCAAGTATGGTGGAATATTCTTCATCTAGTTCTAGTAAAGTAGAATGGACCTGCATATTATTACTGATAACCTTATTGAGAGAAGATACATGAAACACTGGATGGATCTTGGACATGATTGAAAGGGCCAATTTGTAGGTTGTTGCACCAATCAATTGTAATAACTAGTAAGGTTTATAGTACTTAGCAGTTAGTTTTTGGCATCAATGAATTTGGAGTGATGATTCTTTATAGGGTTGTAGGTAGGGAAAAATTATATCCCCCACTTCAAATTTATGCACAAAATAGTGTTTATTAGCTTGTTGATGCATACTTTTCTAGGTGTAGACACCTAAAATATGTCATGTTTAGGAGACTACTCATATGGGCAACTTTGTAGACCATATGAATGATCTTGGACCTTTCCAAGAGGTAGCAGTGGTTCTAACCACTCATTTGGGGTAGCCTTGTCCTATTCAGGCTCAACCACTGATGCTCAGAGTGGCTTCCAGCCCAGCCACTGATGCTCAGAGTGGCTATGATCCTAGCTACTCCTACTGATAGTGGCTAGCTCTAAAACTATCTTGGCCTCCCAGGCTGAGCCAAAATTAGTTGTAACAGCCAAATGCAACTGATCTTAGGTGGTTTTGGGTGAGGAATATTCTGGAAGGTTCCTCCCAACTACCACAGGCTGGCAATTCTTGATCTTGGCTTCTCCATGAAGCTAATATTGGGAATCGAGAAGCCTAGTTATAGGTACTCCCATGAATATAAAAGAGAGAATTTTTTATGTAATGAAGCTCTATCGGATTGGATAGTGACTTGATAACCCTTGAGGAGTGTTGAAATGTTGCCCAATTATGGAGTGACACACATGCAAACAACAATGGAGCTTCCAAAGGATTGAGAAGCACACCTCGCAAATTCACACCAATCTAACATGAATTTGAATGATTTCAACCACCAATCCATCTCTAGACAAGTAGGCGACCCTTGACCATCAATTCAACTGGTGAATTATGTGTCGCAACCCCTGATTCAAGAGGTAGAAGTTACTCAGTTCATGGCAGTTATCTTTGATAGTGGCTCACAGGCCTTAGCCATCGATGGCAATAGTGGCTAGAAGATCAGCTACCTTGAGCGATAGTGGCTAGGGTTTGATGCATCATTTCTTTAGTTATTAGTCTAGATTTCTATTTATTTCTACTTTATCAGCTTAGATTAGAGTAGATTTACCATTTTCAATGCATTTGTATGGTTCATTAGCAATTTTAGAGGTAGCTTTACCTTAACTTTGGTCATATTTTCTAGATTTCATAAATCTTCTTAGATTAGCTTCATTTCATGCTTTTATTGCAAATTACATGTTAGATTAGCTAGATCTCTGTGTTTTACTTCATGCTTTGCACTGATTTAGCTATTTTCTGATTATATTTGCATATATTTATGCTTATTTCAAGTTTAGCCTTATTTCTTGTATTTCTTGTCAAAAGCCTCATCATGAGAGGTTCTCTATGTGTTTGATTGTACTTTGTTGTTTCTTATCTACAGGTTACAGGATCTTTCAAGCTCTAAGGCATTCTCAATATCAAGTTCCTCTTGGAAAATGGAGGAGGTATCCTTGTAAGCCCTCAAGTAGAGTTGATGGAGATATGAAGACCACTTTGAAACACATCTTCCCCCATTTTGGGGTTATTTGCTTATTGTAACAATTGTATCAATATTTGGTATCCCTAAGAGGGACGAATCTGTAATAAGTGATCCATTTGATTAATAAAAGAGAGCTTCCTTTTGTTATTTCCTTATTTTATCAAATGTATGCTTAGATTACATGTTTTTCCTTCTTTATGTTGCAATATCAATAGATGTGTGGTCTCCGTAGCCTTCTACAATGGCGATCACGATGGATACACCTAAAATTTATATTGTTTGCTGATATATTGCATGTTTTTTTCACATAGGTGTAGCCACTCTGATCAAAAATGGCTAGCAGAGCTTAGCCACTCTTGAAGATAGTGGCAAGATTTAGAGCTACTCTGAGCGATAGCGATCGATAGAAAAACTTGCAAACAATAGGCAGTCAGATCATCAACAAACTTGGATTTCAGGTTGGTTGAAATTCTCTGTATTTTTGCTTCTTTATCTATGTTTTTATTTTTTGAATGTAGTAGATGAATGTTAATTAGAGAACATAGAGAAATTTTAAAAGCAAAATTTATAAGATCTCTTAGGTTTTCTACTAGCCGTTGCTAGGAAAAGTGGTCTCTGATTGTAATCCACCCTAGTCTCCAACGGTCTAGATTGTATGTTAGGGTTTGCATGCTTGAGGCCCAATTAGAGGCCATTTTTCATAATTAGTCTTGCATTCTCTGAATATCATCTAGATTTTAGATGTGCATTCTCTGAAATGGAAACGTTCTTTTTAAGCATATAGAAAAATCATTTGAGTGCTCTATGATGCATTTTATTTTCATGCAAAATTAAAAAGAACCACCACACACCATATCACACTTAAACATTAGTGAGTTGGAATTCATAACCAACCACTAATAGAGACCAACGACGATGGGCTTCATCTCCATCCATTGGCTCAAATCCTACGAACCCTATTTTTGGCCAAGGTCGGCTCCAAGAACCGACTTAGCTTGGAAAATTTGCATGTACTTCTCTTTGGAGGGTATAACGCTGACCAAGTGAGACTGGGTGAGGACTGGTAGGACCTATGCTCCTTGAATGGGTATGGGCTTCATCTCCATACTTTGGTGGGTTTACGTGATCGGACTTTCATTGTCGATTGTCGAGCTACGAGCATACAGGTGAAAACCCTTAAACTATACAAGTATATCATCAAAAAAATTGCAAACACGATGAGAGATAGTTTATGATTCAACAAACCAAAACTCACAAAATAGTTTTAGGGCTCACAAAGAATATTTAAAAGAGATAAACACCCTTGTATGCTTTGTATTCCCTAAAATTTACAAAAGAGATAATTCACATTATGGTCAACACATGGAGAGGCCGACCTCGAGAAGACAACCGAGGTGGAGGTCGAAGCTCTAGGACACACACAAGATAACACATTGGAACCTCTACCATAGGATCCTCCTGAATGATGTTTGATGAGTATCAGAGGTGAAAATTCGATGTGTGGGGATTCTATTCAGAATACCCTAGTCAGAGGATGTAACATACACTCCTCGTGGGATAGAACTGAGGGTGGCTCAAGGCCCCTATCATCCCATGGTAGACAAAGAGAAAATCCACCCAATAAAGGGTAGGAATATAGGGTTGCATCAAAGTGTAAACCCCTAAAAACTCCAAACCCTAATGGACCTAGAAGGTTCACGATAGATCTTGCCATAGTTGGAGTTAATGGTACACCCCCAAATGAACCATGGAGAACTAGGCAACTTGATGGACTAGAACAAGTCCTAGGGCAACTAGGGTATAAGCCCTCTACTTCTCACTCTCATTCTGAGAGTTCACATAGTGAGAGCACACATAGGCATACCATTGAGCTAGGAGAGTGCTCAAAGTGCTCCTATAGTGCACGTGCCCCATCCACACAGGTGGGCACAGAGAATAGACTACAACACAACATGAATGCCATCTACACAGACAAGGGCAAGAGTGTGGTGGATAAGTCTATTGGGGCTCACACTAATAAAGCCCCTCGAATAGAGCTGAAAAACTAGAGGTCTCACACTACTGATCTTATAGATCGATCTCAGAGGCTAGCTTTAGATAGAAGGTAATGTATCTTCCAAGACCAATTGGAAGATGTGTGCATAGAGTGCAAGCACCTCGAGAATGAGGATACTCAATATCAAAGGTTGTTGAGGCAATATTTGTATGAGAAGTGCATGTGAGAGAAATGCATCCTTGATCAAAAGGAGCATGAGGAGAGAGAGGATAGGTTAGCTCGAGCTAACCTACCCCCTCAAAGTGAGTATAGGGAGCACAACCAAAGATGTGTTGCATCATAGCCAAAACTATGCCCTAACCAAGTTGAAAATCATACTCATCGTATGACCCAAAACATGCAACAGATCCAAGTACTAGAACAACCTAGGCATACCCAGTACGTAGAGTCAGAAGGAGATAAGCAAGATCAATAGTATCCTAAGATCTCCTTAGTAGATGTGGATGATGAGCCTAATCCTCCACCTCGGCCTAAAAAAATCTACCCCTAGTAGCTCCATAGAGACCCCTTAGGGAAGAGGAAATTTTATCCTCGCAAGCATACAAAGCCTTGGAAGAAAAGGTGAGGGCTATTGAGAAACAAGGAATGGCTTATCAAAAGCCTACCTTGAATAAAATTCATAATGCACCTCTATGCCCTTCAGTTCCTAGCCTAGCGTATCCCGATCATTTCGAGATGCCCAAGCTGGACAAGTTCCAAGGTGATGAAGATGCACAAGAGCATGTGACGAGCTTCATGAACATGTGCTTCCAGATCCAAAGTAATGATGCTTTGTTACTAAGAACCTTCATAATGACCCTTTCAGGCCCTCCCTAGGAATGGTTTAATCAATTGAAGAGGCACAACATTACCAACTTTGAACAGTTGGCAAATGCATTTCTTGAATGCTTTTCTTTTGGCATCAAGAAGAAAACCAATTTGACTGACTTGGTAGCTCTAAAGAAATATGATGATGAGCCAGTCATGGATTTTGGTAATAGGTGGAGAAAGCTAATGGCTAAGCTACCATTCTCCATCCCTACTATCGAATTAACTCGAATGTTTACCAAAAGCTATGCAAAACACATCTCATTGTTATTACAATTGTAGTAATATCAGACATTTGAGGAGGCTTTGGCACAAGCCAAGGTTATAGAGGATATCAAGTTACAAGAAGGTGACTTGAAGCTTTAGAAAAAAAGGAGTGGAATAATAAAAATACAAAGAACCAACACCAATAGGCCAAACCTGCACAAGTAAATCAGGTGGTGTTGAATCAACAAAAGGGGAATCAGGGCCAACAACCTCAAAACTATCAAGCTCAACCTCCCCCTGCATAGTACAATCAATGCAACAACAAGAAGTAGGGTAAGAATAGAGAGCAGCACCCTCCTCACTAGTTTACGCCATTATCTGAGACTATGGCATCAATATTCAAGCAATTGTGCGAGGCTAAGGCCATAAATTTACCCAAAGTCAAATTAATCGATCCTAATCAACCTAAATCGAAAGGATTTAGGGAAGATCAATATTATTCATACCATAGACAAAAAGGGCATGATATTGAAGTGTGCCATAGCTTCAAGCATCTGGTACAGAATATGATTGATAGGAACAAGTTGATCATTGACAATCCTCAGGCTCTAGATAATCAAAATATGGGGATATTCAAAAATCCCCTACCAAACCATGAGCCTTCAAGGAATAATGTTGGATAAGTAAATCAAGTGCGGATCGATCCACCCACACAAGGTTTTATCGACATGGTGAATATTATCACCAGGAATAGGAGGTATAATCAGCTAGATCCTCCTCTTGCTCCAGTCAAAATTCAAGTTGCACCCCCTCAAAGGCCAGCACAAAATAACTTGCCAGGCCCACCAACTAGATCGGTGGTGACCATAAGAAATAGGCTTATTCAAAGCCTATAGATAACCTCAAAAAAGCTATCAATTTATGAGATAATACAATAGTCTCCTAGGCATAGGGAGATGCTAATGGATATTCTAAGGTCCATAGAAGTATAGTCCCAAGATCCAAAAGCATTCACTAATTTTGTGGGACATGTGCAGTAGTGTCAAGAGCCTATGATTCAATTCTATGATCATAAAATCAAGATAGTCTCTACTACTATAGCGGACCCACCGCTTCACATTATTGCATGTGTAAACCACACACCCTTCAAGTGGGTGTTGATCGACACAGGATCTTCGATCAACATTATTACCACAAAGGCCTTGGCACATTTAAAATTACCTAAATCACATATTGTGCCTTCGACTTTCACACTACGAGCATTTAACGATGCATTATGCTCAATAGTGGGTACTATAATTTTACCTATTCAGGTAGGATTGAAGACCATCCCTATGATGTGTCACGTGCTTGAAGGTGCGATGCAATACAACATTCTCTTAGGTAGGCCATGGATAAGAGAGATGCAATGTGTACCCTCGATATTACATCAGTGTATCAAATATGTACATGAGGGGCAAGTGCATGTGGTTCCTTCGGACGAGGAGCCATTCAAGTATGTTAATCAAGTGGATTTACTGAGAGATTTTATCCTCCCATCGATGCATCTAGATGTAAGACCTACATCGCCTATCCGACATCCAATAGGTAAATCAAAGGAAGTGTGCATCGATCCTTCAACATTGGTCCCACGACCATCTACACATACAACAACTACTTCTACAAAGCCTACAACATCGACAATTCTTAGGAATGATCAGAAGCTAAAGGTAGTATTGGGTGAAAAAGAGTCAAAATAAATCCCCAACATAGCAACTATCGAGGTCCCAAATCCCATGGAGGAGGGAAACTCATAGAAATGAAGTCGAGGAGGTACCTCAACCTACCTCACCTATGTCTTCAGCTGGGTCATCTGCACCATAGGTGATAATTCATTTAGTCAATCCTGGGTTAGCAGAATACCTAGTGCAGAATGTGACTTTCACACCAATCATCGAATCTACACAGGACATGGGTAGGCCTCAATTATCTCACTTTCTTATTGGGATGGTGGTGCCACCCAATCAAACTAACTTCATCTATGGAGGCCTAGATCAACTTGAAGATCGTACACCTATAGAAGAAGATGATGATGAGCCATTCACAATAAACATTCATTATCTATCCAAACCTGAGTTTGCTCTTAGATACTTTGAATGCAACCATTGGCATGGCTATGGTTTAGGTCTATATGAGCAAGGGCAGCAAAACCCAATTGAACCACAATATTAGTTACCTAATGATAGGTTTGGCCTAGGATATCATATTCAAAGACATGATGATTCACTAGCAACATTTCTAGATAGACTAAGCTTAGGGTTTGGGGAAGACATCGAATGGAATCCTTATCATCCAAACATAAGCTACATGGGTGATAGGTTGGTGACCATGGTCACTATAGAACCACCTATTATGTATCATCCAAATTTCTCTCTTGAGGCAAGCCCATCAGAAATTATCCTATGGGAGGATGAACCAAGCTATGGTTATGAATAAGAAGAGAATGAGTACATCACAGATCATAGTGAGCCTAAGGATGAGACTAAATTGGCCTACCTTGGGCCTCAACATTCATGTCACCTCATGGAGCTAGTGGATATGGATAATAGATACTTCATAGATGATAGTGATTATGAGGATGAGACCAAAATGGCCTACCTTGGGCCTCAACACTTACATCATCACAATGAACCATTTGACATAGATGAGATGTATCATAGAGTATATCCTAGCCCTCACCTCAAGGGGAGATCGACCAATTTAGATGAAATCTATCATATAGTTTTCCTCGATCCTCCTACATTTAGACAACTCTTGTAGCTAGAGGATCCCATATTCCTATCTATTCATAGACCGGATCTTGAGATCCCCATACCCCTAGAGCCACATCTTGGGTATGGAAGTCACATCAACAATGTAGAGTTGCATTCATGTGGTCCTGGAGATTTCATCCATTCCATCAACATGATATCCATTGATTTGACCACTCCACTCCGCAATCCATATGACCCTTCAAAACCTTTGTTCCTCAATCTTGAGGCCATTGATTTTGATTGCATCAATTCACCTTTAGAGCCTGAATATTTCTTCCCTAACGAAGAAATGTTACAACCATTTCATTTTGTGCCAGGTTGTGCATATGATGTTTATCATGCTGAGGGTAATTCTGATTCAGTGGAACCTTTAAACCCAATGGATGACATCCATTTGATCCCTACGCCTCACCAGCTTGAGGAGGGGTCACACATGTCAATAGAGGAAACCTTCGAAGTGGATATCAACGAAGATCCCATGAATCCAAGGAAGGTTAAATTTGGAGAGAGCTTATCTCCTGAGGAGCGTGCCACCCTCATTCCTCTATTGAAAGAGAAACCTGATCTCTTTTCTTGGACATACAAGGACATGTCGGGACTAGATCCAAAATTGGTTACTCATAACCTTTCATTGGACCCCAACAAGAAACCTATGAAGAAAAAACTCAGGAAGATGCATCCAACCATCGCTTTGATGGTTAAAGACGAATTGCAAAAACTATTGGATGTAGAATTCATCATTTCCATCGACTATCCAGAATGGGTATCAAACATGGTACCTATAGGAAAACCTGATGGAAGAATCCATATTTGTATGGATTTTAGAGACCTCAATAAGGCAACACCAAAGGATTCATTCTCATTGCCTAATATCGATGCTCTGGTAGATGCAACTGTAGGTCACGAGATGCTTTCCCTTATGGATGATTTTTTGGTTACAATCAAATTTGGATTAAACCCAAAGACCAGCATAAAACCACTTTCACAATGCCATGGGGAACATTTTGCTACAAAGTTATGCCATTCGGTCTTAAAAATACTGGTGCTACATATCAGCGGGCCATGACATATATCTTTCATGACTACATGCATAAGATCCTAGAGGATTATATCGATGACTTATTGGTGAAGTCATTGCTACGTTCAGAGCATGTCGAGGTTCTCAGGAAAGTCTTCGATCGCCAGATAGAGCACAATGTCAGGTTGAATCCCAAGAAATGCGTCTTTGGCGTAACATCAAGAAAACTCTTGGGATTCATCATTTCTAAATGAGGGATCGAAGTTGACCCAAAAAAGGTCAAGGTCATTTTAGAAATGCATCCTCCCACTAATATCAAGGAATTGAGAAGCCTACAGGGCAAAGTAGCATCCATAAAGTGATTCATCACACAATTATCGAACAAATGTCGACCCATGAATCAGTTGCTACACAAGGGGTCCCATTTAATTGGGATGAGGACTATCAAGAGGCCTTTGTTGAGATCAAGTAGTACCTGGAAATACCACTAGTTTTAGCTCCACCTCGACCAGAGGTGCCATTCCTGTTATATATATCTACCATCGACTTTGCATTGGGAACCATGTTAGCCCAAAATAATATGCAAGGCAAAGAATAGGTAATATATTACATCAGTCAAACTCTAGTCAGCTACGAGCTGTGATACGCATATGTGGAAAAATTATGCTTAGCAGTAGTCTTTGCGATGAAGAAGTTGTGCCACTACATGTTAAGCCATATGACATATGTGGTATCAAAACAAAATCCTTTGCAGTACATGATGAGTAAAATGTATCATAATACGCGTACTACAAAGTGGATCATGCTATTGATAGAATTCGATCTAGAATTCATAAGTCAAAATTCTATCAAGGGATAAGTCATAGCAGATCAACTGGTAGAGGCTCCTCTTTAGGATCATAGGCCTCTTGTCATAGAGCTTCTCGATGATGCAGTCTTTGCATTATCGGAGTCACCGAAACCTGAAGAACCTGATAATCAAGCAGATATGTCTTTGTTCTTTGATGGCTCCAAGTGCGAGCAAGGGGGTGGTGCAGGAATTGTGTTCTTCATGCCACAAGGTGCTCCAATGCCCTTGTCATTTAAGCTCAATTTCCCTTGTACCAACAATAATGTTGAATACAAGGCCCTAATCTTGGGTCTCCAAATAGTGCTCGCCATGAAGATTAAAAAGCTAAATATCTTTGGTGACTCCTTGCTCATTGTTAATCAAGTTAAGGGGATCTATCAGTGTAGATGTCCCATTTTGAAGGCATATAAAGAGCTTGTGGACACATATCTAGCCCAGCTAGAATGGTATGACATCGAGGCAATCCCTCGAATATCCAATAGATTTGCAGACACCATGGCATCTTTGGGATCCTTAATCCCTCAGAATCTATCTGCTGACTTCACTACCATTCAAGTGAAAATGCTATTGCAATCCATGATACAATGTGAGGCACAAAACAATCAAGAATCAATCCACATGATTCAAATAGAACCAACCCATGAATGGTTCTACAAAGCTAGAGACTTTCTAAAAAAGGTACCTTGGGGATCGTTACTTTCGTAGGGTCCTGCAGAGAATGGTACTACTATTCTCCATAAGGTAGTTTCCCAATCAGATTTTGTACAAGTTGAACTGTAGTGGGAACATGTCATTCAATCAGTTGAAGTTGTTGCCTATCAAGATTGGATGTCATAAATACATGATTTCCTTAAGCTTGGTGTAATCCCATAAGGATTGTTGCATGCCATAAAATGAGCATTCAAATAGAAAGTGACTAAGTATGTCTTGCTAGGAGACATCTTGTATCATCAAAGCTATGATGGAATTCTCCTTCATTGCCTTGAGCCCCAAGAATCAACTTGGGCAATCTCACAAGCTCATGATGGTACATATGGTGGCCATTTCAGTGGCATGGCCATCATCAAGTGCATCCTTCGAATGGGTTATTATTGGCCCACTATGGAGAAGGATTGCACAATGTATGTCAAGAAATGCATCAAATTTCAGCATCATGCTAATCTTATGCACTTGCCATCATAGGCCTTACAACCCATCCAAGCAGCTTGGCCATTTGCTCAGTGGGGTTTTGATCTGATTGGTAAGATCTCTCCCCTTCATCAGGTTGACATACATTCATTATAATGGCCACTGAGTACTTTAAAAAATGGGTGGAAGCAATCCCTTTAACAATGACAATAGGAGCACGTATTGTGGAGTTCATACTCCACAATATCATATGTCATTTTGGGATACCATCCAAGATCATATCGGATAATGGAATGTCATTCAAAAATAAAATTGTAAGGGCTTTAACATCCAAGTATAATATACAACATAGTTTTGTGACTCCATACTATCCGTAAGCAAATGGGAAAGCTGAAGCTTCTAACAAGATAGTGGTAGCTATCTTGAAAAATACTATTCAAGAGAACCACAAAGATTGGCATATCCAACTACCCCTTGCATTATGGGCTTACAAGACTAGTATACGGATGCCCACTAGGGCAACCCTATTTTCACTAGTATATGGTGTTGAGGCCATTATGCCCTTGGAATTGGAAATTCCAACCCTATGCATCGCATTGAAAGAGTTCATCGATGATGACACTGCATGACAAGCTCACCTCGACCAATTGATGCTTCTTGATGAACGTCGTGTGAATGCCCTTGAGCATCTCTGAGTTTATCAAGAATACCTAAAATGAGCTTATAACAATAAATTCCATCTGAGAGACTTTAAATTTGGGGATCTTGTGTTGAAAGAAAACCAACAGAACTCAAACCTGCCACCGCACTTGCGAGATAAATTTACGGCCAACTAGTTAGGTCCATATATCATCTCAGAGAAGATAGGACTTGGAACATATCACCTAACATCACTTGAAGGTGTTGAAGAGCCTAAGCCTCTCAACATTCTTCATCTTAAGGTATTCCACACATAAAATTCAAAAAAAAAAACATTCAAATAAATCATAAAATTTCAAAAAAATAATTGAAAACATAAAAAATACAAAAACATTTACATTTTACATTTTGCATATGCATTCATTTAATTGCATTGCATTAGGCATATTTCATCCATTGCACTTGCATTAGGATAGGTTGTGTTTACAATATTACAAATGACACCATATTTGTATCTAAATCATGCATCTATTCATCATCATTCATCCATCACACTTGTGAGTAATTGTGTTTTTCAACACAACCCCTCCTATTGCTATAAGGAATATACTAGGGTTTTTCGGTAATTCAGCCATACCTAGTGATCTTCTCAGATTTTATAGAAATCTATATTTGCTTTTGGAGATGAGGTCTAGTTTTGATAGCACCTAGCATATGTCAAAATCCCATCACTAATTAAACACATTAAAAATCCTAATCTAGACAAGGAAATATGAACACTACAAAGTGGTCCTAGTCACCTTAAGCGAAAGGTTTTTACTTGCTCATATTGTGATGCGCATGGTCTAGAGTGTTGATCATTGAAAAAAGGACAAGCTCCCCCCTACCCAAAGAAATCCCTTGCTTTCATACAAAATAAGAAAAATCCTAAAATCAAAGCAAAATCCCTTGCTCAAAATAAAAAAATAATGCAAAATAAACAATGATTTTCATCACTAAGCATGAGCAAGTATCCCAATAAATGTGAAGAAAAGAAGGGGGTGAAGAGCTTGAATCCCTGGAATGTTCACTACTCAAAGCCATTGAGTGATCCCCAATACAACAATGGGTTGAATGAATCCCACCTGGCATTGGGGTAGTTCTAAGCAATTTACAAATGAGCTAGCTTTAGGTGGCCTGTATTACCTAGTAGTCTAGTCCAACTGCGTCCAAACTTAGGATCAAGGTGAACATTTGGTGATCCTCATTACAAAAATGGGCTGAATGAATCCTGCCTGGCAATGAGGTAGTCTTATGTCTCATATAATATATTCATTTGCACACACAAGGATAATGAATATCTTGGTCTTCATAACAAAAACTTTTATCTTTCAAGAGTCCTATATAGTCATTATACAACTTTTGATTAATCAACTAGGGTGTTTGAGTCTCATGGAAAACCTCAAAAATCCCTCATAGCAACAAATCATCTCATCACATCATCTCATATCACATATGGATGCTTAAATGATTAATTCTTATGATAAGAGTTACCATTTTCATTCATGATTTTTATACATTATGTGGTGTCATCCATTAGATTGTTAAACACATATCACATTCATTCCTTATATTTTAAGTGATTAAAGCATACAAGTTCATTTATATTATATCACCATCATGTAAATAATGCATTACATACATTGCATTCACCATATCATAACAACATAAATTAGATGCATACAATTAAATCAAAATTAAACATGCATTTAACATCCCACATTGCATCCATATATGCATACATCATAAGTAGTCTATCTACACATCTAGATCATAACATCTAATCATACATACATCATCTAGCTAGTGCATGTCATCAATACATCACATCATATAGCAATAATCAAATCATGTAAGCATTGCATCCATATTGCATCACATGAACATAAAAATAAACACATAATACACATAATGAGAAATAAAGATAATATCATATATGTGTCCAAATATCATAGTACAAAAATGCCCGTAGGCTACAACTATGTAGGTCCTTAGACCTTACACTCAAAAATGATACATATCACCAAGACATATCAAACTAGGCTTGCACCCCTTGGCTCACCTCCACCCTCAACTCCATCTCTATGATGATGGCTAGAGCTCACTCTTAATATCTCAGATCAGCTAGCAATCCTATGACTAGGCTGCACTGATGATTGCCCAGACTCACTCCTCCTAGTGTGATGATTCCTTATTGTAGTAGACTTGGCTAGCACAACGCCATCACGTAACCTGACCTCAACCTCTAGGAGTGTGATATGATGTGCATCTAATGCCTACCACCTTACATCATCTGCTAGTATGGCCTACAATCACTTGAGCTCTACCCCTTTATCTAACCCTACCAAAGTAGCTACAACATATGGTACAACCTATCCTATCAGAGCAACCCCTAACTAATACCGTAGAGTGTCCCACTCACCAGTCAAAGCACCTATAGTAGCACACATCAGGTCCCTCTCTTTAGTGAGTTGCTCTATCCTAAGTAGCATTAAATCAAGTCAAGTCTACAGAGAGGTCTTCTCCTTCTTGAACCCCTACCATCTCTCTTTCCCTACTACCAGCTGACTCTGTGTTATGGTGATAGAGATATCCCACTCTAGGATTTGTTTTTAAGCTATCTATAGCTCAACCTCTATGTAGATCTACCTAGAGAGAAGACTCCTAATCCTTTGGAACCACCTCATCCTCCTCTAATGTTTCTTACTCCTCTATAGCCTGACCCCACTCCTCCTCTATCCTAGGATGCACTCACTGCCCATCAAGATCCTCTAAAATTGACTCATCCCTGGATTACCCTAGGCTACCACCACCATGCCATATCCACGTCATCCAACATTGAGTGTAGGACTCTATCATACTAGCATCTACTATATTGGTATCCATTATAGGAGGATCTGCCCCCTCTGCTAAAGCTATAACCCAAGGTATTGGGAGATCTCTCTCTGCCTAAATCCTCTGGTATAGAATTGGATCTAGTGGGATGTATTATTGAATACCAAACTGCTTAAGCACCTGGATGCGTCCCTTGCACTCAATGATCCATCAGTCGCACCTCACTTGAGCTAAGTACCGAACCATATTTATCCATGCAGTGTAATCTACATAAGGTCTTCATATAATATCTTGAGTTTGTAGCCCCATCAGGGAACCTACGTAATGAGCCAAAACCTCTACATGATGATGACTCCCTTTCTCCTTTGCATCCTGTAGCCATATAGCCCCATAGCATTGTACTCTCACTGCTATTGTAGTAATCTCCTAGGGTAACCTTGTTGGGCGGTCTACTCTGATATGCTCCCAACCCCAAATCTATAGAAGCAAGTTGCATGCTACCCTAGCCTAGCCCCATCACTGAATCTTGTATAACTCATCATAGAGTTGCACTAGTAGAGCACTCCCCCAAGCCATAATGATAGGTTGTGCACTGTCAATCAAATCCTATACCATAGCCAAGAGGTTCCATGGGAACCTCACTCCTGATGTATCTAAAAGAAGCATGTTGCAGATAACATGCATCAAAATGGTCTGGAGCCATGAGAAGACCCTAGCTTGATACCAACGGGTGATAGGAACTCCTCCATGCTGAATATTGTCTAAAGATGCACATGCCTAGTCATCAAAAACCCTATCAAAAATTTTTTCCCTAGCATCGATAGATGAAGAGATGATGGCCTATCCATCAAAAGGAATCTTGAAGATCCTATAGACATCCTCAAGTGTGATGGTCATCTCACCAGTTGGGAGATGAAAGGTGTTCATCTGATAATCCCATCTATGGGCCAAAGCAATGATGTATGCCTGATTTGACATTGTAGTCGACATTCTTGCAGTATACATCAAGCCCCAAGTATTGAACCATACCCAGTCTACCTGATCCATGAGAGGCAGTAGATCTACAAACAAATTAGGCTTTTGATCCCATGCTTTCACTAGCTAAATGTGAAAAATAAAATTTCCAATCAGATGCATTTGCACCAAAAAAAAATCTAAACAAAAATTAAAAAAATTTCTAAGGTTTTATGGTCGCCTAAGTTGATAGTGGTGTCCATAGTAGCCTTTGAAACCGATAGCGGCTAACCACCAATGGTTAAAAATTTAATGTTAGGATTTAAACTGGCCATCCTCAGCAATAATGACCCCTCTTTGCCAAATTGGGGGCCACCCTGAGTGATAGCAGCCATGAGGTGACATGCCAATGATGTTTGTACCTCACCCAAAAACCTAAAAAAATTAACAAAACCTAAAATCTAACCCATACCCACCTAAATTAGCCTAGTTCTAAGCCTAGCTATGGGTGCGGTTCATTGCCAACAAGTTTAATGAGGTTCATTTAACTAATTTATTAATGAGGTTCATTTTACCAATTAAATGAAAAGATTAGGGTTTGAGAGATACCCGTGAAGCTCTAGCTCCTCTGCTCATAGATGCCTCACCTTGCTCTGCCATGGTGTTAAGTAATATCAGCAACATTTTGGGTCAACTTTCTCTCTCTCTCTTATCAGAGCTCACTGTTGCAAATTGCCAGCTAGAAAATAATGAAATTGAAAACCCTAATTTTTATTTTATATTTTTCATTTTTGTCATGGTCATTGATGGCATCAATGGCTAGAAAGTGTGGGCCACCTAGGCTGACAGCATCTAAAAAATTGCAAAGAGGGGTCACTACTACTAATAGTGGCTAAGAAGCAGTAATAAATGCACTAAATTTCTCACCATGAGAAGATTCAAAATGGATAATTAAGCATATCTACCAGTCCAAAATCATCAAAAATCATCAAAATAACAAAAAATCAAATAACATCAAAATTTCAAATGCACCTCGTACACAGTTATTTACCCTATACACTTGGTGGTTGCAGCGACTTGCGCTCCATGCAATCCGGAAAGATGAGTAAATTACCATAAGGTCATTTGAACCAAATTAGTCATCATCAAATTGAAATGCTTCACTTCAATCCCGAAGAAGGCCATGGTGGCCGGATTGCCCCATGGGAACGAGGCATTCATTTCATTTCTTCTATGATATTTTCATCATATCATCGAGTGATTCACCACATGCTAAAAGGAATTGCTATCATCTTGATTTCCTAAGAAGGCCATTACGATCGGATTGCTCCATGGGATAGAGATGTACAATTACTATTATTGGTTGAAATCACACCTGTAATAGGACCTGCCATATAACAACAAAGCAAAAGTCTTAAATCATCCAAATTATTCATCTTGGTCAAGTGACTCATCACTTTAATTAATTGTCCTTTCCTCATTGACTCGTCGCTTGAGGGGGTAGTCATAATATCAAAATCATAATCAAAATCAACAAAGGATCACTCGATCATGTCAAATTGCATTTATCTTACGAATCATTGCTAACAACTATCATAATCTTACCCTTCTACTAGGGCAAAAGCAAATATGTCAGTTTAAAACTTGAAGCTCTCCACCTATCGAAACAATCGTAGCTTAAGTGCTACCCGATCGTAGCTGGACACACGAAAGCTTTGCAAATTTAAGCCTTCCATCCTATTGGAAGTAATGATTCTAGGATGTGCATCCTTTGCAAGATTGGGCATCTAATGTTGATCAGATTAATGATCATCATTTAACCTACAACATGGCTTTAGGTGGTCTATTTTTTCTCAGCATTGTGTTTTCCCACAATGCATCCCAAAAGGGGCATCTGTAGACACCTAAAACACATCATGTTTAGGAGACTACTCATATGGGCAACTTTGTAGACCATATGAATGATCTTGGACCTTTCCAAGAGGTAGTAGTGGTTCTAACCACTCATTTGAGGTAGCCTTATCCTATTCAGACTCAGTCGTTGATGCGTAGAGTGGCTATGATCCTAGCCGCTTCTACTAACAATGAGCTCGAAGCTATCTTGGCCTCCTGAGCTAAGCCAAAATCAGTTGTAATGGCCAAATGCAACTGATATTAGGTGGTTTTAGGGAGGAATATTTTAGAAGGTTCCTTCCAACTACCACAAGTTGGCAATTCTTGATCTTGGCTTCTCCATGAAGCCAATATTAGGAATCGAGAAGCCTATTTATAGGTCCTCCCATGAATGCAAAAGAGAGAATTTTTATGTAACGAAGCTCTACCGAATTGGATAGTGAATTGATAACCCTTGAGGACTATCGAAATGCTACCCAATTATGGAGTGACAAGCATGCAAACAACAATGGAGCTTCCAAAGGACTGAGAAGCACATATCACAAATTCACATCAATCTAACATGAATACCAATGAATTCAACCGCCAATCCATCTCTAGACAAGAAGGAGATCCTTGACCATCAATTCAACTGGTGAATTGTGCATCACAATCCCTAATTCAAGAGGTAAAATTCATACTTCATGATTGTTGTCACTAACAATGGCTTGCATGCCTCAACAGCTAGAAGATCAGCTGCCTTGAGAGACAACGACTAGGGTTTTATGCATCATTTCTTTAGTTATTAGTCTAGATTTATGATTATTTCTACTTTATCAGCTTATATTAGAGTAGATTTACCATTTTAAACATATTTGTATGGTTAATTAGCAAGATTAGACGTATCTTTACCTTCACTTGGTCATATTTGCTAGATTTCATTAATCTTCATAGATTAGCTTCATTTCATGCTTTTATTGCAAATAACATGTTAGATTAGCTAGATATCTATGTTTTACTTCATGCTTTGCACTGATTTAGCTATTTCTTGGTTATCTTTGCATATCTTTATGCTTATTTCAAGTTTAGCCCTATTTCTTGCATTTCTTGTCAAAGGCCTCATCATGAGAGGCTCTCTATGCATTTGATTGTGCTTTGTTGTTTCTTGTCTACAGGTTACAGGATCTTTCAAGCTACAAGGCATTCTCAACATCAAGTTCCTCTTGGAAAATGGAGAAGGAGGCATCCTTGTAAGCCCTCAAGCAGAGTTTATGGAGATATGAAGACCAATTGAAACACATATTCCCCCATTTTGGGGTTATTTGCTTATTGTAACAATTGTATCAATATTTGGTATCCCTAAGAGGGACGAATCTGTAATAAGTGATCCATTTGATTAATAAAGAGAGCTTCCTTTTGTTATTTCCTTATTTTTTCAAATGTATGCTTAGATTACATGTTTTTCTTTCTTTATGTTGCAATATCAATAGATGTGTGGTCTCCATAGCCTTCTACACTAGGTCGATTTAGGATTCATCTTAAGTTTTTAGAGGATGGTAGCATGCTAGTTGAGAGTTGTATAAAAAATGTGAACCTTGGAGTTCCCTAGAATGTATGAAAAGGGTGTTGGTGGATGAAGACCATAGATGAATTCAAAGGATGTAACCTTGGTCATAGTGTGATCTAAAATATTATACTACCAATCAATCAAAGGAAGCCATTTAGCCCATTGTGGAGGATGGTTGGATACAAAGCAACAAAGATAATTTTTCAAGCACTTGTTAACCATTTCAATTTGGTCATTATTCTAAGGATGATAGGATAAACTCATTTTGAGTTGAGTGCCCTACAACTTAAATAGTTCTCACCAAAAATAACTAGTAAAAGAAGGGTCCCTATTTGGCACAATGGATTTGGGTATTCCATGAAGGTGAAATATGGAATCTAAAATATTTGGGAAACTATGAAGGTTGTGTAGGGATGGAGCAAGGAAAAAATAAGTATAATATATGAGATGATCCACCACCACTATAATAACTATTTTTCCTCTTGATTTGGGTAATCCTTCAATTAAATCCATAAAAATATTTTCCCATAGTTGTTCTAGAATTTGTAAGGCTAGAAGGGTTCTAAGGGACCACACAATTTCTCCTTTCATTATTTGGCATCCATCACATTCAACCATAAAAATTTGAATATCCATTTTAATTCCCTTCCAAAATATAGTATGCTTAGTCCTTTCATAATTTCTAGAAACCTAAAAATGTCCCATTGATGGTGAGGTATGCATTTTCTGCAAAATGAAATCTCACATTTGGGATTTTTGGGGAATAAGCAACTGATCATGATATCTCAAGTCTTGACCATATAAAATGTATTTAGGGTATGATTTGGTCTCTACTTGAAGTCTTTTAATCAAAGTTTGCAAACCAAAATCCTTTTCCATTTCTTCTTTGAGATTGTTAATCCATTGAGGCATTAGTAAAGATATAATATTTAACATACTCTAATCTTAAAACTATTAAGACAATGCATTGGCCACTATATTCTTCTTTCCTTTTTTATGTAATTTTATAATCATAGCCAATAAATTTGGAGATCCACTTTTGTTGTTCGGATGTGGCTACCATTTTTTCTAAGAAATACTTGAGACTTTGATGATAAATTTTGATTGAAAAATGACACCCAATTGGATACAACCTCCAATGATTAACATCATGTAAAATAGCTAATATATCATTTTCATAAGAATATATACCCAAAATTTGGCCTAAAAGGGCTTTACTAGTAAAGGCCAATGATCATCCTTCTTGCATCAAAACTACTCTAATTCCGTTATCCAAAGCATTACTTTCAATTATGAATGGTTTAGAAAATTCTAGAATTAATGACACGGGGGTGGTTGTCATAGCTTTTTCTCTATTGGATCTAACCATGTAAAGGAATTCTTCTTCAACATGACTATTAAAGGAACCACAATATTTCCAAAGTTTTGTAGAAATTTATGGTAATACCCCATGAGCCTCAAAAATTTCTTGAAGTCCCTTGAGGGTGTGAGGATTTAGTCATGCTTGAATAACCTAAATATTTGTAGGATCGAATTTAACTCTTTCTTTGGTGAAAATGTGATCCAAATACTCTACTTCTTACAACCCAAAAGAAAACTTAGACCTCTTGGCATAATATCTTTAGACAAAAGTTGTAAAGTTTGATCCAAATGTTGCAAGTGCTCCTCCCAAGAGTGATTATAAATTAGAATATCATCAAAGAAGACTAGAATAAATTTGTGAAAGAATGGCCAAAAAATGGAACTCATTATACTCTAAAAAGAAAGGCTATATTAGTAAACCCAAATGGCATAACCAAGAATTCATAGTGCCCTTCATGAGTCCTAAAAGTAGTTTTAGGAATTTCATATTCCTTTATTTTGATTTGATGGTATCCTAATCGTAAATATAGCTTTGAGAAATATTGGGCTCCATCTAATTCATCCAATAACACATTAATCTTTTACTATTATTTTATTTAGTTCTATGAAATCCATAAAAACATACTAAGGCCTATATTTATTCCATAGTAGCAATATTGGGGAAGATTAGGGACTAACAGTAGGATGAATAACCCATATAGCAAGAATTTCCTACACCATTTTCTCAAATTTTTATTTTTGTGCATATGCATACCTATAAGGGTGACATTTAGAGGAAGACTACAAGGAATAACCTATGGTATGGTTTTGAAATAACAACTATAATTCCTTGGGTTAGTCTTTGTCTTCACTATCTAAGTCTTGTGTCGCAAATAGTTGGGCCACAACTCCATGGGTTGCATTTTTCAATAGTTTTTCCATCCTATGAGATGTCACAATTTGAGTAGCCCCAACCTTCAAACCTCATAATGTGTATTCTATCCCTTACTAGCTAAATTTCATCCACAATTCAGAGAAATCCCATAATATTAAAGTCAATAGTCTTAGCCATTGAAGCCCCCAAAAAACATCACACCTACCCAGGGATAGGTAAACATGTCTATATTAATATTATATTCCCCTATTTATATTTTAAGATTTCTACACTTTCCCTTACAAGGAAAAGTTCCTATATTGGAAATCATGACTTCAAAGGAGTTAGAAGTATTAATATAGCAATTTTCCTATTTGGCAACCTCTAGTTCAATGAAGTTATGGGTGCTTCTAAAGTCAATAAGAATTATGACTCATTGCCCTTTGAAGTTTCCTGTCACCTTCATGGTTTGGGGAGTTGATATTCCTACTAAGGCATGCACAAAAATTTCTAGTTAGGATTCTTATAGGACGTCAGAATATTCTACATGTTCTTCTTCTTGATGATACTCTTCCTAAGAATATTTGATGGTTATTGCCTCATCCACATTAGAAAATAAAAAAATTATGTTGCATACATTTATACCCTGGTCAATATTTTCATCACAATTATAACATAGACCATGTGCTCTATGAGAATCCATTTCCTCCCTTGTCAATCACTTTATTGGTGGATATTTATTCGTAGTATTTGATGTAAAATTGGATGGAAATGTGGGTTTATCCTATGGAAATTTTGACGAGCTCCTTTGAGTAGATTTTTTTTCTTCCACTAATCTTACCAATCCTATGGGTTGCATTATAGACTAGAGTTTGGACATGTTTACTTCTACCTTTATATCATATTTCAAACCATGGATACAACAACTTTAAAAAAATCCTTGACTAAAACTCTGTTTCCTATTAGTCAATTTCTCAAATTGAAATTCATATTTCTGAATAGTAGAGGTTTCCTTTAATTTGGTTAAGGATCCTATAAAGTCCTCATATTCACTAGGGATAAAATGAGTGAGTAATTAGGACTCAAAGTCTTCCCAAGAAGGGTTAGGAGTCATGTTTTATAACCATTTATACCATTGTAGGACCTCAAATTCAAAGTTAAAATATGCCATGGTGACCCATAAATATAAAGGTAGATTATGGAGTTTGAAAAATTGATCTTCTCGATACAACCAACCATCAACGTCCTTTCCATTAAACTTGGGAAAGTATAATTATGGCATCTTAAATGGGTTATTAGTTTCAAAAAGAGCATGATGAAATAATTTATCTTTATTAAATGAAATTCCACATGGTCCTTCAGTGTTGAGATGCTTGAATACCTTTGGGGATTCCTTTAATCACTCTTCAACCTTAAGGAAATTTTCTTCAATTTTAGATTTGGATTTAATTTGGTCAATTCTGATAACCTGAATGTGATATTTCATCTTTGTAATTTCTTGTCTAATGTGGGACATTTGGCTTTATAAGTTACTAAGTAAGTGATTTAATTGATCCATATATTTTCTTTATTCTACTTCCTTCACTGGTCCTCTAGTTTGTCCAACCAAATATATATAATTTGGACCACCCAAACTAACTTACTAAAAATAAAAGTTTGTTCCATGAATTATTATTTTTAGTAATGGTTCAAAAAAAGTGTTTGGGTGCTATAAATAAAATTGATCAACTAAAAAATATGAATGCAATGGTTTAGTTATCACAAAGATGGTTTTTAGCACCCTAGAAAAGTGCATGGAGGCTATATATCAAAATGATTAACTTGATGAGATAATATTAATGGGATATATCCCACAACCACATTTTTAAAAATATAAGGAAGTGTCATCTATTTTTATCCCAGAGTCTCTATTCACTCATAAATTTGACTTTTGTCCAACAACCCCTTAACAGTTTCTATAATGTTCATTACTAACAACTATTATGTTTGACTGTAACACATTATTTTCAATAGATATCTTGGCAAACTCCATTTCTAAAAAATACCCTAACTATTATTATTTCCAATTGTAACTAACAAGTGCATGGTCAAATTTTGTTTTAACTATTACTAACTATGTGATTAAAAACAACAAGAACATACTCTATCTTGACTATACTAACTATGGCCCTGACTGAAATGATACCTGACTATTATTGGTAGACCTTGTGTGGACTATTAATTTCACCATTGATTTTTTTGTATGTTTTGGTTCAGTCAATTCTATGATAGTATAGTCTCTTTAGTATGCTCACTTTATATGGTAGAGTTTTTGGCATGCAAAAAAAACATTCATAAAAATAGGGTACTCTAGGCCAAGAAGTATGCACTATCCATAGCCCTCTATTATATCATAGTGATTAACGAGAGCACTTAGACCACTATTTCAAGCCACTACTTAAGGGTGACTCCATGCATACCCTTGAACACACTACCCGCCTCTATAATAGTATGAGAGGGTGATCCTCTTAAGTGTTGTTCTTGGTACACTATGGATAGATACATGGTCATAAATATTCCTAGGGCTAAAGGTTTCTCCTAATCCTAGGAGGCCTCCTAATATACTTGAAGATATGTGGGAGCTCAATTCCATAAACGGGTGTTGTTTGAGGCCTAAGTTTTAGAGCTTGATCATCCCTCTCTTCACTAGATGCTTTACAAGAAGTCTAGCTTATCCAATAATGATAGCTCCTCTGTAATATTTAAAAATCCCTAACACAAAGTTTCTAATCTATTAAACTAAAAATAAAAATGTTTCAATTTTTTTATAATAGGATAACATGCAAAAAATGAAAACATGGAAAATTTATACCTAAAAGTCAAAATGGAAGGGCAAGAATTATTGTATTCATAGTGGAACATAATCCTAGAAAGTGTTCTTATATCACTTGTTAGGAACCTTATAATTAAAATAAGCACATCCACATAAATATTGTAATAAAATAGTAATTCATGAAGAAACAATATTGCAATATGAAATAGAAATGCAAAAACCTATATTAATCTCATAAAGGAATAATACATAATCATCGGTATCTTTGAGGGGGAAACCTCTTTCAATGTTTGATTCGATACAAAAAAATACATTCATTTATGCCCCCTTGTATTTTAAACATTTCATATAACCCTATCCTAAAACTTAAGACTTGTCTTACTTGCAAAGTGCAACCCAAGCTAGAATCTCCTAACAAAAAAATAATTACATTCTTTATAACGGTTACATGAAATGGTCCCACTTTTTTGGATGCCTCAAATGCCACACACCATTACAAAATATCATTAGAATGGGGTACCCACATTGGAAAGGGATAATTACATAATAATGTTAGGATGGGGTCCTAATAGGTATGGTGGATTGTTGTTTGAAACACCAAGAAACATGATCAAATCCTAAATAAAATATACTCATATTATGAGTCCTTCAGATGTATTTGAGAGTCCTCTTAGTGATTTTCCAGTGACTATCTTGAGGTAGTACATATTACCTAGAACAATAAATGATAATAAAAGCTATATTAGGTCTATTGGAAGAGAATTCCACCCATAAGAGACTGATACAATGTAGCATCCACCAAAGGAATGGTACAATTAACCCTAAGTTTTACTCATAAAATGAAAAGAATCTGAGTAGATTTTCAATCCTTTATCTAAAACATTGAATAAGATCCAAATTTTACTTAGGCTATGAAATTATGATGTCATGTTTTGTCTAAAAAATTTAAACCCCTAAAAAACAATGCAAAAAGTACCAAAATCTATCATCTCAAAGGTGGAACAAAGCCATGATTTAATATATCGGATAAAAATAGGATAATTTCTAGTGATAGGGATATGATCAATATATAAAACAATCACCAAATTTTATTAATATTTATGCTTGAAATAAACATCATGTTGGACCTTGCATCATCAAAATTCACAATTGAGAAACAAATAATGAATTCTCTCATACCATGAATTAAGAGCCTACCAAAATTTATACAAAAATTGATCAAACAATAAAACAAAAGAGTAGGTCCCTCAAGTTCAAAGCCAAGTGCATACTACATGTAGATATCCTACTAAATATCCCCATGTAGAAAGCCACTCTTCACATATAGCTAATGTATCTTCCATCTATATGAGGTAACAATAGAGAGAGTCATATTTATAGAGTCCATTCTAGCCATACATATAAATGTATTAGAATAGTCCACTCTCTCCTATTGAAAAAATTTCTTCTCAACAAGGCATACATTATGCTTCTCCACTTGACCATTTAAAGTACACTTGGTTCTATAGGCCCATTTGTAGCCAACTACATTCTTCCCTTCAAGACGATGAACCATATTCCAAGTTTTGTTCCTCATAAAAGTCTCATATTATTCCAACATAGCATATTCCCATTCCAAATAACCCTTAGCTTGAAAATATGTAAGAGGATCTTGAGAATGAGCAACCTTCAACAACAAACCTCAATAAGGAGCTTTTTGATATTACTCTTGAGATACATTTGATTGATCATCATTTAGAAATATCTTAATCCTTTTGGGTATTGATAAAATTGAAGAGTCATGTGCACTCTATGGAAAAGCAAAATCAAAAACTAAATCTAAAGAATCCAATTTAAAATAACCACTCAAATCATCATATAAAGTTGAAGGAATTTTATTTGATATCTCTTACTCAACAAGCATTAAGTTTGAAAAAGAATATGCTACAGATGGTACTTCACTTAAGGAGGTCAAATCAATGTTATGTTAAAATATATCATTATTTAGTCATGTAATATCTAGAATAGGAGATTACTTTAGGGGGAATTTATCTAGTTACTTTAAGCAATATAATAAATGCACAAGTATCAATGTGCATGTTGTAATATGCAAGGTGTCCCTTTGTACAACTAGGTAGAGTGTTGGCCAACGAATCCATATTTCTATATAAAGGGTCTCATAGTTCCATTCGTATTGTATCACTCTATTCTCAATAATATATGTAGTTTTTTTTTCTCTTTCTCTCTATCTCTTAATTTTATGGGATGGTGCTAAAACCATTAGTGGTATCAAAGCCATTGTGAATCCATAGAGGAGTAGATAAAACTAGAATTTCTATTGTTGGTCTATGTCTTTGCAAATCAGACCTACCATTGTGCACTGCTGCATGCAAATGCTGCTACTAGGAAAGATAAAAAAGAGAAGGACCTAGAAGCCTTGTCATAAGACTCAAGGAGAGACCCCAGAGAATTGTTGATGAGAAATAAGATATTGGTAATCTCCTTGATGATTGAAGACTACCAAGGTGAAGCTTCTGATAGTAAAATAATTGGGACAATTATCACCATCCGATAACAAGCCCAAAGAGAAGAAGGTCAAGTTTGAAGACATGATCCAACAAGAAGCTGTGAATTCATCTATACAAGGCAATAATTTGGTCTACATCAACTTTAGAATCCATTAAAGGTAAGCAACTAGAATACAATAAGTTAAACTAAAATATGGGTTCATTATCAAATTCCATTAAGAACCATATTTGGATTAAAGTTGCAAGAAGAAGAGCTCATATTATAGTCTTATAGAAAGTGCAAAAAGAATAATTTTTTCTAAGATATATTTGCACACTAATAGGATTTGGATATTTTTGATAGAAAGAAAATTATAATATACCTATTATCTATCTAGAAAACAAGAAGACTACATCCTACAATATTGATTGTAGTGAAAATTATATAAGATTATTAAGTGCATTAGAATTTATTTTGAGATTTTATTATCATTAAAAGCGCATTATTAGTCCATTATAGAACTATACTAGTTGATCTTTGACTAGTTACTCTCAATAAATTAGTTTGTGTTACTAAAAGCATAAAACTAGCACAAGAATCTACAACATTGTGTGGCCAAAGGAATCCACCATTACAAGTAAAAGGTGAATAAGGAAGCCTCAAATCCAAACTTGGTGAGTCTCAAGATTCAAGGAAAACATAAGGATTCCATTTAAGTGTAGAGATTATAAATCCTTACTTCAAAAACAACATATCATTATCTTGGATTAACTATCATTAAAATATGCAAGGAAGAAGATTAAAAGAGGCAAGAAGGATTTCATAAAAAAGTTCCTTCATATTGGTGCAAATCTAACTATTACAGAGCACCTCTTTTGTTCCTTTGAAAGGAAAAAAACCATCATATTTATAGGGAGTAGCGCAACTATCATATTTTGTAGGTTGAAGGGTAGAATTCAAGCAAGAGGAAGGAGCCACTGAAGAGCTCACACATCTAAGAATCAAGGTGTTTAAAAACACCATTTCTCCACATTCAATCTAATCCCTAGAAGAGAGTGTATCACCTGCAACATTGGAGTTATAATAATAAGCCATTACCATCCAAGTCTATGTAGATAAAAGGGGAACATATAGAGGGAAACTATCTATGTAAGAAGAGGCACAATAAAATATAAGCAAAAGGCTAGACATTAGTTGTTATAAAAGAAATACAAATAGCATAGAAGAAGCATTATCAAAGCCAAGAAAAAGGCTAGCAATTAACTGTTATAAAAGATGAATAGACAAAATATTACACACGTGAAAATACAAAGAAATAAGTGCTATACCCAAGGTTTCTACTTGGAGAGGACATCCACCATTGAATAGCACAAGAAGCTGCCATAGGACCGCCATTGAAGAGTACCATAAAACCAAGAAGCAATACAACCGGTGCCATACATAATATTCTTCAAGATAATGAGCGAACAGTGAAGAGAGATTGCTTGAGTTTCAAGAAACATAGCAAGCCAATGCACATTTTAAAAGATATAGGTAAAATATAGGGTATTGTTGAAGCGTTAGAAGAAAGGCTTACATGCATAAACCATGAGTACCACTCAACACAAGAGCTCTAAGTTTTCAAAATTCACAAATATTCCAACTCTCATCCAGGAGGAGTTACAAGTCGTTTGGAGGTTACCACCAAACTTATCATTGCATACGCCTATAAAGTAATGCTCAAGTGACACTTGTTCGAAAGTCACAAGGAAGAATTCCTATTTAAAACATCCATATTGAAAAATGAAAGCACCCAAGGTCAAATGAGAATATTAGCATTGAATGATGTGAATCATATTCATAGGAGAAGGCTAAATTAAGCCTGTATGCCATTCAAAGGAGATAGAGTTAGCATTAAAGAAGCTGTCATAAAGACCAAAAAATACAACACCACTTTCCATCAACAATCCACATCTTATTCATGGAAGGAAGAACTTCATTCAATCAATAATTCAGCACCTTGTTCATGGAAGGAATATGTCATTAAAACTAACATATCAACGTACTATTCTTAGAGAAGGAAGCACATCATTGAAGGTGATTATAAGACCAAGCATTATCAGATTATATCAACACTGATTATAAAGAATATAAGCACTACGTAAAAAAGAATTCATCAATTTAGCATCAGTCTAAGAAAGAAATGACTGCCATATCAAAGCATTCAAATATATCACCTCACAACATGAAAGGCAAAGGAATACTAAGGTAAATCAAAGACTATTTATTGCTTGCTATAAATTAATAAATATAGGAGTTATAAGGGTAATTATATTTACTATTGCAATTCATTCATTTAGCATTAGTAATATATTAAGCAAGCATATTACAAAAGATTTATATTTGCAAATAATAAAGGAGGAATAAGGAATTTCAACTTGGAAATTAAAAATCATATTATTATAAATATTATATTGTTTTCTAATATTCCAAATTAGAGTCATAAGGAATACTACATCAAAGTAAGTAATTAGAATTTAGAGACATTAAAAATTAAACTTCAAAAGCTATAAAGGAGGTATATCAAGATTTGGAAATACATTGTCATACTTGTCTCAAACCAAACTAAAGGGACAAAAGAAATCCAATCACTAGAACCTCATGGAATTAGAAAGTGCTTAAGTTCAATAGAAGTAATAAGGTGTAATAGAAGTTGGATTTTTCCACTTACAAAATATTACAAAATGAACTCAAAATTGAATTACTATTCATCATATAGCATATACAAAATTGCTAGGTAGACATAAGGAATTTTAAAAAGCTCCTAGTTTTTTAGAGATACCATTGATTACTGGTATATAGACTCAGGAGCAAGCAAGCACATGACTGGAAATATTCACTAGTTCAGTTCCCTAAAAACCATAAATGCAAAACCAGTTGTTGTAGCATATAGTTAAACATATGAAGTAAAGGTAATTGGGAACATCTCAGTGAACCTAAAAGAATGAAAAGGGGTAGTAAAAAATGTATTATATGTTCCTAGATTAACTACTAATATTATTTTCATATCCCAACTCATGGATCAAAATGCAACTATTGATTTTAAAGTTCTCACTAGAAGAAAACAATATCACATTTCTAAAACATAAAAGAGGATAGCATCATGATCTTATAAAAATTGTCTATTTGTTCTAGATACTGCTACTCACTTAGTTTTTCAGTTGAAACATTAGAGTTGTGGCATTGGCACTTAGTTTTTTTAGTTGAAACATTAGAGTTGTGGCATAGGCAACTAGGCCACACTAGTGAGTCTTCAATAAAAGAACTATTCAGGTACCACATGGTTGAAGGAGTACATAATTTCTCTCTAGAAGCTACTGTATATCCAAAATGCTTACCAAGAAAACAACATAGAATTCCCTTCGAACTCCATAAACATAGAGCTCAACAATCCTTGGAAATAATATATACAGATTTGTGTGGACCAATGAAAATTGATAGCATTGGAAGACATAAGTACTTTCAATTATTCATTTATGATCACACAAAAAAATATGTGGGTATATTTCATGAAGTACAAATCAGAGGTATTTAGTCATTTCAAACAATTCAAACTTCAAGTTGAAAAGGAGTCAGGTAAGACTATAAAAGCACTTTATTCAAATAGAGGAGGATAATTTATCTCAAAAGAATTTGACTCATTCTTCGAATAAAATAGAATTAAAAAAACTAGCTACAACATATTCACCACAACAAAATAGGATTGCAAAAAGAAGGAATAGATCAATAATGGAAATTGTGAGATGTATGTTGAAGGAATCTAAACTTGATCATAAATACTAGGTAAAAGTAGTGCAAAAAATAGTATACATACAAAATATATTACCAACAAGAATACTCAAACACATTACTCCAGAAAAAGCATGGTCAGGGCAAAAGCCAAACATAAGAAAATTGAAGATTTTTGGATGTAAAGCTTACATGTATATTTTGAAACAACAAAGAACAAAATTAGATGATAAAACCATGGAAGTGATATTTTTTGGTTATGACAATGAATCTACAGGGTATAGAATACTGGATCCATGTACAAATAAAGTTTACATTATTAGAGATGTAATCTTTGATAAAAATGTCAATATTAAGACAGAAAAAATCAGTGATGATGCAAAAATTCTCCTAAATATCTCCAATGAAGACACAACAAGTGAGGAGTCAGAATCAAAATCTCAAGAATGAGATACCGATGCATCTACAATCCCTTCAAGGAAAGAACCAATATGTCTTAGAGATACTCTCAGAGAATCAAACCTAGAAAGAATGCCAAATCTTACCACCACGAGTCCTCAAAATTGAATCTTGACCAGAATGAAGAGAGGAATGCTAAGTAATACAATGGAACCAACATTGACACTTCAAGCACTAAGTGATTTACATTGGGAAGTAGCTATAAAATCAAAATATACTTCACTTCAAAAGAATAAGACATGGGATCTAGTAAAACTACCTTCAGGAAAGAAAATAGTAGGTGCAAATGGGTATACAAGATCAAGTACAAAGCAGATGGAACACTTGAAATATACAAAAATCGACTAGTAGATAAATGATAGACTCAAACAAAGGGAATCAATTATGAAGAAACATTTGCACCAACAACCAGAATGAGTACAATTAGAATAGTTTATGCAATAACAACTCATCAGGGTTGGAAACTTCATTAGATGGATGTAAAAAGTGCCTTCCTTAATGGAAAATTAGAAGAAGAAGTCTACATATCCCAACCAGAAGGATTCATCATCAAGGGACATGAAAATAAGGTATGCAAATTGAAAAAATATTTGAATGGTTTAAAACAAACTCTTAGAGCATGGAATATAAAGATCAATAATCACTTATTACAACATAACTTCAAAATAAGCACATCAGATCCTATTTTATTACCAAGAAGATTGGAACTTATTCTCATAGTATATGTAGATGATATAGTAATTACTGAAATTTCTAAAAAATTAATAAGTGATATCAAAGGGAATATAGAAAAAGCATTTGAAATGACTGATCTAGGTCTATTGAACTATTGTCTTGGTCTAGTGATTCATCAAGGAAAGGAAAAGATAAATTTTACTCAATCAAAGTAAGCTCTGCTTGAAAATTATAGAAAGAAATAATGTGATACTAAAGCTACACCAATGGAACAAGGGATTCAATTATCCAAAAATAATGAAATACCATTGGTCTCAACAACTGTATATCGTCAATTAATTGGAAGTCTTCTATACTTAACAAATAGTTGATCAAACATAGCATTTGCAGTAAATTATCTTTCACGATTTATGTAAGAACCAAGAGAAATTAATTGGAAAGCTACAAAAAGAATATTGCAGTATGTCAAAAAAACTATAGATTATGGACTAACCTATATAAGAAATATCAAAGATTTTTTCCTTTAGGGATATTCAAATTCTAAATTATGCAAGATCTATCGATGATAGAAAATCTACTTTAGGATATGTCTTCTATCTTGGATCAAGACTCATATCTTAGCACAGTAATAAATAGCATACAGTGGCACAATCATCAACTTAAGCAAAATATCTAGTAGCACGAGACACAACCTGTGAAGCCTTATGGTTACAATACATATTATCAAATATGGGGATCAAACAAATTCTAACCATGATATTTTGTGATAATCAAGGAGCACTCAACATGATCAAGAATCCAATTATACATGAAAGAACCCAACACATAGAAGGTCAATGTCATTTCATTAGAGAATATTTTCAGAATTGCAATATCATTCTCAAGCATATCTCTACAGAAGATTAGCTAGCAGATATTTTTACAAAAACACTTGGAGAAACCAAGTTTCAAGCATTCAGAGATCATATATGCAATTTAAGATAACTTCATACCAAATAATGTAATATAGGGGAATGTTAGAATATATTACATTATTTGGTTATGTAATATCTAGAATAGGAGATTACTTTAGGGGGAAGTTATCTAGTTACTTCAAGTAATGTAATAAATGCACAAGTATCAATGTGCATGTTGTAATATGCAAGGTGTCCCTTTGTACAACTAGGTAGAGTGTTGGCCAAGGAATCCATATTCCTATATAAAGGGCCTCATAGTTCCATTCGTATTGTATTACTCTATTCTCAATAATATATTTAGTTTTTCTCTCTCTATCTCTATCTTTCTCTTAATTTGATGGGATGGTGCTAAAAACATCATGGTAATGGACCTGCACTTAAAGATAAATATGAAGAGTATGCTCTAATGGGAATATATCTAACAAAATTATTTGAAGAAATAATTGAATCTAAATTAGAAGAGTCATCCACCAAAATCTCAAGTGGTGGACTAGAAGGAGCACATGGTTTCTCCAAACCAAAACCTCATGCCTCTAAGGGTCATAAAAGGTGTTATACTTTGAAGTATTTGAATAACATGAAAAGATGCACCTATGAATTTTTAATACCTCCTTTCAAAAATCCTTGTGTATGTGATTCCATGTTGAAATCAAGACACATCATTCTTATCTCATGTTAACCTTTCAATAGATGTCATGCCTTGAATAGCCTTTATGTGATCCATGTTGATGTTGTATGCTATGCAAGTGATAACCTCATCCGTATAATATATGCTTCATCCCATTGGCATGAATCATACATTATTTCATCCTCATTATGACCCTATTCTTTCTTTTTATCCACACCATCCTACTCATGAGTATAATGACTTGTCATTTGATATACAATCCCATGATAAGACCAAAAATCATGAAAGACATGACTATTGTACTTAGCACATTCATTTTTACTAATAAATTTTATTTTTCTATCCAATTTATTCTCAATAGTATCCTTAAAGGTCTTGAATTTATCAAAGACCTCATCCTTAGTGCAAATAGTATATGACCACAGTTACCTAGAAAATCATCAATACTAAGGAATAAGTTCCTACTTCCTTAAATATATGATGTACCTATAGGTAGATAAATATCACAATATATGATCTTTGAGGGGTGATAAGGCTATCTCACAATCGATTTTAGAAAATTCTATTTAGGATGGTTCCCTAGAATACATCCCTTGCGTGCACCACTTGGAGGGGATATATGTAGAACTTCGATGTCTATCTAATGGTGACTCATGTATCTCAATTATCCAAAGCTAAGATTCCAAAGACTATGGTTGCACATCATCTGCATGTGCAACCATAGCAATAAAATTATCTTCCTAGAATATGAATTAGCAGAGGCTAGCTTTCCTCCCAACTTATACATTTGGTTAGACTCATTGAAATAACCAAAAGCAATAGTTTTAAATTCATTACCTATATCCTTAATTTTCTAACAATCAATCTAGAATTCTACATTTTTATTATATAAGTAATATAAGAAATAGATAAGAGGTTGGAGATAACATTAGAAACATGAAGCACCTCATAAAAATAAGAATATCCAATGTTGATTTCTCTACATATTTACAAATGCAATGAAGATCCATCTCCAATAATAGCATGCTCTCCTGAATGATTTGTTGTATTTCGTCAAATGCCTAGTTGCCCCTAAATCTACAATCCAATCATTTAAAGAGGTGGATGTACGATATGATGAATGAATAGCTATATGTTCCTATGAGGTTTCTTCATCAAATTTCTCCTCACCTTGTGCATAGCAGAAATAAATATCAACATCCCCTTCAGTGTTTCTTCCTCAAGATTCTTGATGTAAATATAACAAAGCTTAATTTTATGACCTTCCTTCTCTTGGTAAAAAATTCCTTTGGATGGGTTTGATTAAACATAAAATTAACCTTATGTCATTGTATTTTAGCCTAATTATGCAAAAGGTACATAAATACCTTATCAATTGGTGGTGTAGGAGAATTGGAAAAATATGCATGAAGCATCTCAAAAATAATAAAATCTATATCATGTCTCCAAAATATTATTGAATGCAATATTCAATAGGTTAATGTTCTTTTCCTTCTCCAAAGATTCATGTCCTTCTTATTGATCCTTAGATAATCCTCTTGTAGTTTGAATATATTCATATAATTTATTCAAGTGACTAATATGCTCATCGATAGCATCAAATGAGTCCATGGAAAAAGTTGTAATCTTAGCCTTCAACCTACTAATTTGTGTAGAATCAATACAATCACAAAATTCTTGATTTTTTAAGAAACACTTTAGGGTTTGTTATGCTACTAACATGTATAGACATGGTCAACATGGATGGCTATAACATCATGATACTTATCCTTCTTTTTTATATAGAGCTAATTTATTTCTTCGAAATCAGTAGCATAAGTTTTATGATTCACATAATTGACTAACCCCTTACTTTGGATTAAAGCATAAAAGTTGATTTTCCAAGTAGCATAGTTTGGACAACACAAAAAGAGCACATGGTGATCCATGAATATCCTCCCAAAATATAAATTTCTACAAGTTTTTATGACTAGAATCAACACCACCAAAGCAAATATCTTTAAAAATTGCATGATTTTAAATAATGAGCCCATAATGCTTCTCTATGTAAAATATTTTACCCTTAGAAGTTTGACCCAAAATTTGCATAAAATACCTTCAATTTTTTTTTTTTTTTTTTAAATTCAACACCTATATCAAACGAGAGGTTTCCATGTGTTGCTACATGAGTAATTGAGTGGGTTTCAAGCATACAATAATTGGACAACATACCAATAAATCATATGATTCCACTTGTCATGATTAGGGGACTATCCATATGCATTGACTATTTAGACCATTGGAAGGGTACCAATGAATCAAAATGTACCACTTGTCATGATTTGATTGACTAATTGATCTACAAACCATACTATGCTACTTGTTTATCATAATTTACTCCAAAACTCATGCTTTGTCAATTATGTTGTTGACTATATGAATGAGTTATCAAATTTGATGGAAAAATATAACTGGTTGATGGTATATTTATACATGCCAATTAGCATACAACCTATCATGTTACCCATTATATGACTTACCACATTGACCCTATCAAATAACATGTCAACACATTTATTAGATGAAATGTGTCACACCATGACTCTTGTATTGAGTTCCACGTAAAGATCTTCATAAATGCTTGTATCAACTACCATATGCCATGTCATATCAATTGTATGGATCACCACATTAGTTATATAGGTTACCATATGTCATATCATATTATCTATCATTTGACTTGTATGGTTTACCACATCAATCATATGAGTTACCACATGTTATGCTTCTATTTTTACTATGTTATCATCTAGTTGCCATGCTAGCACATTCATAATTTGCATGTGTTGTATATCATCACCTATACATGCTACCACATCAACTATACATACTACCACATAACCTACCATGTCAACATCTATATAAAGTATCATAAACTACCATATCATCATGATTTGTCATATAATTATGGTCTATTGCATCATTAATCCATTACATAAAACTTATGTTATTGGATATAAAAGCTTCATGGTACTTGGGGATTCCAATTGATGGTTTGATAGCTATAGTGTCTTATCATGGGCCAAGCTAGCCACTATCCCCAAGGAACCCCTTCAAAGATATGATGCTAGTATTATATTTAAACAGATCAAAATGAACAAAGAGCTCCCTTTTAATTTTTCATGAAATAGGCCTATGCCATTATGTTGCAAATGTGTTCTCATATGTGTTTGAACCCTCACGAATAAAAAGGTATTTATACCTTAAAAAAATAATCTTTAGGTCAAGGTTGAGTGATTGACCTTAAGGAATAAAATAATAAATTATTACAAAAATATATTTTTCAAGGTTCACAAGGGCCCAAAGGGCTTATATTAACAATATAATACAAAGTTAATCATGGCCTCAAAAGAAGGTCAAGCACCACATATTCCAACATAACCTTGTGTATGTGTTTAGATGGACCTTTCTTAGATACTCCTTGAAGCTATCTAGTTGGTTGGACCTAGTTTCAAATATACCTAAAATTTATTTATTATAGTAATTTGAATGCTTATTTGTATTGTCATGAAGAATATTATTTTATATGATATTATCAAAACCATAAGAAGTGACTTGATAAAGTTAATAGTGTGGTAGAGGTATTTAATGATATGTAGAAGCATCCTAGAAATACTATGTCCAAGATCCTCCAAAATATTTTATATCTCAAAAGCCCCAATAATTGTTTCCCATTGACTCAACTAGTAAGGTTGCTAACCCTTTGAGTTGTCTATTCTTTACTTCACTTGGTCTTGAAGACTATGTTGGAGGATAGTGCTTCATCTATAAGGTACACTCAAAGCACCTTCATTCTAACTTCCTCTCTCTTTGGGTTCCTATTAATAGCCTTTCCCTCTCCCCCTCCTCCTCCCTCCTTCCAAAAAATAAATTTCTATCTAAGAGGTATGCCCAATAAGTATTGAATGACATGATTATATTAAAAGCCCTTGGTAATAATGGATTAAGGGCGAAGAGAAAACTGGGCTAGCTCCTCTTCATCGTTTGAAATAGGAAAAATCAGATCCACATAAGTATACCTCTATTACTCCAATGATGAATCTATTGGTCTATTTAATTCTATGGATTCTTTTGAGATCTTATGAGTCCATTCATGGTTAAGGTCTCCTCTTTAATGATAAAATAATGGTTTATGAGCATACAACACTTTTCACCCTTTTGTTTTTTATTAGTCCTCTTTAAGTCAATTATAACCTCCTCTTTGATTGCTCAAAGTCCTTCTAAGATAGTTAGGAAGTACATGATTAATCTCCTCTTTGATTGCTCAAAGTCCTCCTAAGATAGTTAGGAAGTACATGATTAATGAAATTTTATTAGATGCCAATAATTTCGAGACCACCCCTACCATTTCTTAAACATTGGCTTATGTGTTTTGTAAAGTAGTTTTTGTTTCTTTGATGCTATGATACATAAGAGGATGAAGGCTATGAACTTTACTCTTACTCCAAATGGTATTATTTATAGGTAATCAACTTCGTAAAAATGAGACAACATATTTAAGGCCATTAATCATGTAAAACAAACTTTTGCAGAACTAACAACTACTTAAGAATCAAATTGTTGAGTTTGGGAAAATTATTACTTCCTAGAAAATCTTCAACCCAATTAAAAATCAATTAACCTTTTACTAAATAAAACATAACTTATGATAAATTAATCAAGATATATTATATAATTTATAATTCTTGAAATTCTACACTCGTATAAAGCTCAAATATTCTTACTATGATTAAAATAAAATCTACTTCCTCTTTTAAAAAAAACTTTAATAAATTAAATTATAAAAATTAAATACCTTTACATTAAGCAGATACCACAGAACTCAATTATTTTTGCCATGCTATTTCCTCTTTGAAAGGCTTTGATAAATAAATGCATAAAATTAATGACCTTTACATTAGCCAAACACCTTAGCACCCAACCTGTAACCACTTCGACAAGATCCGGAAATCTTAACCTTTGCCTATGGCATATAGGGCTCTTATTCTTTTATTGTGGGTTCCATAATTTATCAATGGCACCATGCATGGATTAGTGTTGGAACAACCAGCCTGCACAATAAGCCTAAGAGACAATCAAAATGACATAAGACAAAAGACAGAACAGGTTCCCAAAAAGCTTCCAAAACTGGGAAAGAATGCACCTATTGCAACTGCATGAAAATGTCCCCACTTCCCCATTTACGACGTCGAAGGCCGGTGACGAAATCTTCTCTTTGTCTTGACCTCATACAAACACAACGTCACAATGACATCATCATCTACACATTGCTGCCATTTGGCCTTTTCACATCCTTCTCCTTCACTCACCCAAACAAAAATTCTCCCAAACCATCTTGAATTCCCCTCACCCAATCAGAAATCATTCCAATTCATTTCAGGAATTCGTGCCACTGGCTTCATAAGAGGAAACCCAGAAACTCCTAGTCCCATTCCATTCATTCTCTGGCCTCAGATGATCTTCTCTGAAACCCACAAGTTAGGATTCGTATTTTATAAGTGTGAACATCTTTAAAAAAATTAAGATTAAAGCTGTGATTTATGTCAAGATGATGTCCTGTTCTGGATTTAACCTGTCCATTATGGGTATGCTGGTCTTTCTTGTGGCCATGGAGGTCACGGAGGGGAAGATTTCTGGTGTGGGGGAAGTCATGGCATTCAACAAGGGGTATTCTTCTTCATCGACGAATTGTGATGGTGGTTTGATTGGAGAATGTTATCCTGAGGAGGGGGGGAATCTAGCAACGAGGAGACAATATATCAGCTATGAAGCTCTGAAGGGGAATGTTGTGCCATGCGGCAAGATAGGGACATCTTACTATAATTGCAGGGATTCTGGGCCTGCCAATCCTTACCAGAGGGCATGCACTGTGATCACTCGGTGTGCCAGGGACACCAGCTGAGGGATGGGTGTTGATGACATCATTTACAAATAAATAAATGTCTTTGATGGATTAGGAGAAATTGAGGAGGTCTTATTGGTTTTATTTTGCTGTGGTTATCATATAGTTGAGACTTTGTTTACACTATATAATATATATATTTGGTTAAGACAGTATCTGCTGTCTGCAAAGGATAGCTGATTTTTAATGGGTTGTTTGCATTTATATTAATGCTTTTTTTTTTTTTTTCGTATTTTTGATGATTAGTTCGAAATGGTGTGGAATTACAACCACTGTGCAGTTCAGAGATTCATATCTGGGCTTTCTGTAATTTACCGTTATATAGAGGGGTGTATGGCTTTCAAGTTTTAAGCTTGTGTCCTATCATCTTTTGCCAATGTATAGAATCTTAGGAGTCTTAAATTTAGATGTTTTAATAAAGAATGCTTTAAAAAGGGGAGATTCAACAAACATGAACAGAGACTGATGTTTAAAATTTGGTGCTACTAACCAATTTAGAAGTCAATCAAAAGAGTTTGGAGTTCAATTAGTGCATACTTGGGGCCATTTGCATTTAAACTTACCTCTTCATATATCAAACCAGTTGAAAGCATTTAACGAGAAATGACAGTTAAGGATGCTTGATATTGAAACTTGTATGAGATTCAACGTAGGGAAGAGTACAAGTTACTATATGTTTTGGCTTTTACTTTTACAAGGTTAAAAAAACCAAAATTTTATTTAATTATGATAAATTATTTTTTTGGTTGGTAAAAGTGAGGGTTTTGAAAGGATTGGATAACTTTGTACAAAGACCTTTAAAAAGGAGTCAGTCAATTGTCAAAACTTGCAATATTTAATCTAGCACAAAGGTATGCTCAGGGGACAAAAAATAATCAAACTTATATTCTTGTCCAATGGTAGCACAACAAATTAAACACAAAATCAAAATCAAAATTACAAGGTATCAACCAGGCTATCAAGGATTCATCTCCAAATCATAAAAAACTTAAAACCTTTGCACTTCCACAAAAATAAAAAATATTTTGAATGTTATAATATATTTTATAAAATTTTAATTATAAAATTAAAAATAATTTTTTTTTTTTATATTTAATTTTTAGCAATCTAATTATTAATTGATAGGTTTAAATGACCTACATATGTTCATAAAATTAGCTATAATGTTAATTATTAAATAAAATATATTTATTTTTATGACCTTAAAATAGAAACTACCATGTTGTAAATGATATAGTCTTCTTCACAATACTTTTTCCATATATAATAGCGTCATTTTTAAGTATTGGTATCTATTGATGTCCTTTTTATAAATATTATATTTATAATTAATATTATTATTTTTTTATTTGGTTATTGTGAGAAATTTTGATGACCTATCATCGTAGGCTGAGCTTTCGTTGTTTGAAATTTAGACCTCCAAAGAAGAGCCAAAGCCCGAATCGTTGCCCTGCACCCATGTGCATAATTAATATTATTCTTTTGTAGCCGCTACAATAGGCTGTCAAGCTATTATAATATTATTCTTAATAGATGGATTTTCAAATTAAATTTTTAATAAATATTATATAATTACGTGTTAAAATTACATATAATATCTTATTAATTAAATATAATTTGAAAATCCATCTATTAAGAATAATATTATTATATCTTATTAATTAAATATAAAATTTAATTAAGTTAAAAATGTTTAAAAAATAAGACGATGAATTTAAATATAAATTTTTTAAAGTCCTTAATTCTAATTAAAATATAAACAATATATTTGTATAATAATATCTTATTATTATAGGTTAAAATTGTATTCAATGCTTTATCAATAAAAAACAAATTTTAATCAGCTCACGAATTACTTAAGGAATAAGGTAACTAGTTTTATTAGATAAATTTAAACAATTTGATTGGGCTTAATTGTAAGATTTTAGTAATTTGAATAGGAGGTTTAAGTTTCAAATCTAATAAGATTAGAGTTGTACACCATACTTTATTATTCAAAATATTATTGGATAACATATATTTTTGATTGGATAAATAATATGGCCGTCAATAATTTTATCTAGATAATTTTTTTATAAAGATAACTAACACTACATAAAAATAATTGAATTTTAGAGTCAATTTAATTTATATATATTTTATTTTATTTAGATAACTTCTTTATGCATGCACCACTTTGTAAGATTTGAACCTGAATTTTCTCCATAAAAATTGAGGAATATAATAGATTGAACTAATACCATTAAAAATTCATATTGAGTTTATAAAATACTACTTTACCATGGTTTAGAAGTTATTTTTATTTTTCTTAGATAAATTTTCTATGAAGTTATCTAACACTACATAAAATATAGTTAAACTATACAAAATAAAACTAACTTATGTATTTTTTTAGATACATTTATGGTAAATTTATTTTGAGATCATAAAAACTAATACCATTTTCATCTAAAATAAATTTACATAAAATAATGACATAAGTAATGTCCTTATATTTATTTTTTTGTTTTTTCTTAAAGATTAAGATAATAGCTCTATATAAACCCAATATTGTATATGTGATTATGCAAGTCTTTCAAAATGTTATTATTGTCTTGATTAATGATCTTATGGATTAGAAATTAGAATAGCTAAAGTATGTATTTTGGAAATAAATAATATAAAATATATTTGTATATTAAATAATTTATTTTTTCAAAAATATTAAAGTTCATAGGATGGATTTATAGTCTAGGTCAAGTTGTCTGGGTGGATAATTAATATTTTATAATATCATAATATCATTTAATAAGATATTTATATTACTTATTATATTTTGTTTTTATTTTTTAAATTCAATAGTGAAAACTTGAGAATAAAGTGAAAAATATATATTTTAAAAAATTAGAAATGCAATGCATATAGATATGTAATAATAAATAAATAATTTCTAACAAAAACGACTAATTAGAAATGATTTCAAAAGTAAAGCATTAGTTTTGTATGAGATTTTATTTTTGTTGAAAGTGACATTATATTATCTTAAAAAATAATAATACAATTATACTATTCATTAAAAAACTAGATGGCATGAAAGCACACCTTTCAAAGCCATGTACAAAAAACAAGGTTTTGGAAATTAACTACTCAAAAGTATAGAGGAAATTGAAAAACTAGAATATTTAAAATAGAAAAAATTAAAAGGCCAAGAGCCAAAAAAATCTAGTAGCACTTGGTTGCAATCAAAGATCCTCAACATTTCATCTAACAACACATATTCATTGTCCAAATATTCCAATGCCCTAAAACTATTAATAGAATCTGTATTAGGTCTATAGCTCCTCAACTACATGTTTGAGAGGTGCAACCGTTTTTGATAAAAACACCTCTATCTACAACTCTCAACATGGATGGAGGGAGCGATGGGAGCTTGTTGGCAGAGATTGAGGGGGAGACATTATTTGGGAGATAGGTTGAGTGATCCTATTCATTGCCTTTGGGGTTATACTTTCCCAAGGCTTTTGAGTATTTTTACTAATAATTTTTTGCAATGGAGAACTAACAACTACCTCTTTCTCCTTCTCTATAGGCTTTGGATTTGGTAGGATAGTTGTCATAATTATTAGCTTGGGTTATAGGAACTTGGAGGTCTTTTTGCACCCCTAAAAATGATCCAACTACCCTCATTAGGTTGGAATGGGGTCAAACTAGTTGTCTTGGGGGTGGATTTACTCATATTCTAGGGCAATAGAGCACAATACTTGATGTTATGGTCTAATTATTGACACTATAAATAGGTATTTGGTTGGTTAAAATATATAAATCATTAGTAAGTAATATTATCACCAACCTAAATCTTGATGGTGAGGACAATCATTGAATTTATGGTCAGATGCTTGACACCAATATAGGCACTTGGCAGGTTAAAATATGCAACTTGTCAGTAAATAATACTATAACCAAATTAAATCTTAATGGTATCCTTGAGGTCTTTTGTGAGATTCACTTCAACATAGACTCTCTTTTAAGGACATACTCAAAAAAAATTATCAGGTTTAACCAGGAGAACATGACCTAGTGTTGTCATGATATTGTTCAAAAAGTGCCAAAGAGGAAGAGGAAGGCCAAGAAACTTGACCTATATTGGGACCTTGGTGGTTTGATCTTTTAACATTATAAATACATGGGAAAATAGGAAAAGAACCAACAAGGAACTCCTCATGAACCAGGGCACATGCTCATAAATCACCTTAGCATATTTTGACTATACAAAGTGAAACAAAAAATACCCCTTGGTTAATTTTTGGATGAACTTGAGTTAGAATCCATGAGGATCCTAAGTAGAGTTCACTCAAACCCATACAATGACTTCACTTGGGATGCATCCCAAAAATTAACCTATTAGAGTCATCCCAAAAATTAACCTATTAGAGTAAATAACTCTAGCCATTTGCATGCACTATCAAACTCTAACAAGGCCAAAACCATATTTGGAGAAGGAGAGTTATTATAACCATCCTTGACATAGATTTCCTAGGTCATTTGAAAGGGGCCTTCCTCACATGCCTTACCATAAGCATTTTTAGCATCCTCCACTATCTCACCAAGGTTGGGGGCCATGAAGCACCCCATGGACAGGATAAAACAAGGTGTACAAACCCTACTTAGAGATCTACAACAACATCCTAATAGAGCCCCATATGAGATTTTAATTAATATAATAAGAAATTCTCCACTAGAAGAAAAATTTATTATAAGGCTATTGGGATACGTTAAAAAATATAAAGAATGGAAGATTGCAAGTTATTAAAATAGGTAACCAAAGAAACATTAAATAGAACAAAGGATATATGGATGAAATAAACAACAAATGGATGTAAAAATAAAGCATTAAATTTCATGAGATCCCAAACTCCAATAAAGAAAATAAATAGTATATGAGGAAAATATTTATACTTTTCATGTGGAATAAAATTTTAGAAAGAAAAAATAATTATACATCAACGAGTTTAATCCAAATTATGAATGCAACCAAAATAAGTACATAGATGTAAATATTAAATGCAAGGAAAAAATTCTTATATCATAAATAAGATTGGGTTTATACCATCTTCGATGTAAAATCAAGAGATGAACAATTTCTTAGATGCATGATTAGAACGAATATGTGTTACGAGTAGTGGAGACTAAAACATATTTTTTCATGGAATGTGAATCCCATGTAGGAGTAGTGAAGACTAAAAATTATTTTGTCATGGAATTTGAAGCCCACAACAACATCAGGATTGCATACAAAAACACTCTAGAAGTAAATTCTATTGGTTTTTTTAGCTAAACTTAATCGCATGTACCAATAACCATGATATTTAATAAATCAATATATGATAATTCAATCTCTTTAATTAATATCAATGAACATAAAATTCATGAAATAAAAATATCAATAAAAAATATGGTCACAATATTATTGATGAATCAAATATACAATTGAGATTTTCTATTAGGACCCTCCTAATATATTGTAATTATATTTATCCGGGGTGCATCTTTCCAATCGCACCCCATCCTTCATATTTATGGTGCATCACCATATTCATTTTAAATCATCAAATACATTCATTTATATATATATCAATATTGCAGGTTAAACTCAATATTTCCAAAAGTGATTCTTATCCAAAACGATACAGTTATTTCTGATTTAATCCTAACTTTCACATTGTTGGTGTCTTAACATCTGGTTCAGAGCCATTTTTTTCAACCAGGAGACGACAAGCTTGGTTGATTACTTCGTTGCCCTCTGCATCTCAGTGCACAAACAACAAATTCAAGCGGCCCTCTATTATCTTCATCTGTGATAAACGTGCGGTGCATCAGTGAATTAGTACGAGCGACCTTTGTATCTCAACACACCAGCAAGGATCTCAACGATTATAGTGAAAATAAGAAACCCTGTGGTGTTAATAAAAATTCACAAGCCCTACAGCATCTTTCCAGCGACGTCTATTCACGGCAACAAAACAAAACCGACAAAAATTTGAAAGTTAAAATCATCGAACAATACATTATAATTACCATTGAGTGGTCTATTTCCATATTAAACTATGATTCATTCAAAACATCGATCCAGTATCCATTGTATCCAAGTTATTCCATTATAATTCCTGCAATTAGACGTTGAACTCTTACAACTGGGTATTTGCGATCGCGTTTTGTTCGCAGTGAATTATCCCACATAGCGGGTGCGGGAGTTTTTTCCTAGTTTATAAGGTGGGCAACACGCTTATTAAAGCGTGACTTCGGTCACACCCACCCTTGACCAACCTTCGTGCGTACCCACTGCTGCTTGTCGATTATCGCCTCTGTCACTCCGTCCCACCTACTCTCTGTCACCTCGATGCTCCATTCTGCCTCTGCTATCAGTCCGTCCCGCCTTCTCGTTGTCGCTCTATCAGTCTGTCCTGCCTACTGTCGTCCTGCTCGCAAACCACTGTGCGCTCTCGGGGGGCCAAAATAAAAAATAGTTGATAGGGCATTGCCCACCAAATTTTTAAAAATTTAATTTAATTTTTAAATTAAATTAAATTATTGCCCAATTAATTTTTAAATTTTTGCTCACCTTGATCATTACCTAGTCACATTGATCGTTACCTACACCAACCGCAATGGCCGACGGACGACGATCACTGGATTCCATCCACGAGAAACATGAAAGGCTCACTGAAGAAGTTAAACAGGAAAGAGAGGAGAATTCCCGTAACACAAGAGAACTCTTCGAGAAAATATTTGCAATGGATGTTAAACTTGATGCCATCGATCAAAAACAGGCAACAACACAAGCAAACTCAACCAACAACGGGTCATCAAACCGAGCAATGTTAGGAGGTCCACAAACTTCCATTCTACCATGGACGACCAAATTAGACTTCCCAAAATTTGAAGGCGGAGACCCTACAAACTGGATCTACCAAGCAGAGCAATATTTCTCACTAAATCAAATTCCAAAAATACAAAAAGTGCATATCGCCTCCTTCCATTTGGAAAATGATGCCATCCAATGGTACCAATGGTTCGAGAAAACTAATGGCACTCCGACGTGGTCAACCTTTACACGAACCTATTAGTACGATTTGGCCCTAGCAAGTTTCAAAGCTTTATAGGGGCCCTCACTAAATTATGCCAAACCACTTCAGTAAGCGAGTACCAAGCAGAATTTGAAAGGTTAGCTAATCGAACATCTAGATTAGACGCTGCCTTCTTTCAAGAATGTTTCGTTAGCAGATTAAAAGAAGAAATTTGAATTGAGGTATAGATGTATAACCCTACAAACATGTTAGAGACCATCGGCTTAGCGAAATTAGCGGAAGACAAAATCAAGGCACGAAATCGGTTCACGAAACCAACTTGGGGGAAACAATCAAACACTTATACCAACCCCAAGCCAATGCAAAATGGACGAACCCAAAACTCCTACACAACCCCCAAAATTAACCCCGCTCTACCAATTAAACGTCCGAGTTTCGAGGAAATGAAGGAAAGACAAGCTAAAGGTCTTTGCTACCATTTGAATGAGAAATATGATAGAAATCATAAATGTGCCTCACGAAAATTATATATTCTCGATGCCACAGAGGAAGGGAATTCTACTGAAGAGGAACCTGAACTCGAAGTAGAGGTATTATCCAACACACTTGAAAGTGATGAAGAAAATACACCAAAGGTTTCCTTCAACGCCCTTGCCGAATTTTCTGCCCCTTAAACAATGCGAGTAAAAGGGTATTTTAAGAAACAAAACCTTATCGTGCTCCTAGATTCTGGTAGCATGCACAATTTTATCGATCCAAAAGTGGCTAAACAAGCAAATTGTTTCATATACCCTTGCAATAACTTCGAAGTGATGATTGGAAATGGCGGAAAAATTGCATGCAAAGGAAAATGCAGAAATATAAAACTAACTATGGGAGTTTATACCATGCAAAGCGACATGTACGTCTTACCCCTAGGGGGATGCGACATTGTACTAGGCGTACAATGGTTAAGAACCTTGGGCATAGTCCAATGGGAATTTGATGAACTATGGATGAAATTCACAACAAAGAACCAAACCTATATTATCCAAGGCCTTAAATTAGGACCTTCCCAAATCGTCAGCTCGCATAGAATGGAGAAAATTATCCAAAAAGGGAACAAAGGAATGGTCGCCCAATTATTTTCAATTCAACCTAGTCACCAAAAAGACGAGACACCAGAGTTACAAAAAAATTTAGACCACCATAAGGCGGTATTCAACGAACCAAAAGGACTACCTCCACAACGAAGTCACGATCACACTATTCCACTATTTCCAGGGCATCAACCTCCTAATATTAGACCTTATCGTTATCCATACCTCCAAAAGACCAAAATAGAGAAATTAGTACAAGAGCTTCTTACGGCAGGAGTCATTAGACCTAGCAAAAGCCCTTACTCCTCTCCAATTATTTTAGTTAGGAAAAAGGATGGTTCGTGGCGTTTATGTGTCGATTTTCGAGCGCTAAATAAAATGACCATCAAAGATAAATTTCCTATTCCGGTCATAGACGAGCTACTAGATGAACTCCATGGGGCAGCTTACTTTTCCAAGTTGGACTTACGGTTAGGCTACCACCAAATACGAGTCGCTGAAAAGGATATTCCTAAGACGACCTTTCGCACTCACGAAGGGCACTACGAATTCTTGGTGATCCCATTTGGCCTTACCAACGCTCCTTCTACCTTTCAAAGTCTAATGAATAAGGTATTTCACCCTTTCCTTCGTAAATTTATATTAGTTTTCTTTGATGACATTTTGATTTATAGCAAAACATGGGAAGAACATTTGGACCATGTTAGACAAGTGTTCCAAATATTGAAGGAAAATCAACTTTATGCAAATAGATCAAAGTGTTCCTTTGGGAAACAAGAAATTGAATACTTAGGGCATATTGTCTCAAAGGAAGGCGTGATGGTAGATCCTTCCAAAATTGAGGAAGTGAAAAATTGGCCTATTCCAAAAACCGTAAAGGCTCTACGTGGGTTTCTTGGACTAACAGGATATTATAGAAAATTTGTCCAAAATTATGGTAAAATCGCTGCTCCTCTAACAACATTACTTAAGAAAAACACTTTCAAATGGTCGCCTAAAGCGGACGAGGCCTTTATCACCTTGAAAATTGTAATGTGTACCACCCCTGTTCTAGCCATGCCCAACTTTTCTAAACCATTCGTCATTGAAAGTGATGCTTCAGGAATAGGAATGGGAGTCGTACTCATGCAGGATGAAAGACCTCTAGCTTTTATAAGCAAAGCATTTTCTCCTAAGAATTTAGCTCGCTCTACATATGAAAAAGAGATGTTGGCGATTATCCATGTTATTCAACATTGGAGGCCTTACATTATTGGCCAACATTTCATTATACGCACCGACCATCATAGCTTGAAATATTTTTTGGAACAAAGGACTAATACCCCGGAACAACAAAAATGGGTTACTAAACTTCTTGGCTATGATTATGAAATTACATATAAAAAGGGCAAGGACAACATGGCAGCCGATGCACTTTCTAGAAAATTTGAAGATATGCCTCAAGTCCATAGCTATTGCATTTGCAGTCATAGCTATATTCATTAAAGATCATTAAAGTCATAACTTTCACATTGCTGGCATCTTAACATTTTCTCAATTAATTATCTTCATTATTTCTTGATAATTACAATACATGAAATTTTATCTCCATAATATAACTTAAAAAGATATATCTTCAATACTATTGCTCTCCTCACATATATGAGAGATGCATCCTTTCCTATTCCACACATAAGACAAATCTCTCATGTCTCTTGACTTTACATCTTTCCACATACATGTGACTCTTCACTTGTATACTTGACACCTACACACATGACTCTTGAGTAGCTTATATGACACATCTCACACTCTCACGTATTACACACTTGCACACTCTTACACTCTACATACTTGGACACTTTACTACATGAAACTTGGACTCATATTACATATTGGCACATATTTTAGGGGATATATAAATCATACACACTAATCTAATAACACACACTCTAATCTAATATTTGCATTATGTACAATTGTACCATGGAGGTACTTTAGCATAGTACCAAATAATATAATATTCTCCAACACCCCCCATGGATTACTTTATTTGGTTTTTGAAGACTTTAGTCTTCAATTTCTAATTATTGTCTTTGTTCTTTGGTTTTGGTTCTAGCATTGCTTGATTAGATTTTGTTTATCACCATAAAAATATTGTAGCATATCCATGATCTTATTCCAATATGTTTTCTTGATCCATCCATAGTGCTCTTTAATTTTCTTTTCATTATCTATCTTTGGTTTGGTCTTCTCACAATGTCTATAATTATAGAATAATTTGGATTTCAACTTGGACCTTTTATCTATTTCTATAGTCTTTTTTTAAATTGCTTTTATTTCATTATCTGAAACATTAGTGCTATTAGCAATTTTTGGATGATCTTCATAATTATCTTGAATTTGGTCTTCGATTGTAATCCTTGTTGTAAGGGCTAAAATTCCATTCCCTAATTTAGCTTCTATTTCTTGAACCTCTTAAATTTCCTAAACTAAATTTCCATTTTGATTTTCTTCTCTTGGTCATGATTGTTGTTGTTGTTGTCCATACTCATACTATGGTTGATATTACCTTAGCTGAAAATTTTGAAAATATCTATTCATTTGATTTTATTGATTCAAAGAATTATATCTACAAAAATTTGTAGTATGACTTTTTTATTGCATATGTGACAATATCTCTATTTCCATTTAGGCTGAGACTATGATGATGTTGCATTGTTACTTGGTACATTTTCTTTTGATATTAAAGCATTATTAGTCATTTCAAGTCATTTCATATTTGACTAAATTTTCTAGTTTATATTATTGAAGAACATTGACTAATTTATCAAAAGTTGTTGTCTTATTTAGTACTTGAAGTGAAGTGACTAAATATTTATAACTTTTTGTATGTTCTCTTAATGTAGAATAAAAATATTATCTTCTACTTTTTCTCCCAAAGTTAATAACTTAGCCTTTAAGTTTATTATTCTTTGAAGAAAGAGTTCTATACTCTCTTCACTATTGATCTTTAATGAATATAGCTATGACTGCAAATGCAATATAATTGCTTTGTTCTTTCCTTAAACTATTTTGCATAATTTTTTTCAATCATCTTTTAAAGTCTCCAATTTAGTTGTATCTCATCAATTATCCAAAAGCAAATAAAAAAAAGGCTTTAGCAATATTTTCTTCAAATTTTTTTTATTATTTTTCATTAGGCTTGTTCTTTGTTCCATTCACTATATCCCAAAGATTTTCAATAATGAGAATTGATTTCATTTTGTTTTTCTATGATACAAAGTTATGTACTTTCAAAAGTTGTGATTTAGAAAGGAAATTTTTACTTATCATAATGGAACTCATTTAAATATTAAATTTATGAACTTCTTATAACTCCCACAAAATAACCATATTTCAATTCAAGCTTTAATAAAGCAATATTCAGATCAATCAATTTTTTCTTATCTTCAATCAAATTTTCAATCAATTATAAAAATAATAAATCCTTATCAATCCAAATCAAAATTTCATTCAATAATTAACTTCTCCTAAATTCAAATCAAATATTATTCACCTTATATATCCAATTAAATAAATGAGGCTTAAATCAAATTGAAATATCCTCCTTATTACTCCTATAAAGTGTGCCCAAAAATATTTGGTAAATATTTTATCTAAAGTTATGAGCTCACCTTATTAATCATTGCTCCTCTTGTTAGACTATTTTAGGAAGTTAGTTAGGTTCACAAACAATTAAGTTTTATCAAGGTATTCATGAATCAATTTCTAACATTTCACTATATTTGTAAATATTTCATCTCCCCTCATTTGTCTACACACTTTTCCCTCTTCTCAAATGATTTCAGAGGGTATTTCAAATTCCTTTAAGGCTCCTTCAATTGCAATATAGCACTTTGGAACTCTAATTTCTTGAGATTTTTGGTACTTGACTCTTCAACATGCCTAGACTAGTATTTTTTATGCTTAAATATTCAATAAGCCTCATCAATATTCTAGAGTATAGCTCCATCTCATAACTTATATTAAATCACCTTGAATGTTTCTCATAGGCTTTGCAATATTTTATTTTGGACTCTAAACTAGGGTTATGCATAACAACTATTTATCGCCAAATTGGCTAAAATTAGGATTTTCAAAATTTGGAATTGGCTAATATTTGGGACCCTTGACGCCCATTAGCCAAAAATTTCTAGGTGTAAATTTTTTTAGGCCGATTCGCTCCAATTTTGTAATAATTTGACCATTTTAAGTTTATATTTCCAATATTACCCCTAATAATAGTGAACCTTCTATATGTGTTTGAACACTATTCGCCTAGATTTTGAAACGGATTTGCCAAATTTTTATAAATACATTTTGGGGCTGACCCCTTATACATAACCCTACTCTAAACTTTCAATCCATATTCTTTGCTCTCTATGTGTGGTGGATTCCACCAATACTTTTACTTTTTTCTTGATGTTTGTCAACTTCTTGATTTCTATCACCACTCTTGTCCACACATTTCTTCTAGCATTCTATGAGTTTTAGTAATGTCTATGTCTTAGTAGTCAAAGAGTTTTGATGACATATCTATCTTAGAATTCAAAGATGATGTCTTAATCTTATATTTCTTCTATCAAGCTTTCAATAATCCAAAGTGTAGTCTACAATCTCTCACATCTTTTTTAACATCACAAATAATCTTAAATATCTAGAGTTTGGCTCTGGAATTATTCTCTCAATTTAATCTTCCTTCAAAATTTTAAATTTACTCCAAATTCTTCTCATACAATGTGAGAATATATGTGCCTTTGTAGAGTCTACTCAAATATAGCTTTGATACAATTATTGGATTTTTAGCCAGATTTAATCACATGTCCCAATAACCATGATCTTTAACAAACTCAACATATGAGCATTAAATATCTCTAATCAATATCAATGAGCATAACATTGATGAACTAACAATATTTATCAAAAATAAACTCACAATATTATTGATGAATCAAATATACAATTGAGAGTTGCTTAATACAATTATCTTCAATATTTCTTGATAAAAAAATACATGGAGTTTTTTCTCCATAATATATCTTTAGAATACGACTCTTCAGTACTTGACTATTACTCTTCTCATATATTACATATTTCCACACTTCAGTATATGACACTTGGAAGCATCATACACATTGACACATACCTTATAGGAAATATAAATCACACACCCTAATCTAATAACACACACTCTACTCTAACATTTGTAATATGTATAATTGTACCATGATGGTACTTTAATATAGTACCAAATATTGTAATATTATACAAAAAATCCACTAATGGAGCCTTTTGAAGAATTGAGGAGAGAAAAAAAAAGGAAAAATTTCTCATCAAATCAATAATAGAAGTTTCAAATATGATAAGCGGATATCGAGCATTTTAAATTTGTTGAACAATTTTATTTATTGGATGTTGTTAAACTTTGGAACTCTAAATAGGAGGACCAAGGTTTGAATTCAAAATGGAGCAGGATTGTACACAATTCCCATATTATTTTAAAGCTCTTGGTCCCATAGATTATTTTTGTCTCGTGAACATAATTAAAATAATTTTATTTCATTTTGTTTATTTTAGAATAAGTAAATAATTAAATAAATAAAAAATAATAATGTTTGGTGTAGTTAGAAAGGTAATAAGTCAATCCATAATTTTGATTTGACATAATATTTTTTATGTACAATATAGAAAAATACAAAAATCTAAAGATCATTTTTATTATTGATTTATAGTCAAAGCTACTAACAAAAAATATTAACAAGGTTGAGAAATATATGTAAAAGTGAATTATTTATTTTGCATTTAGATATTAATATAATTTTTCATTCATTTTAATAAATATAACTTATCTATATTTACTAGGATGAGGATCCAAATTTGAGTCTCATAGTGAACCCCACTTGTGTTGGGGAAACTTGACCCCAATTTCCTTATGCAACTTTTATAGTTGGATCTTGGAGACACTTCAGATACTTAGTACAACTCAACACACCCTTGAGCTTAACAAAACCTCTCATAGAATACAAGTAGGGTAGGGTAGGACCATATTATAATAAAAAATGTTTAGGCATAATGATTAATTTTTTAAAAATATTTGCTACATTAAAAATTTGTTTCCTTGACTCACATAAATAGAAACTCAATAAAAAATTCTAAAATAATAAAATTTAAAATATATGCAAATAAGTTTAATAAGTTATTTTTTTTAACTTGGGTTTAAGGCAAATGATGATAAAAAAAGTTTTCAAATGGTTTCATAAATATTCATAGCATCTCTATCTTGTTGTATTATTTTTATCATAGAATGAAAGACTTTTTGAGTTAATATTCACTTCTTCATAAGATAAAATGTAAAAGGGAATGGATTTCAAAATATATTAAGATAATAATTTATAATCTTAAAAATATAGCATGTTAAGATTCACAAAGCAATGCAAAATAGTCATACTACCCAAACCATAGCATATGAAGATTAAAGAGAGTGAAAAGATAATGAAAGTATAGAAAATACGGGGTAGGTAACCTTATCCATCTATAGCTAATTATAACAAATGGTCACAATTTGATAAAAATGATTAGTGGAATTGAAGTACATATTCCAATAATTACACATATCCAAACAAATTCCACAATAGCATATTATTGGTTAAATTACAAGATTTCATTCAAAAGGCAAATTTTAGGCTAATAGGTTTTTATTATAAACTTCATATTGATTATAGAATGCTAGCACATGATATAATATTTTTTATCCTTGAACAATGACAAATAGATCAAATATTTTAGCATCCTATCTTAATATAAACCAATGACCTAAGAAGAGGTCTTAGTTAGCATAATCCTCTAATGGAAGATGTACCATACCAGTTCAATCCCAAATGATGAGGATCTAGGAGTTTCTCTTCATTATCATGTAAAAGACCTCCATTAAGGTCATCCTTCTTAATCTTGTCCTTAATTTTTTATAATTCTATAAGAGAATTATTGGTAGGATGAAAAAAAATTGAAGGCATTCACGAGTGTGATTCTTCATATTTTTATAGTTTGAATCACTATCAAGCCACTTGATCTTCATTTTCATATATTTGAAATATTTTTAATGAGCATATTTGAAAATACAATTATCATATTTTCTTATAGCTATTTTAAAATTAACTAGAAGAAATAAATATGTTGAGAATAGTACATTATTTGGTACATGCAAATGTACATACAAATGTAAATTTGTTATAGATTACGGTTTGAGTCTAAATTTTAGGGGGGTGAGTTAAATTTATGTAAGTGTATATGTGTAGGATATGCACAAGTTTCATATAAGAGTGCAATTATATAAAGAGAGAAAGTGCACAAGTGTCATGTATGTAAGTGTGCAAATATGTAATATGAGCATGTGCATAAGTTCCATGTAATATGAGTGCATGTAGGAGGGTAAGTGTCATTTAGAAGTGTGTAAGTGTCATAGAGCTAAGTGTGCATGTATGTAGAAAGTGAAGAGTCTTGTATACAAGTGGAAAGATGAGAATCCAAAGGACATGAAAATATTGTCTTATGTAAATAATAGAAAGGTTGCAACTCTCAAATATGTGAGGAGTGCAATAGTCAAGTATTGAAGAGTCACCTTTCTATGTCTATATTATGGAGATAAATCTCCATACAATGTATTGGAAAAATAGTCTATAAAAAATCACCATAGCAAGCATTTATAATTGAAGCTTGTATACATATTTTGAGCAATATTATTATAAGTATTTTTATGCTTTTAAATGAATCATTTTGTCCATTTACATTAATATTTGATATTATAATGAATGTTATTATAATTTGTATTGGCCAATATATAATTCTACTCTTGATTATTTATATTAAGACCTAAGATATTGTTAATTATATTGGAACCTAAGGTAGTTTGGCTTAAAATCCAATAAAATATACATCTAAGGTTACATATTTGTATTCCTTCGAGAACATAGTAATGATATGAGCTATTATTCTAGGCATTTAATATGACATAGATATATTCTGAAGAATGATTTTGACATATTTTTACTATTTTTTCATCTAATGGTGGATATATTAGCAATCAATGTCTTAAATCTAAGAGTATAACCTTAAATGTTATCAAACTACAATCTTAAGAGTTGCAAGATATATCTAAAAGTGGCTAATATTTAGAGTATTAATTATCTTAAATGTATAATGCAACTTAGTCCATACTTTATTTGTATTTGGATCATATTTAATATTTAAAAGTAGATCAACATTAGTCATCAATGAGAATATAACAAGAGCCTACACTTACTTAAATTTATGAGATATTTTATCAAGGTACAATTTTTTTCAAGATAAATTAAATAAAGTTATTCTATAATAGTCTACTTGTTTTACTTAACCATTGACACACATTTAATTGATTATAGAATCTAGCACTCTAGGTTTAAAAGTCATTTTACAATATGTACAATGGCTAGCTATAGTGATGTTGAAATATCTATTCTTCAAAGTGTCTCTCCTATCTAAAATACTTAATTAAAATTAAATTTTCTCTCTATTGAATATTTTCTAGAAATAATATCATATGGCCTTCCTGTTAGGCATGAATCCTTCCCTTTTATTTGTGCACATGGGAATATTTTTCTAGCATAGTCATGCTCCTTAAATAGTGAATTTTTTAACTTAGGATAACTCTAAAACTAAATACATATAGGTCTTCCTTAATGATCCCATATGTTGCTTTAGGATAAACCAATACTAATCATGTCATGAGTTTTTATCTTACCTCATTAATGTAATGAAAATATAACACACTATAAAAATTGATAAACTAAAATACACACACACACACACACACACTCTTGTTCTCATATTCAAACTAGAGTCAAGCCAAAATAAAATGATTATAATGTTCTACTCTATATATGTGGAACTAACAACATTAGCATTACCCAAGAATGGGAACCTACTCTAGCAGTAGCTAAGCGTAGGCTAGTTTATAAATATTCACTCAATTTCATGAAAAAAAAAAAATTATTTATAAAAAAAATACATCATAATGGTATTATGGATCATAGTAAAACTAATGCAACAAAATAATCTATTTTGATAATTTTATCCCCTAATAAATCCATATGAAGGCATGTGTGTCTATAGTTAGTTAGTTAGTTAGTTAGTTGGATAGTTAGATAGATAGATATAAATATAGATATGTGTCTAGTATCTAGTTGAAGCATTTCAATCAAATACATAGAATTTTGATATAGTCTAATTAAATTAAATTTATATGAATCCCAATAACTATAAATATGGAAATTTTCACCCATATTAGTCATTGACAATATCTATTGATTCTTTTTTTGACTACAATGACTATCTATTAATTTATTCTATGATATTGATGGTGCATAGTGGTTGAAATTGTCTATTTAAATACCTACAAAATTAATTGTGGTGTGTTATTCCTAAATAATAAGAGCAAAAATATATATCCCAATCGGTGGTTATGATAATCATGATGGAAATAGCATCCTATTCAAAACCCAACTAACAAGAACAAGTGGCATATGAGGAACTGCCTAATGGCATGTTGACCATTGAACACAAGTCTACATATTGATTTCTTTCCACATGTGATGAGTAAAAAAGGTACCATATTTGTTACATAATCACACAAAGAGTGTTACATGTCACATTATGATGGTGTCTTTTGATAATGTATCCACTTGTTTCATTGTAACATAGACACATGTGGTTACTAGCTTACTTTGACACAACAAAAATTGGTCTTTTATAGTCAAGACATCCTAATTCATTTCTAGTACTAACATCTATTATCATGACTAATATTGTAGTTATAGTTGGATTAATGGTAAAGATCATTATGTTGTAACAAGAGTGATTCCTCTTGGTCTAACATTCACCTAAGTGGACAAGTTGTGCCCTGAAGACCTTAGCCAAGATTAAATGCCTTAGAAATAGGGTTCTTTGAGTCAACCTTTAGAAGGTTGACTCCTTTTGGTCCTAGCTAATCTAACTAATGTGGGGTTACAAACTAAAGTAAGTAATACAAAGGATTAGAAGCTAAGATAAAAGTGGTATAGATTTAGCAACATCAAGAGATATAGTCAAGAGAGTCTCACAATTTAAAATTTAGACTAAACTGCCTAACAGACTAGCTTACTTTTCTTATGCTAAAAAAATTAATCATAATAAAATCCAAGAATTATTAAGTCATTTTAGAACTAGAATAGTAAATCTAGGGAGAAATTCAAAAAGTAGAATAAATGTAACAAAATTACACATTCATATCTTTAAAAGAAATGTTTAATTACTCAGTGAGACATACATATATGTTTTTCAAAATAATTGAGCAAGAGGCTAGACAACAATCTAGTACTATTTCAAAAGGCTTATAGTCTCAATAATATATTTATGCAATTATAAACACTAAATAGCCTACCCTTAGAATGGCTTAAATTCTAGTATATATATACATTTAGTTATTTACACATGATTTCCTAGAGAGCATGTTTGAGGCCTGTCAAAGTAGGTGTGGGATGTGACTATCACATTCAAGCCATATATGCTTTGTTGATGTGTGCAATATAGATTTTAAAGTGAGGTTGGCTTGCATGTTACATCATTGGATTATAACCATATAATGGTATTCCACTCCTTTCTATTATGCTTAACTAGCCAAGCAAAGGGTAGATGTGTGACGGAGGAAGCTTTGCCTATTGAGATCTTCTAATTAAAAAGATACTTAATGGTTGATTAGCATGCATGCTCCTACTGATTCATGTAGAGGTTGGTGATGTGAAAGCATTTTTATTACTATCAGATGGTTTGTATTGGTTGAGCATTTCTTACTTTGATACCATATGTGTGTAGCAGTTTGACAATTAGTTGCATAGTGTCCTATCCTATGATAATATTTTCACATGATATTTGAGTTGCCTGTTCTTTCATAGGTACTAGGTTTTTTATTTGTCCTTAATTGTGTTGTCCTTGACTAGTGTTATGTCATGAGTGTTCATGTTGACCATTGTTAGAACCTTGTCCTTGTCCTTTACCTTTGCATTGACCATGTCCTCAACCATGGCTTCTGTTGTCTTTACTCTTTGAAAATTTTGCATCTTCACCCACATAAAAGGCTAAGTTGCCAAGGTCAAAACTAGTGCTTTTGTATCAAAGGTTTTATCAAGTTTAACAATTTTTTTTTCTAAGGCTTCAAAGTTCAGAGTTTTAAAGGTTCTACTAGTTGATAAAATAGAAAGCAAGTTCTTGTAGTCTAGAATGTGAAGACATGACTAAATGAGGAAAGCCCATGTGATACATTGATTTTTGAAGTCTTTATCAATGAATTGTTTAATAGGGTGAAGGAGGTTGATGGTGGAAATGGAGTGTCCTTTTTGCATATTTATTTGATTCATGTTGAGGACAAGATGAAAAAATTCTAGGTCAGATTTGGTGTCAGTTTTTCTTGAAGACTTCAAGAATTGGCCTATGTTATGCTTGTCTTCATCAATAAAATTATGAAGTTAATATTTTGTGATAAGTAGGATATCGCCACAAATTTTGTCATCATCTATATGCCATTTTTCTAGAGCAACAACATATGTGGGTGGTGTGGGATTTTCATCTAGATGGTTGCACCATAGGTTCTCAAATTTTGCAGTTATCCTAAGGCATGTGAACCATTGATCCCAATTATCCTTAAATTTGAGGATACATCCAAGATTTTGTTTCAAGTTGGAAATCATTATGATCTATGACACTACAAAGACCTAAAAGAGGTGTGTCAATGTGTGAACAAGGAAAAAATTTAAAACCAATGGATGGTAGATTTGAAATGGGTTTTTCTTAAAACCCAAGTTGGATTTTCATTTCATAGAAAAAGGTGCCCTGATGATGGAGAAATTTAATTCTAAAGGCTTAGTTTAAATTTTAATTTATTTAAAATTTAAATTAAAATTTTAAAATTAAATAAAAGGATTTTTGCTCCTTTCTTATTGGCATTGCCGACGTCATGAGGGAAATGTTAAAAGGGCTGACGTATTCGCATTGAAGGATGACTTATATAAATAAGCCAAAGGTTTTCCATTTAATAAACCTAAGTCGTGTCGCATGATTTTCGAAAACCAAAAGTATTTCTGCATCCGAATATTGTGCAATGAATTTTGTGGAGTGTGACATGGGTAGTCAAATCGTGGATGGTCAAAGTTTTTGCGTCTTGTGAGGAAAGTGCATGTGGATTAAGGAAGAGAGTTCCCAAGGCACTCATGTGGGTAGTGTTAGATCGCGTGGCTTAGTTGCCACTTGATAGCACGATGGGCAGAGGTTTGAAATGCCAAGGCCCTTCGAGGACTCCTTTGAGGTATGCACTCCAACTCTGATATTTGCGGGGGTAAATATTTTAATTAAAATATTTGCTTGCTAAGATTTGATTATGATTTTTGTGGGAGATATAAGATTGAGCAAACTTTAATATTTTAATAAGGTTTGATATTTGATTAATGTGAGATATTGCCTAAGAAAGCTTTTTGATTATTTTTGAGTGCAAAAGTGTTGAAAGGAAGGATATAAAATATTTGATTTATTTTATGGTATAAGTGGTTTTTGAAGTGACAAGCTTATGCAATGTTTTGATTTATTTTATTTTATGGTACAAGTGGTTTTAGGAGTGATAAGGAAGTTGTGCATTAATTATTAAGAAGGTTTTCTAATTAAAATCCTTGGTAAATATTATTGTGAAGTGGAGTAATGTTGATTATTTTGTGATCTTCTAACCCTTGTGAAGATTGGTAAAATAATATTGTGATTGTGGCAGATTTCCAAAGAGGCTTCTTCATATTCATAAAAGGTATGGGCACATTCTCCTATTGATTGATTATGGTGGTTAATTTCTGAAAATATCTTTGGAGTGAAAGGATTGATTGTGGTTTCCTTTTCAAAAGTGATTGGTTTAATGCTTAAAGGTTTTCAGGATTGAGAGTTGTGATTAAACCTTGTTTTATAAGCATTGTTGTTGGAGCCCATTGGTTGTGCAAAGAACTTGAACTTGAGTTAGAAAATAACATGAGTATCATTTTTATGTGAGATTTGTTGTTGAGCATTGTTGGAAACATTTTGAGTTGGTTGATACATGCTTGGACTAGGGTTTGTGAGAAAGGGTTGTTCATTGAGGTGATTGGTTGAGTTGAGTTTATTGAACCTAGTCAAGTGGATGCATGTGGTTGTTCAAGTTCCATAAAACAAACTATTATATATTTTGGATTTGAGTTGAGATTGAGATTTGAGAATAGAACATATTGAGTCTCTAACAATTCTCTTTATGATTATATGATATTGGACAAGTTCTGTGTGATCTTGTTAAGCATATTTGAGACAAGTATTTGAGAAGGCTTGTGGACTAATTTTGAGTAAGCTTTTGTGGAATCTTGCTATGTAGATTTCAGCAAGTCCTAGAGAGGACTTATTGAATAGATTTGGAGAAGTTATGTGTGGACTTGTTGAGCAGATTTGAGTAGGTTTTGTGTGGACCTATTGAACATATTTGAGCAGATTTTGTGTGGACCTATTGAGCAAATTTGGATAATTTTTGAGTGATCTTGTTGAGCATATATGAGAAGGTTTTGAGTGAACCTATTGACAGATATTTGGAGGTGACAGAGCTTTGGAGGTGATAGAGTACAGAGGATAGAGTCTTAGTGGATAGAGATCCAGCAGCCAGGACAAATGAAGATATATATGAGTGAGAAGTCTTCAAGTGGAGAGAGATCCACCAGTCAGTGCAACAAAGATATAGAGTCTTATATAATATCACTAGCCAGAGCAAAAGGAGAAAGAGTTCTCCTATGGAAGAGATCCACAAACTTGAGATTAGGGGATCAGGATATCCTTTGGATAGAGATTCATAAACATTGTACTTGGTAAGGATTTCCAAAATATTACTTGAGAAATATTTAGAAGAAATATTTTTCTATGGAGGTAGCCACATTGGGTGAACCATGTTAAAAATGATGTCTTTCATGTGTGTGATGCTTTGTGTGACATTAATTATTTTATTAATGTTGATGCTACTATTTGGGAAAAAGTTTTATGTTATACTATTCACCCCCCTCTCAGTATAAGCACATTTTCTTCAATTGGTATCAGAGCGGGTCTCTCCGTGAAGAGTCTAACAACTTGGAAGAGGATCCTTCGATAGCACACATGACTTCAGAAAGTGAAGAAGAGAGTAGGTTTGATATAAAATAAGAATTCTTTGTTGCTCTTAGAAAATTGAAAATACTTAAAGGGAAAAATTCAAACTTGAAAGAACAAATTTAGGAAGATGAAGAGGCAAGAGTGGAACTTATACAGAACTGTTGTGGCTGCTCCACAACGTACCCCAAAATTGGGGACCCACCTTTTTTGCATGTGTTCCAAGAAGACTGAAGTGGCCCATTTGCTAAGGATCAAAGAAAAAGCAAAATACCACAAGGAGGAAAAAGTGTCGCGATATCGCGACATGTTGCACCATCGCGGCCAAAATAGAAAAAGTGTCGCGATATCGCGACATGTTGCAGTTTCGCGGCCAAAAGAGAAAAAGTGTCGTGATATCGCGACATGTTGCACCATCGCGGCCAAAGATAGAAAAAGTGTCGCGATATCGCGACATGTTGCACCATCGCGGCCAAAATAGAAAAAGTGTCGCGATATCGCGACATGTTGCACCATCGCGACCAAAATAGAAAAAGTGTCGCGATATCGCGACATGTTGCACCATCGCAGCCAAAGGAGAAAAAGTGTCGCGATATCGCGACATGTTGCAGTTTCGCGGACAAAGGAGAAAAAGTGTCGCGATATCGCGACATGTTGCATTGTCGACCCCATATAGGAAAAAGTGTCGCGATATCGCGACATGTTGCGTTTTCGCGATTCAAAGCAAAGAGAAAGAGCTAGAAAGAAAAAGTGTCGCGATATCGCGACATGTTGCATTTTCATGATTCAAAGCAAAGAGAGAGAGCTAGAAAGAAAAAGTGTCGTGATATCGCGACATGTTGCATTTTTGTGATTCAAAGCAAAGAGAGAGAGCTAGAAAGAAAAAGTGTCGCGATATCGTGACATGTTGCATTTTCACGACCATACAAGACAAGAAAGAACAAGAAAAGAAAAGTGTCGCGATATCGCGACATGTTGCATTTTCACGACCAAATAAGACAAGAAAGAGGAAGAAAAGAAAAGTGTCGTGATATCGCGACATGTTGCGTTTTCATGGCCGTACAGAAAAAGTGTCGCGATATCGTGACATGTTGCATTTTCACGATTCAAAGCAAAGAGAGAGGGAAGAAAGAAAAAGTGTCACGATATCGTGACATGTTGCATTTTCGTGACCAAATGAGAAAAGAAAGAACTAGAAAGAAAATGTCATGATATCGCGACATGTTGCATTTTCGTGGCCAAAAGAAGGAAAAAGTGTCATGATATCGCGACATGTTCCAGTTTCGCCAAGGTAATGGACCTGCATCAACGTGGACATAAGGAAAAAATCTAATGAATAAGACAAAGCGTTACATGATCATTTAAGATGGTCATTACACATGGAGGGAAACGGATGCAAGCCCATGTGGAGAAACGCAGCGAAGGGCCACAAAATGGAAACCAAAGCACACGCATAGAAGGGAAGGTGAAACGAACAGTCAGAGAAGGTGAATCGAGCAGTCATCGGAAAATGAAGCGAACCGTCATGGAAGAAGAAACAATGTTTTTAGAAGTTTAAATACGCCATTCAAAGAGGCCAGAAAGGGGGTCGGAAACCACTGCAAGCAGAGTTGCAGAGCTGAAGGCGAGGAAGCCATTTTGGACCTGTTTGAGTTGTTTCTCTTCCATAGACTGGTTTGGAAAAACTAGAGATTCTGCTATTGTAAAATGACATATTTTTAATGCAGAAGTGTTCAGAAATTTGCATCTTGTGGGCAAGAAAGAAGGAGATTTTCTTTGCATGCTATGGATTTAATGTTTATTCTTTCATTTTTTCAGATTTCGAATTTATAGATAATGTTAAATGCCATCTTTTTGGGTTACATTAGGCGAATATTTGAAATCTGAAATGTTATTTCGTACCCTAGGAACCAGCACTTAGTCTATGGGGATTGTGCATGTTTTGCAAGTCCAATAGGTTAGGTTGCATGCATGGAGACCTCACATCTTCGGTTTTGTCGGAACAGGATAGCATCATACTGAATGTGTTCTATTTTCAATTTTTTGCATTTCTTTTTCATTTTCTGCATTTTATTTTTCCAGAAAGTTTAACTTATTTAAAATAAACATTTAAAAATTACAAAATCCAAAAAAAAACAATGAACAATCACTAAAGCTTCATGATGAAATAAACCAACATTGCCCCTTGTTTACAGTTACTTGCAATCACTAAGGTGTTCCAAGCATTTAAATTGAATATCTTTATTTGAGATTACTAATACACATATGCAAATGCTAATACAACGGAGACCTTGGAGAAGTTGTTTGTTTAACTTCTTTGCAAGAGGGGATTTGGAACCCAAATCCTAAAGGAGAGTTGTACTTTCACAACTGGGTGAAAATACCACTCAACAGATTGGCGCTAGAAGGAGGGCCGAATCGGTTTATTTCATTGTCCTAACGCTTTTTGATTGTTCATACAGGAATAAGATGTTTTGAATAAGGTGTTTTGATTGTGCATTGTTTTAGAATATTGCTTTGTCAAGGTTCCTTCTTTCATGACTAACAAATTGATTTTGAAGTTATTCTTTGAATTTCATTAATTACAGGATTTTCTTTGTCTCGTAGGTTTTTCTTGGAGGTACTGAGAGTTTTTTAGGGTTCTTGTAGGGTTATCATCATCGATTTTGAATCAAATGGCCCAACCTCCACCACCTCCTTGGTACGGAGCCCATAACATTCCTTTGAATATTGCAGGGGATATTCACGAGATCCCTAGGAATATAGAGAGATTTTTGCCCAAATACAAACCGGATGGCCCAAGGACCGCAGAAGAACATATTCAAGCCTATAGGGATGTTTTGATAAGATTGCACGTTCAACATGAAGATGTGGCTTGTAGACTCTTCCCCATGAGCCTAGACCAAGTGGCTTACGAATGGTATATTTGCTTACCTACTCGGTTCCATTACGTCATGGACGCAAATGGAGGATGCTTTTGTCAACCAATTCAGGTCACCATTAGATCCCACAATCATCTATAATCAGTTCATTACATGCAAAAGAGGCCAGGGTGAGCCAATCCAAACTTTTAATCAGAGATTTCAGAAGTGCTATAATAGAGCAATTCGACATTTTGCCATTGATCCCGCAGTAGCTTTGCAAATATATTTTGGGGCATTGGATCCTATGACGGCAATGTTTGCAAGGTGAAATCCTCAAGTTACCACGCTTGCTCTAGCCTACAATGAAGCTATGACCATTGAACAACAAATGACACCACAGGGTTATGGGTTTTCCCAGATGCCTATGGTAGGACAATATGGTCCATATGGTCAAGCTCCTATGATGAATCAGATCATGGCACCACAAATATCAGGCATAAATGCTTTGCCTTATCAACAACTATATTCATCAACACCCGCTTACGCACCCATTCCAATTCAACCAATCACATCCATTCCCCCCATTCCTTCATTTTTGCAAAATAGTCAGCAGACTATGCAAGGAGCCAATCCGGTTAATTCTCAAGCTATAGTTCCTTTCCCCAATCCAATTCCGATTCAAAGTGTGAATCCCTACGCAAATCAAGTGGCTCAAAATCCAACTCAAATGTTAAGTCAAGATCTCACCAATTACGCAAATCCTATTGGAACTAGCAATAACATACCTCAACCAAAAGAGATTTATTCAGAGGTTGAAGAACTCAAAAAGATGATTCACAAATTGAGTAATGATTTGGTTCAAAAATAGAAGTATGAATCCCATGCCCCTCACCCAAATCAAAATTTCAACAATAGAGGGAGACAGTGGAATGCGAAGCCAAACAATGGGGGTGTGCCTTCCCCTATTGCTAATCAGATAGATACTTCTGCAGGACCAAGTCACTCTAGTTCCATTCTTAATATTTCTGATTTTGCATGGGAAAACGGGTGTAGATTGCATAATACAAAGACGCATAATGAAAGGAATTGTCCCAAAATAGCTAGGTATACCCATTGTCTCCAAGCTCAAGTGGATGATTTGGAACTTGTGCCAAATGAGGGTCCACCCCAACATCAACAAGGAGTGGACAACGTTTTGGTGGTGGAAACTCTATATCGTCAAGAGAGTGAGAATGAGGAAGGTGAAGATGAATGGGATGAGAAACACGTTGATGAATCAGAAGATGAAGAAGAGGTACTTGAGCATCACGACTTGAACTTGGAGGATGATTACTATGATTCATGGAAGAAATGGGAAGAATATGATCAATCTAAATCTTCTAATAAACTTGTTGCGTCAATTAATATGCAGGATAACTCAATTGCTTCCTCACATGAGGATACTATAAATCCTGTACAATTTGAGAAAGTTTTGGAAGAGGAATTCGAATCTCATCAAATTTTGGAACATGATAAGGATTCTACAACCATGAATCAAGAAGGAGAGTCATTTGCTTTAGATTCCTTGGGAGGAAAAGAAATTGAAAATCTTGATCCAATTACTTGTGCTACAATGATTATGCCATTTCAAAATGAGAAAATTACAAAACCTAAATCATTTGGGTTTGATATCATTGATGATCCAATTGAAAATCTCACGTTACCCAAAACAACCCAAGTGATTGATCATGGAAATGTGTTAGTTAACCCACCCCTAGATAGACAAGACTTATGGTTTGAAAGGGATGGACGTATTTTCGATTGGGTACCTAAGTTTGGTGCCTTTGATAAACAAGTCGTGGAGAAAGAACAAGTGCTACAGGATGATGAATGTCATGAGAGAAAAGAGGAATTTTCAAATCCTCTTCAAGTAAGGTCAAATGAAAGCGGGCCAAAGGTAAAATCTCACCGTTTTGGTTTCACCATGCAAAATTCGAATGAAGGTTTGCCTAATGAATGGTTTGATTCAAATATTATTAATGTTATGGCTTTATTGAATGAAAATGAAAGCTTATTTCTACACCATGAATCAAAGTGCGGAATGGACATCTTAAAGAATAGACATAAAAGAATTGAACATCAATCATTGTCTAATCAATTTGAAAACTTGAAGCTCCACCATAGGATTATTAATGAAACTAAATCAAATTGGTATGGTGAGAGGGGCAAGTGGAGGTTTGGTTCTTTGTTTGGTTTGATCTTGTTTTTGTTGGATTCTCGCAAAACTTGGTATGCGTATCACGTCATATGTCTTTTAAAGAATTCTAATCAGGTTTGGGATCCGAGAAAATGATAATCCAAACTTTTTGTACATTTGTATATACTTTTGGTTTTCGTGTTTTGGTTTTGGAATGGATCTCATTTTGGTTTTAAGTTTTGTGTGTTGGTCCTTTGGACATTTTTGGTTTGTCAACTTAGGTCCTTATGAATGTTGACTAAGACTTGGAGAATATGAAACATCGGAATTGTATTGCAGAAAGCTCCACGAATATTGCAAACACATTAAAGAATATCATTTGGAACTTGTGATGCATGAAGTTGTCAGTTTTTCACATTATGGTAAAGTAGGTGATATATACTCCATCCGCATTTCAAAAGGAGCAATGCATTCATATCTCATATTACATTCCGCATTGCATATACATTTCATCTCAGTTGCATCTTCATCTCATGTACAATCATTGAAAAGGTGTCGAATCCTCTTAGGGTTATTACATAACATATATTAAAAGGATCCTAAGGTTGGGAACCGATGCCCGAACTATCTTGAACCAAGCACGTTCTACGCATATTAAAGAGAATCTTGAGCAAAATGGTCAAAACCATACTTGGAAGAAAAGGTGAGGCGAAAGGAATATTTCGTGTCTGTCCTATCATGCAACATAATCCTTAAAACAGTGGTTTTTACCACTCCCATAATGCTTAAAGCCTAAAATCAGAGTAGTAAGGATAGGGTTAAATCCTCATCGAACTTAGGTTGAGGATCCAATTCCCCAAAGCTCTGATTTGACCTTCATGGAGTAGTAAGGATAGGGTCTAATTCTCATCTCGCTTAGGTTGAGAATCTGATTCCCCAAAGCTTCTATTTTGCTCATTCAAGAATTTGAAATTCCAAAGCAAATATTTTTTCATTTCTTTATTAATATTGGATTGGAAGGATCGTACTACATGTCCCTTGCAAGGATGGGTAGTCATCCCCAAGGTCCAAGAAATCAAAAGTAGAGCCAAATCATGGATTATGGGGTTAATCTCCACCGGGGCTATAGACGCCTGGCTGGCAGTGGAGTATGCTCATGCGTGGCAACATGTCTTGTCTAAAAACAAGACCACTGACTGCTCAAACGGACAGGCTAGCTTGACAGCTTTCATCCATAACAGGTTAAATCATTTTGTTCAAGATGAGGTAATGAACTCCAGATCGGAGTAGTAAGGATAGGGTTAAATTCCCATCTCGCTTAGGTTGGGAATCCTATTCCCCAAAGCTCTGATTTCACTTACACTTGCACATGGGTTCAAGATGGTAGTGACACATAACCAACTTTGGGATCTAATAAATTAATTCAGTATGCACATATTTGGTCCTAAGAGGGTTTGATAGTTTTGATATGTTTGTTCATGATACTAGAAGGTTTGAGCCTTTGCAAAGCAGGTTGTTATATCTCTAGCATCTTCATCATACATCAAATCCTGCACAAATCATTCATAGCCTTGCATACGAATCATAAGTGAAACTGACAATGGAATGTTGATCAATTTCAAACGATAGGGAATGAAGCACATTGCACACACCGAGCTGATGCTTAATAATTCTAATGCTTCATGTATTTCTCGTCTAGTTTCATTCTTGGGATATTTTCTGACGCTTGTATTTGAGTCTGTGTTTTCAAGTTGAGTTCTCACCGAAATGCTCAGGAGCATTTCCCAGTAGAGTCGCCATTTGTTGTGGCTGCTCCACAACGTACCCCAAAATTGGGGACCCACCTTTTTTGCATGTGTTCCAAGAAGACTGAAGTGGCCCATAGGCTAAGGATCAAAGAAAAAGCAAAATACCACAAGGAGGAAAAAGTGTCGCGATATCGCGACATGTTGCACCATCGCGGCCAAAATAGAAAAAGTGTCGCGATATCGCGACATGTTGCAGTTTCGCGGCCAAAATAGAAAAAGTGTCGCGATATCGTGACATGTTGCACCATCATGGCCAAAAAAGAAAAAGTGTCGCGATATCGCGACATGTTGCACCATCGCGGCCAAAATAGAAAAAGTGTCACGATATCGCGACATGTTGCACCATCGCGGCCAAAATAGAAAAAGTGTCGCGATATCGCGACATGTTGCAGTTTCACGGCCAAAGGAGAAAAAGTGTCGCGATATCGTGACATGTTGCAATTTCACGGATAAAGGAGAAAAAGTGTCGCGATATCGCGACATGTTGCATTTTCGACCCCGTACAGAAAAAAGTGTCGCGATATCGCGACATGTTGCATTTTCGTGATTCAAAGCAAAGAGAAAGAGCTAGAAAGAAAAAGTGTCGCGATATCACGACATGTTGCATTTTCGTGATTCAAAGCAAAGAGAAAGAGCTAGAAAGAAAAAGTGTCGCGATATCGCGACATGTTGCATTTTCGCGATTCAAAGCAAAGAGAGAGAGCTAAAAATAAAAAGTATCGCGACATGTTGCATTTTCGCGACCATACAAGACAAGAAAGAACAAGAAAAGAAAAGTGTCGCGATATCGCGACATGTTGCATTTTTGTGACCAAATAAGACAAGAAAGAGCAAGAAAAGAAAAGTGTCGCGATATCGCGACATGTTGCATTTTCACGGCCATACAGGAAAAAGTGTCGCGATATCACGACATGTTGCATTTTCATGATTCAAAGCAAAGAGAGAGGGAAGAAAGAAAAAGTGTCGCGATATCGCGACATGTCGCATTTTCGCGACCAAATGAGAAAAGAAAGAACTAGAAAGAAAAAGTGTCGCGATATCGCGACATGTTGCATTGTCACGGCCAAAAGGAGAAAAAGTGTCGCGATATCGCGACATGTTCCAGTTTCGCCAAGGTAACGGACCTGCATCAACGTGGACATAAGGACAAAATCTAATGAATAAGACAAAGTGTTACATGATCATTTAAGATGGTCATTACACACGGAGGGAAACGGACGCAAGCCCATGTGGAGAAACGCAGCGAAGGGCCACAAAATGGAAACCAAAGCACACGCATAGAAGGGAAGGTGAAACGAACAGTCAGAGAAGGTGAACGAGCAGTCATCAGAAAACGAAGCGAACCGTCATGGAAGGAGAAACAATTTTTTTAGAAGTTTAAATACGCCATTCAAAGAGGCCAGAAAGGGGGGTTGGAAACCGCTGCAAGCAGAGTTGCAGAGCTGAAGGCGAGAAGGCCATTCTGGACCTGTTTGAGTTGTTTCTCTTCCACAAACTGGTTTGGAAAAACCAGAGATTTTGCTATTGTAAAATGACATATTTTTAATGCAGAAGTGTTCAGAAATTTGCATCTTGTGGGCAAGAAAGAAGGAGATTTTCTTTGCATGCTATGGATTTAATGTTTATTCTTTCATTTTTTCAGATTTCGAATTTATAGATAATGTTAAATGCCATCTTTTTGGGTTACATTATGCGAATATTTGAAATCTGAAATGTTATTTCGTACCCTAGGAACCAGACACTTAGTCTATGGGGATTGTGCATGTTTTGCAAGTCCAATAGGTTAGGTTGCATGCATGGAGACCTCACATCTTCGGTTTTGTCGGAACAGGATAGCATCATACTGAATGTGTTCTATTTTCAATTTTTTGCATTTCTTTTTCATTTTCTGCATTTTATTTTTCCAGAAAGTTTAACTTATTTAAAATAAACATTTAAAAATTACAAAATCCAAAAAAAAAAATGAACAATCACTAAAGCTTCATGATGAAATAAACCAACATTGCCCCTTGTTTACAGTTACTTGCAATCACTAAGGTGTTCCAAGCATTTAAATTGAATATCTTTATTTGAGATCACTAATACACATATGCAAATGCTAATACAACGGAGACCTTGGAGAAGTTGTTTGTTTAACTTCTTTGCAAGAGGGGATTTGGAACCCAAATCCTAAAGGAGAGTTGTACTTTCACAACTGGGTGAAAATACCACTCAACAAGAACCTTAAAAAATTCAAGATTAAGGTAGAAGAAGGAAAGAAGATTGATCAAGATATGTCGGATCTATTGAGAGCCAAGGAAACAAAATGTGGAAGATTGGAAGCATAAATTGTTCTCCTAAGGAACAAACTGGAAGGGATCAAGATACTACAAAATACATAATATGTGAAACTAAAGGAGGAATCAAGCTTCCAAAAGGCAGAAACTTTAAACAAAGAAAAGCAAGCAAAGGACATCAGAAAGTAGGAAAGCAAAGAAGAACCCTCGATAAGATTTAATTACAAGAAGAGGATGACTTATTCATAATATCCAAGACCTCCAAATAGGTTACATAACTTATTTCATGGTCATTGTTTTTCTTGCAATAAATATGGTCATATAGCTACACACTATATTCATCATGCAAGATACAATAGAAATTTCAATTCCTTTGCACCTCTCATGGATGATGATGTTATATTTTACAAATGCAATAATTTTGGGCACAAGGCTAGGTGGTGTAAAATGATATTTCCTGAGTCTAGAAAAACAATTCCAACATCTAGAAAGGATGAAAGAAAAAATGTCACAGCCAAATCTATGTTAGTCCAAACAGCCATGCATGCTCAAAATAAAGAAGAACAATGGTATCTGGCTAGTGGTTTCTCTAGTCACATGACAATATAAAAAGATAAATTCATTGTTCTAAAGCAAAAAAATAAAGGATCAGTAAGTTTTGGTGATAATGGATCAGTTAGGATTGTTGGGAGAGGCACTCTAAGTCTAGACAATAAAAACAAATAGAAAATGTTTTGTATATCAAAGGGTTAAAACATAATCTACTGAGTATAAGTCAACTTTACGATCAAGTATATATGGTTACCTTCCATCCAGATATATGTGAGATAAGGAAAACATAAACATGAATAATCATTGCAAATATAAGAATAACCCCAAACAACTTGTACATGCTCAATGAGATCAATGGGGAAAGTGTTTTATATCACAAGAAGATGAGAGTTGGTTGTGGCATAGAATATTGGGTTATTTGAATTTTGACAACATAGTCAACATAAGTAATAAATAGGCAATCAAAGATCTACCCAAGATAAGAAGACCTCAAAACACAATTTGTGCACCTTGCCAACATGGAAAGCAAACTAGGACAACTTACAAAACAAAAGGTTATATGTCATCTAAGCCCTTGAGGTTAATACATACTGATTTGTGTGGTCCTACTAGAACACAAAGTATTCAGGGTGAGAGTTACTTCATGTTGTTTGTAGATGATTATTCCATAATGGTTTGGGTAACTTTCCTAAAAGAAAATTCAAAAGCCTTCGAAAAATTTAAAGCATTCAAGAAGTTGGTTGAAAATGAAACATGCAAAAGGATTAAGTGTCTACGATCTAATAGAGGAGAGTTTATTTTAGATGAGTTTTTATAGTTTTGTGAACAACATGGAATCGAGAGAGAATACTTAACAGCAAGAACTCCCCAACAAAATGGAGTAATTGAAAGGAAAAATAGGACTCTTGAAAACATGGCTAGAGCTATGTTAAATGAATCTAAATTTTTAGATGGTTTTTGGAAAGAAGCAATATCTACAGTTGTGTACATAATTACTAGTGCTTAATTAATGTTAAATCATCACAAGTCTCCTTATGAGATTTGGAAGGGAAGGCCTGCTACTGTAAAACATTTCAATATTTTTGGAAGCAAATGTTACATAAGACGAGAAGATCATAATTTAGGAAAACTTGATCCAAGATGTGATGAGGGAATCTTTCTTGGTTATTCCATAAAAATCAAGGCATACAGATGTTACAATAAAATAACATGCACTGTGGTGGAAAGTATGAATGTAATAGTTGATGAGAAGATAGATTCCAGAGAGCCAATTTAGAAAGCGATATACCAAGAATATTGATGTTGTCAAGAAGAATTTTGTGAGGAATCAGATAATGATGAAGAAGAAACACAAATGTTTCTTCCTAAGACTCCTTCCAGGTATGTATAGAAACATCATCCAAAATATCAAATCATTGGGAATCCAAATGAAAGACAGACAAGGAGAAGAATAATAAAACCATCTCAACAAGCTAATTTTTCTTTGCTATCTAAGATTGAACCAAAATATTTCTCTCAAGCTAGTGAAGATGAATTTTGGGTTAAAGCAATGAATGAAGAATTAGATCAGATTGAGAAGAGCAGAAATTGGAAAATTGTTCCACGACCAAAGGATAAAAATGTGATTGGCACAAAATGGAACTTCAAAAATACATTGAATGAAGATGGACAAGTTGTCAGAAATAAAGCAAGGTTAGTATGCAAAGGTTATGCACAAGTAGAAGAAATTGATTTTGATGAAACCTTTGCTCCAGTTGCACGACTTGAAGCTATAAGGATGTTTTTAGCTTTTAAAAGTTTCAAGAACTTAAAGGTATATCAAATGGATGTTAAGTCAGCTTTTCTAAATGGGATTCTAGAAGAAGAGGTCTACATTGAATAGCCAAAGGGATTCATACTGGAAGATACACCAGATCAGGTATGCAAATTAAAAAAGGCATTGTATGGTTTAAAGCAAACTCCCAGAGCATGGTACTCAAGATTGGATAAGTATCTACAAGAATAGGGATTCAGTAAAGGAATAGCATATAGTCATTTTTATATCATAAATAAAGGAAATGATCTTCTAATAATGGTTGTTTATGTTGATGACATAATTTTTGGGGGAAAAAATGAAAATATGTGCAAAGAATTTGCTAGGAATATGCAAAGTGAATTTGAGATGTCAATGGTTGGTGAATTATCCTTATTTATTGGTCTTTAGATTTCACAATCAGGAAATCGAGTGTTTTTGTATCAAGCCAAGTATATCAAGGATATGTTAAATAAATTCAGATTAGAATATTGCAAACCAATAAGTACTCCTATGGTCACAAGGTGCAAGTTGATTAAGGATGATGAATCTCCAGAGGCAAATCATAGACTATACAGATCCATGATTGGCAGCTTATTATATGTCACAACTACAAGACCAGACATAGTACATTCAGTGGGATTAGTGGTAAGATTTCAAGCAACACCTAAGGAAACACATGTGGCAGCAGTAAAAAGAATTTTCAGGTATCTAAAAAGGACTATGGATTTTGTACTTTGGTATCCCAAAAGTGATAGTTTCACACTCACAGCATATACAGATGCAGATTGGGCCGAAAACATTGATGACATAAAAAGCACAAGTTGAGGAGCTTTCTTTCTTGGAGAAATTCTAGTCTCCTAGTTAAGCAAGAAGCAGGTTTCAGTATCACTATCTACAGTATAGACATAATATATTGCAGCAGTAGCCAGTTGTACAAAGGTGTTATGGATGAAGAGAAATTTAGAAGACTTCAAGATAAAGCATGATCAACCCATTCCTATACTATGTGATAATACCAGTGCCATATGTATCACAAAAAATCTGGTAATGCACTCTAGGGCAAAGCACATTCCAATTAAGTATTATTTTCTAAGAGAACAAGTGTCAGATAAATAGGTCATATTGGAGTATGTCACTACAAATGAACAAATAACAGATATTTTCACTAAGCCACTCTCAAAGGATACTTTTGAGTATCTTCAAGAAAAATTGGGAGTGAGACTCCCACCCCAGAATTAACCACCTCATGTGGAGGTGGGGGAGGGACTAAGCTAAGAGGCTCATTCTTAGCCCCGAACCCCAAAGGTGACCCTTTGCCATTGATGTCAAAGGGGGAAAGATTTGTGTATTGGGGAGAGATTTGATATGAGGAGATATTTGAGAGAGTATTGAGCCAGGGGTAGCAAAGTCCCATGGGGAGCAGAAAAGAAGGTTAGGTTTTAGTAAAATGAATATGGGTTGTCATCAATGACAAAGAGGGAGATTATTGGACATTTTGAGTCCCTAAGCTAAAAGTTGTCATTGATGTCAAAAGGACCTATGTAAGTAAGCACTATGATTTTTATCCACAAAGAGCTTCATGGGATGCAAAGGTTTTGATCAAAGGTTCTAGAAGGGATGCATGACATTTGGTTCCAAAAGGATCTTCAAGGGAGGCTTAGCAAAAGGTTTTTATGAAAACCAAGGAAGGCAAGGAAATGTTTTATTTAAAACCAATGGATGGTAGATTTGAAATGGGTTTTTCTTAAAACCCAAGTTGGTTTTTATTTTCATCAAAAAAGGTGCCCCGATGATGGATAAATTTAATTTTAAAGGTTTAGTTTAAATTTTAATTTATTTAAAATTTAAATTTAAATTTTAAAGTTAAATAAAAGATTTTTTCCTCCTTTCTTATTGGCATCGTCGATGTCATAATGTTAAAAGGGCCAACATATTCGCATTGAAGGATGGCTTATATAAATAAGCCAAAGGTTATCCATTTAATAAACCTAAGTCGTGTCCCATGATTTTTGAAAACTGAAAGTATTTCTACATTCGAATATTGCATAGTGAATTTCATGGAGTGTGACGTGGGAAATCAGGTCATGGATGGTCAAAGTTTTGGTGCCTTGTGAGGAAAGCACACACAACTTAAGGAATAGAGTGCCCAAGGCACTCACATGGGCAGTGTTAGCTCACGCATCTTAGTTGTCGCTTGGCAGCATGGTGGGCAGAGGTTCGAAATTCCAAGGCCCTTCGAGGGCTCCTTTGAGGTATGCACTTCGACTTCGATATTTGTAGGGGTAAATATTTTAATTAAAATATTTGCTTGCTAAGGTTTGATTATGATTTTTGTGAGAGATATAAGGTTGAGAAAGATTTAATATTTTAATAAGGTTTTATATTTGATTAATGTGAGATATTGCCTAAGAAAGCTTTGTGATTATTTTTGAGTGCAAAAGTGTTGAAAGGAAGGATATAAAATATTTGATTTATTTTATGGTATAAGTGGTTTTTGGAGTGACAAGGTTATGCAATGTTTTTATTTATTTTATTTTATGGTACGAGTGGTTTTAGGAGTGATAAGGAAGTTGTGCATTAATTCTTAAGAAGGTTTTCTAATTAAAAGACTTCATAAATATTATTGTGAAGTGGAGTAATGTTGATTATTTTGTGATATTCTAACCCTTGTGAAGATTGGCAAAAGAATATTGTGATTGTGGCAGATTTCCAAAGAGGCTTCTTCATCTTCATAAAAGGTATGGGCACATTCTCTTGTTGATTGATTATGGTGGTTGATTTCTAAAAATGTCTTTGGAGTGAAAAGGATTAATTGTGGTTTCCTTTTCGAAAGTAATAGGTTTAATGCTTCAAGGTTTTCTAGAATGAGAATTGTAATTAAACCTTGTTTTATAAGCATTGTTGTTGGATCCCATTGGTTGTGCAAATAACTTGAAATTGAGTTAGAAAAGAACATGAGTATCATTGTTATGTGAGATTTGTTTTTGAGCATTGTTGGAAACATTTTGAGTTGGTTGATACATGCTTGGACTAGGGTTTGTGAGAAAGGGTTGTTCATTGAGGTGATTGGTTGAGTTGAGTTGATTGAGCCTAGTCAAGTGGATGCATGTGGTTGTTCAAGTTCCATAAAATAAACTATTCTATATTCTAGATTTGTGTTGAGATTGAGATTTTATAATTAAACAAATTGAGTCTCTAAAAATTCTCTTTATGATTCTATGAGATTGGACAAGTTCTGTGTGAGCTTGTTAAGCGGATTTGAGACAAGTCTTTGAGAAGGCTTGTAGACTGATTTTTAGTAATATTTTGTGGAAGTTTGCTATGCATATTTAAGCAAGTCCTAGAGAGGACTTATTGAGAAGATTTGGACAAGTTATATGTGGACTTGTTGAGAATATTTGAGTAGGTTCTGTGTGGACCTATTGAGCATATTTGAGCAGGTTCTGTGTGGACTTGTTGAGTAGATTTGGATAAGTTCTGAGTTAGATTTTTGAGCATATTTGAGAAGGTTCTGAGTGAACCTATTGAGAGATCTTTGGAGGTGATAGAGTATAGAGGATAGAGTCTCAGTGGATAGATATCCAACAACCAGGAAAATTGAAGATAAATCTGAGTGAGGAGTCTTCAAGTGGAGAGAGATCCACCATTCAGTGTAGTAGAGATATAGAGTCTTCTAGAAGATCACTAGCCAGAGCAAAAGGAAAAAGAGTTCTCCTATGGAAGAGACCCACGAACTTTATATTATGAGATCAACATCTCCTTTGGACAGATATCCATAAACATTGTACTTGGGAAGGATTACCAAAATATTATTTGAGAAATATTTAGAAGAAATATTATTTGAGAAATATCACACATTGGGTGAACCACGTTAAAAATTATGTCTCTCATGTGTGTGATGTTCACTATTTTATTAATGCTGATGCTACTATTTGGGAAAAAAAATTGTTATACTATTCACCCCCCCTCTCAGTATAAGCACATGTTCTTAAGAGAAGTACGTGATATATTCCACAACTATGATGGATATTGTATAGACTTAATTTTAATCATGATTAAGAGTTTTTATATTTCTTAGCACAAGAAAAAGGAATATCCCTTTCCAAAGGTTTTTGGGTATGGCTAACCCCCTTCATTGTGTATTCTCATTAAGTCTAGTTTAACTTTGACTCACAAGGCCTTTAATGCATATTTTCCACTGCCAATGAAGTGGCACCCTCTCAGGAGGCAAGGCTATGAAATGAGTTATCAGATGCATTCCTTTTAGGGATGATGTAAATATGTGAATTTATTTGTAATAAAATAAAGCAAATAAAAATTAAAAATAAACTTGGAGTGCAAATGAAGTTCTACTACAATGCTAATGTGGTAGTATGTACATTAGGTATGATCCACTAGACCTTGTTCATCATCCAAGTGGAATCAATTTTATAAATGAGAGCTATAAGTTAGCCAAAAGCAATGTGAAAATTTATGTAAGCCACTTATACAAGTACAATGGAGAAGCTAGAAGCTTGTTGTGTTGTTAAAAAAAACATGATCAATTTACATAGAGGTCGATATAAATGTATGGTTGTGTAAAAGAGGTCACCAAAATCTATTAGATTTGGATTTTGAATAAAGTATGGTTGTGTAAAAAAAAACACGATAAATTTACATAGAGACCATTGAAATTGGTCAAATCTAGATTTTGGATATTGTATGGTTGTGTAATAATGAACATGATCAATTTGCACAGAGGCCACTAAAATTGGTCAAATCCATATTTTGTATACTATATGGATGTGTAAAAGTAAACACAATAATTTTACATAGAGGTCGTTGAACTCGATCAGATCTAAATTTTGGATACCTACAAATAGAGATGCAAGCTAATATTTGCAATAAAAATAAAATCTATGGAGGTTTTATGAAACCTTATGCAACATCCTCATGCTATCCTTCAACTCAACACATAGATTTGTGAAGGAGAAGAGGAGGGGAATGTGATTCTTCTCCAAGATTGGTTTTGGGAGGGGTAAGCATCCAAGCTCTGATACCACTTGTAGCAAGGATCAATGCTATGTACCCAAGCTCAACCACATGAAACAAGAAAAAAGGAGAATATTTTTGACAATGGAGAGAATGAAAAATCACATCTCTTATTTTGTGTTATGGAATTATATATTGAGAAAAATTATATTAGGGTTATGGTTTCCAAATCCATATTACATGAAATTCAAATGAACATGAAATGATATTACACATTAAAATAACCTATTCTAATGAGGTCTTATTAATACCTCATAACAATTAATTTGGAACCTAACTAGAGAACATGACCTTTTAGCACTAAAATATCTTCAAGCAAACCCTACTATATTTTCCTCAAGATGAGTCTACACAAGCCTTCAGCCAATATGAGAAAAATATAAGGGGAACAAGGATATCCCTAATGAAGGCCTCGAGTGGATCCAAACTATTGTGATAGAAGGCCTTTGATTAACACTAAGTATGTCAAAGTAGAAATGCAATTCATGACCCATTATATCCAATCCTGAGAGAAACCAAAGAATGCCTTCATCCTTGAAAAGAAGATCCAGTCCACTCTATCATAAGCCTTTGACATCCAATTTTATGAACATTCCTCTACTACTAGATTTTTGCATTGAGTAGATTGCCTCTTGATCTAGAACCACACCATCCAATATTTTTCTACCCCCTACAAAACCCCCTTGCTCCAAGGAGATAATTCTATGTAGGAAATACTTTAACCGCTCCACCATTACCTTCATGATTGTTTTATATATGACATTGCATAAGGTAATAGGTCTGTAATCTAAAATATGTGTCCGTCCTCCCATTTTGAAATTAAGGTAATGAATGTATGATTTAATGCTTTAACCATTATTTTACTACTTTTGGAATCCTCTATAATAGCCATTACATCCTCCTCCTATTTATCCTAGAAGGTCTAAAAAACTCAATTGGGAAGTCATCTAGACCTAGTATTTTTTGCATACTCATTCCAAAGACTACCTTCTTCAGTTACTCTCTATCAATGAATTTAAGTAGGACATGATTTTCTTCTTTAGAGATAATAGAGGGTATGACAACAAGAACTTATTTCTTAGCCTCTTTCTCTTTCACCATAATTTCCTTAAACGATTTAGAAAATAATCCATTGAATGGAAGTGCATACCTAGGATTGTATCAAAGGAGTTCTTATTCTCATCCTGAAGAGCTTCCATCTTGTTTGTCTATATCCTGGCACAAGTATCCTGATAAAAACTTTTGATCTTTCTATCACCTTACAATAACCAAGTGTTTCTTGACCTCTATTTCTAGTAGATCTCCTCTTGGTTGTCAATGTCCTCAACCACTTTATGCAATGCATCATCCTCTTCTTTGAATTGCTTTATAATTCTTACTTCCATCAAGTATTTTTGCACCTCATCCCATATGGCCACCAATGGAGCTCTTTGGACCTAGAATTCCATCTTGTTAGCTCACCTCCATTATTTTAGTTGATCCTTGACATAATGAAGTTGCTTGTGGAATATAAATATTGTTGTCCCATATATCAAGTGTCCCTCATCCAACCACTGTGGGATTTGTTTAAAGTTCCTCTTTTTTTAACTAAAAGTTTTCAAATTTGGATGATTTATGATGTTGCCCTATCTTGATCCGTCTTCCAACAAAATGTGGAAGTGATCTAAAAATAGACCCTCCAAAATCTAAACTTTTAGATTCCATTTCAAAACTACCTCCTCTAAAACCAAAAAAAGTATAACTTCACCTTCCTACTATGTGGCTCCCTCCTCTTATTAGTCTAAGTATAGTTGGTTTCAAGAATATTAATATCCACCAAGTGTCATGGATGGACTTCAACAATCATAAGCCAATACCTTAGGTCCAAAATTGGGGTTCCCTCTTCCTGATATTTGGATGATAATTTAGCATTAAAATACCTAACAACAATCCAGTCTAACTCCTCTCCCAAGACTCTCATATTATACACCACTTTCCATTGACAAATATAACCATCTAGGTTTTGATCCCCATAAAAAATTGTGATTAAAACCTATTTAGTTGTCACATTGTTCCTAAAATGTGATGTGAGGACACCCATCCTAGCTATATATTCTATTTTCATCCATTCAAGATAGTTTCAAAATGTAATTATCCCCCCTAAGGCCCCTTGGGAAACCACTTCCATATGACTAGCACCCATCTAAAGTCTATTTACCATTTTACACATAAGATCCAATGACATTTGTTTTCTCCTGGATAAGCAAAAAATCTATTTTACTTTTTCTAAGTCTTCAAATAGTAGGTTGATGGATTCTATTATTTAAACTCCAAATATTCTATGAATTTATATTCATTGGTTACTTTGAGATCAGTAAGAGTCTATTGGCCGTTGTATCCTTGAGTTGCTATAAATTTCTTATTTGATTTCCTACCCACTCCTTGAGAGCTAATATTCTTTGATCTCTTCTCCACCTAGCTTATCCCTAGAGTTGACTTTTATTTGTTCTTTTTTACGACACCCATGATGATATCATTTATTATTGACTACTCTTGGTTATGCACTATCAATGGCCCTACAATTTTTGGTTGTGGTAACTCACTCCACTCGATTGCTTGCTCTAGTATATAAGGAATTGAAAGAGAGGCTTGAACATGGTTGTTATTATTTTCATTATTCCCATCCAATCCTCCCATGAATTGTTCTTCTTTCAACTCCACTAGTGTCTTGAAGATCACATACCTTTTTGAGTGCTTGATTTGCATTTACATTTTACCATAATTTTTATTTTGTCTTCTCCTTATTTTAGGATGTGCAAAATCATCTCATGTGCTTCTTTACCCTAAGACATGTTGGTTGCTTATTTATCGACTGTTGACTTCTCTGCTCTGAGAAAGTTTGGTTACTTCTTTATTAAATGTTGACTTAGCCTCCTTAGGAAGATTCGATATTCCTAAATGAGCCTCTATTTTTGTGTTCAAATTGTTTGGGTAGTGTTAGTTTCACAATGACACTGAGAGGGGGGGTGAATCAGTGTAGCTCTTAAAAACTTAAATCTTCAATTCTTAATGCCTAAACAATGAAAGCTTAAAACTCAATAAAGCAAATATACCAAAAGAGCATCACACAACACAAGATGTACCGAGGTTCACCAGTTTTGGCTACTCCTCAAAATTGACTATTTGGACTCCCATCCAAATCCAGACCTTTGCAAAATACCAATTTTACAATCAATTTACCAAGCACCCACTGGAAGGAGCACCAACCCCTGATTTATCTACAACAAAGAAAGGAGCACCAACCCCGATTTATCCGCACCAACGAAAGGAGCACCAACCCCGATTTACCAAGCACCAACTGGAAGGAGCACCAACCCCTGATGCCAAGCACCAACTTGGACTTCTGTTCCGAAACTAGAAGATTGACATAAAGATGCCTTCACTTTTACAAGACCCTGATTGGTCTATTGCTTTCTCAACATTTCCCACTCTTCACACAACACACACTATGCTCGCTCTTGCACTCTCTGCATGCAACACATACACTACCCCTCGTAACTCTTCATACTCGACTTTAATTCAACGTTCTCTATTTTATGCATCACTAATTCTCCATAATCCACCTATAACTGTTGTACTGACTTTAGTTAACTCTTCTTATTTTAGTTGCATGATATTTCTCTATAACTGCACCTGTAACTATCGTACCGACTTTAGTTAACTCTTCTTATTTTAGCTACATGATTTTCTTCTATAACTACACCTATATCCTACTTCTTTAATTCTTCTATACTTCTTCTATAATCACCTAACTATCATACCGACTTCGATTAAGCTATCACATATCTTATTTTGGCTTGGTTCTCTTCTTAGCTTGCAAGTTGTCATGAAATCATGACACTTCGCCTCTTTGTCCTCTTCTCGCTTGTACCCAGAAAACAAACATGTCGCGATATCATGACACTTTCGCCTCCTTGTTTCTTTACTTGGTTCATACCCAAAAACATAACATGTCACGATATCATGACACTTCACCTTCTTACTTTCTCTCTCCTCCTTAGTCACGAAAATCGACATGTCACGATATCGCGACACTTTTCCTTCTCGGCCTTCCTTCTCTTTTCAAGTCGTGAAAATGCGACATGTCACGATATCGTGACACTTTTCCTTCTCTACCTTCCTCTTCGCTTTGGACAAAAATGAACATGTCGCGAAATCGTGACACTTTTCTCTCTCCTCTTTCTCTTCGCTTTGGACACGAAAATGCGACATGTCGCGATATCGTGACACCTTTTTCTCTCCTTCATTTCTCTTCTCTTTGGATCGGAAAATGCAACATGTCGCGAAATCGTGACACCTTTTTCTCTCTCCTCTTTCTCTTCGCTTTGGATCACGAAAATGAAACATGTCACGAAATCGTGACACTTTTTCTCTCTCCTCTTTCTCTTCGCTTTGGACCACGAAAATGAAACATGTCACGAAATCGCGACACCTTTTTCTCTCTCCTCTTTCTCTTTGCTTTGGCCCACGAAAATGAAACATGTCGCGAAATCGCGACACCTTTTTCTCTCTCCTCTTTCTCTTTGCTTTGGCCGAAAATGAAACATGTCACGAAATCGCGACACCTTTTTCTTTCGGACTCTCTCTCTTGCAATATGTCGTGAAATCGTGACACTTTTCTACTCTTTTCTCTTCCAACATGTCACGAAATCGTGACACTTTTTCTTCCGTACTATCTCTCTTGCAATATGTCGCAAAATCGTGACACTTTTTCTACTTGCCTTTTTCTCTTCCAACATGTCACGAAATCGTGACACTTTTTCTTTCGTACTATCTCTCTTGCAATATGTCACGAAATCATGACACTTTTTCTACTTGCCTTTTTCTCTTCCAACATGTCATGAAATCGTGACACTTTTTCTTCGTACTATCTCTCTTGCAATATGTCACGAAATCGTGACACTTTTTCTACTTGCTTTTTCTCTTCGAACATGTCACGAAATCGTGACAGTTTTTCTTCGTACTATCTCTCAATATGTCGTGAAATCATGACACTTTTTCTACTTGTCATTTTCTCTTCGAACATGTCATGAAATCGTGATAGTTTTTCTTGCTTGCGCCTTCTCTTCCAACATGTCATGAAATCATGATAATTTTCTTGCTTCCTTTCTCTCCAACATGTCACAAAATCATGACAGTTTTTCTTTCTTCTCAACATGTCACGATATCGCGACAGTTTTCTTTCTTCTCAACATGTCGCGATATCACGACAGTTTTCTTTCTTCTCAACATGTCGCGATATCACGACAGTTTTCTTCCTTGTGATTTTCTTTTGATTTTTAGCATATGGGCCACTTCTATCTTTTGGATAATCACTATACATATTCTGAAGAACCTCTTAACTCCTGTCCACTTCATCAACTACTCTCCCCTTACTCCACTTCATCAAACGAACCTCTTAACTCCTGTCCACTTCATCAACTAATCCACTTCATCAACTGATCTTTCTGATCGTGTTGACAACAATGACAATACTTTTGCTGCACCTTGCTCAACAATCTCCCCCTTTGGAATTGTTGGCAACACACATGCAATTTCCTTAATTCTTCTCCCCCTTTGACAATAATACCAAAGGGTTGCTGCAAACTCCCCCTGAGTCCATGCACAACATTCTCGAGCACAAATTATTACAGTTAGCAAAAATTACAAACATGAGCAAAAAGATAATCAAATATATAAATGCTCCCCTTGAGAATGTGGTCCCGATAGCTAGTCAGTTCTTGGGAAGCATGACCACTCCCAATTTATTGTGAAGGTATCCACTACTAATTGGTGGACCTCTCTCCAATTTTTATATTATAGAAGACTCTATCTCTTTGCTGCAATGACTGGTGGACCTCTCTCCACTTGAAGAATCCTCACTCAGATCTATCTTCAACTGTGTTGGCTTCTGGATCTCTATCCATTGAGACTCTGTTCTCTGTACTTTGTCAATAGGCTCACATAGAACCTGCTTAACAAGCTCACATAGAACTTGTCCAATGTTGAATAACAAGCTCATACAAAACCTGTCCAAATCTGCTCCAACAAGCTCACTAAGAACCTGTCCAAAATTTGCTCTAGAAGTCTGTCCCAACACTGTCCTCAAATATTTCCCAAAGGCCTTCTCAAAGGCTCAATCAATCATGCTCAAGTAGTATTCAAAATGAACTCAACAATGAATGACAATCTCAAATCAAATCCACTTCATAGAAGCATAAAGAGAATTGTTAGAGACTTAATATCTTCTAACCTCAATCTCAACTCAACATAGAATGATGGAATAATTTATTTCAGAGAACTTTAAAAATCACTTCACACATAACTTGACTAGGCTTAATCAAATCAACTCAACCAATCATCACCAAGCTGGAAACCATCTGGCTGCTCAATATAAACCTCTTCTTCAAGCTTCCCATTCAAAAATGCTGATTTCACATCTGTCAACAAAATTGACAAGTGACTCACACTTGTACCAACTTTTGTCCAACACTATACCAACACTGCAATTTTACTGCCAACTCTGTGCAAGCATCAAACATAGTACCACAACACCAACCAAATCCCTTTTTACATTTTCAACTTGGTCTATGTTTTCTACAGTCACCGCTGATCACACCTTACTTTCAACTGTTCGAATCAGGAGACAATATTTTGTTAAACGCTTCACGGCCAACTATAGTGCACCTTACTCAAACTCATACTTCTGGACCTCGGATAGGTATGATTCACAAAGCAAAGTTGCTCATCTTGATGAGCTAAACATGAATCAATGATCAGACTTCAATATTTTTCACCACAACATCATAAAAGATCTAACAATCTTCACGTCAATGTGTAGTTCAAATATACACTGCTTTTATCGAAACACATATACTGTTGGTGCAGTTCAATGTCTCTGGTTTCTAACGGCTGCCATGAATGTTTTCATCACCTACGTAGGTATTGACAGTGGACCGTTACCTCTAGCATTGGAACCTCAATCTGCATGTAGTCATCAACACTCAGTATTCTGCTTCTTGATAGGGCATATGTCAGGACTACTCAATGTCTTAGGCGAACGTTCTTCACGTGATTCCAGGGAGCATTTCTCCTTGCTGCGATCAAGGGATTCCTCGGGCAATATCTCGCATTCCTCAAATAATGCAAGACTTTCTTAGGTGCATAGGCATCTTGTCCTCCTTGGCGCTTCACCACCTGGGCGCTATTCTCTCAACGTCTCTGCCTTGCATGTGCCACTTGGCACTCTTGACGAACTGGGTGCTAGTGCTACTGTTTGCTTTGACTCTGGCATCTCTTTGATAATGGCTACTTCTTTAGAGAAAATTAATGCTCTCTTATACCAAACGATGTGTTGTATTTTTGGTTAAGAAACGCACGCCTTCCCAGCTACACGTTGGCAGAATTTTCATAATGATCATGAAGAGCTTTACCATAGTCCTCCCTCGATATTGGTAGATGAATCGAGACATACTCACAACATGGATTCTATGTTATCTACAGATTGGGAATGTTACAGGCTTCAAAACCAGCACCTGCCAGCTTATGCTTCCATGACACGATGACCTGTGCTGCATGTTCTATCTCAGATAATGCCTATCAGCTGCTGCATCGAAAACCTAGCTGTTCACCATGTTGTTCTGCTGAAGCACATCAGTTTGACACTATCTGCTATTGTAACCGCCATCACCAGAGAGATTTCACAATAATAAAAAATCGGCTCTGTCAAGCCAACATCTCATGCTCCTGCTTATTAACTCCACAAACAACTACATGAACTGAAACACATTTTGACAACTGTACGACAACTCCCTCTGACTACTTACCTTTCATCCTCAGATAACCAAACAACATAGGAGCATTAAAAACTTTAAGATTGCTCCCCTGAGGATGTGCTACCTGGAGTTGCTTAGTGCAATAGAGGAGTAATCTCCTTCAGTCCAAGGAGACACGATTTCCTCTCTTCTTTCTTTCTCCAACCTTTCTTGAACTTGGGCTTGAGTTTCTCAACTGCATCATAGTTTTGAACCTTTTCGTAAACTTGAACATTTCTCTTGGGTGGTTGTCTCTTGTGCATCCTTGATGGATGATTATTTTCCTTTCTTTGATGCACATGATTTCTTCCCTGTCTGTGTTGCATTCTTTGTGTCTGATGAAATCTGTTGTCTTGCCTTAGATTAGATACAAAAGTTCTTGGACAAAACCTTGCTATGTGCCCATGACCATTACATTTAAAACATTGCACATGGTGTTCAACAGATGTATTTCTACCAACATAACTCTTTGATCTATTATTCAATCCACAATAAATTGCCTTGTGACCATAATGGTTGCATCTAAAACAATAGCCATTAAAAGCATTATTATGAATAGAGTGAGAGTGATAGAACCTCTTTTGTTGTGGTTGCTTTGTTGTAGATCTCCTTTGAGATTTTCTTCCTTTTGAAGTTTCAGCTTCAAACTGTTCTTGCTTTGATCCTTCAGCAGTGGACTTCTTCTTCTCTGTAGATTTAGAAGATGAAGGTTGTTCAGCTTCATATCCAAGACCAAGCTTACACATGGGGCTTCTTTGATGACTTATCATTTTATCTAGCAACTCTGTGCTCTTCTCAAATTTGAGATTTGTATTGGCCTCTTCTAGTTGTTTCTTCAATAAAACAATCTCCTCTTCTTGTTTGCAGCAAACAATCTCTTTCTTATTGATCTGGTGACCCGAGAGTTTCTTCAATCCTTTTGGACTCTTCTACTTGCAGCTTTAGATCACTAAAAACTTTGTTAGATTCCTCTTCACGTTTGCTACATACATCGACTTTATCATCCAGGTGTGACTTCAAGGCTTCTTCTATTTTCTTGGCTTTATGAATTTGTAAGAAGAGATCTTCTATCTTATCCCCATATTCTTCCAACTTCTTGGACAGTCTTTTGTTCTATTTCCTTTCTATATTCAACTCTTCAAGTGCAGCGATCAACTCACCTTCTAGATATACTTCACCCTCAAGGTTTTCATCACATGCTTCAGAGTTCACTCCTATCTTTTTAGAATTCACTCCTATCTTTTCTAGTTCAATTTTCTCTTCCACAGGAACTGAAACTGACTGAGATGCCTTATTTGAGGAGGATCTATTCTTCTTACCCATTGCGTACTAATCCAAGATCAACCCTAGCTGATTTAGCCTCGATAAGGGAAGCTGGCTCCGATACCAATTGTTAGTCTCACAATGACACCGAGAGGGGGGTGAATCCGGTGTAGCTCTTAAAAACTTAAATCTTCAATTCTTAATGCCTAAACAATGAAAGCTTAAAACTCAATAAAGCAAATATACCAAAAGAGCATCACACAACACAAGATGTACCGAGGTTCACCAGTTTTGGCTACTCCTCAAAATTGACTGTTTGGACTCCCATCCAAATCTAGCCTTTGCAAAATACCAATTTTACAATCAATTTACCAGCACCCACTGGAAGGAGCACCAACCCCTGATTTATCTGCAACAACAGAAAGGAGCACCAACCCCTGATTTATCTAGCACCAACATAAAGGAGCACCAACCCCTGATTTACCAAGCACCAACTGGAAGGAGCACCAACCCCTGATGCCAAGCACCAACTTGGACTTCTATTCTGAAACTAGAAGATTGACATAAAGATGCCTTCACTTTTACAAGACCCTGACTGGTCTATTGCTTTCTCAACATTTCTCACTCTTCACACAACACACACTGTGCTCGCTCGGCTCCAACGCACTCTCCTCGTGCTTCACATACCGCACACCTCTCTCGCTCTCCTCTTGCTCTCTTCGCAAGATTAAATCCACCTCGCGTTAATCCCAAGCGCTTTCACTCTATTTTAGCATCACATTAATTCTCCACGTAGACCTCCTTTTATAACAAAGTTTTGACTCTATTCACATGCAACCCGTAACTGCCCCTGTAACTGTCGTACTGACTTTAGTTCACTGTTCTTATTTTAGCTGCATGATATTTCTCTATAACTGCACCTATAACCACTTCTTATTTACCATTTTCCACCACGACTTTCGTTAACTCTTCTTATTTTAGTCTACATGATTTTCTTCTACCATAACTACACACTCCCCCTCATATCACTTTCGTTAATCTGTCACATATCTTATTTAGGCTAGGTTCTCTTCTTAGCTTACGCTGTCATGAAATTGCGACACTTCTGCCTCTTTGTCCTCTTCTTAGCTTGTACCCGCAAAACACACATGTCACGATATCGCGACACTTTCGCCTCCTTGCTTTTTCTTGGCTTGTACCCACAAAAACACAACATGTCGCGATATCGCGACACTTTCGCCTCCGTACTCTTCCTTTTTACTTTTGTCACGATATCGTGACACTTCTGCCTTCTTACTTTCTCTCTCCTCCTTTAAGTCGCAAAAATGCGACATGTCGTGATATCGTGACACTTTTCCTTCTTCTGCTCTTCCTACTCTTTTCAAGTCGAAAAATGTGACATGTCGCGATATCGTGACACTTTTCCTTCTCTGCCTTCCTGCTCTCTTCAAGTCGAAAATGTGACATGTCGCGATATCATGACACTTTTCCTTCTCTGCCTTCCTCTTCGCTTTGGACCCGAAAATGCTACATGTCACGATATCGCGACACTTTTTCCTCCTTGCATTTTCTCTTCGCTTTGGACCGAAAATGCAACATGTCATGAAATCATGACACCTTTTTCTCTATCCTCTTTCTCTTTGCTTTGGACTGCAAAAATGAAACATGTCACGAAATCGCGACACCTTTTTCTCTCTCCTATTTCTCTTTTCTTTGGCCCGTGAAAATGAAACATGTCACGAAATCGTGACACCTTTTTCTCTCTCCTCTTTCTCTTTGCTTTGGCCCGCAAAATGAAACATGTCACGAAATCGTGACACCTTTTTCTCTCTCCTCTTTCTCTTGGCTTTCGAAAAAAAACATGTCGCGAAATCGTGACACTTTTTTTTCTCTCTCTCTTGCAATATGTCAAAATCCGACACTTTTCTACTTGCCATTTTCTCTTCCAACATGTCGCGAAATCGTGACACTTTTTCTTTCGTACTATCTCTCTTGCAATATGTCGCGAAATCGTGACACTTTTTCTACTTGCCTTTTTCTCTTCCAACATGTCGCGAAATCGTGACACTTTTTCTTCCGTACTATCTCTCTTGCAATATGTCGCGAAATCGTGACACTTTTTCTACTTGCATTTTCTCTTCCAACATGTCGTGAAATCGTGACACTTTTTCTTTCGTACTATCTCTCTTGCAATATGTCGTGAAATCGTGACACTTTTTCTACTTGCCTTTCTCTTCCAACATGTCATGAAATCGTGACAGTTTTTCTTCGACCTTTCTCTAACATGTCATGAAATCATGACAGTTTTGCTAGCTTGCGCTTTCTCTCCGAACATGTCACGAAATCGTGACAGTTTTTCTTGCTTGCGCTTTCTCTCCAACATGTCACGAAATCGTGACAGTTTTGCTTGCTTGCTTTCTCTCAACATGTCGCGAAATCGCGACAATTTTTCTTTCTTCTCAACATGTCGCGATATCGTGATAGTTTTTCTTTCTCTCAACATGTCGCGATATCGCGATAGTTTTCTTTCTTCTCAACATGTCGCGATATCGCGATAGTTTTCTTCCTTGTGATTTTCTTTTGATTTTTAGCATATGGGCCACTTCGATCTTTTGGATAATCACTATACATATTCTGAAGAACCTCTTAACTCCTGTCCACTTCATCAACTGATCTGTCCACTGTGTTGACAACAATGACAACAATATCATCAATACTCTGAAGAACCTCTTAACTCCTATCCACTTCATCAACTGATCATCAATACTCTGAAGAACCTCTTAACTCCTATCCACTTCATCAACTAATTTGTCTGATGTCCGCTTCATCAACTGATCTTTCTGACTGTGTTGACAACAATGACAATACTACTTTTGCTGCACCTTGCTCAACAGGTAGGACCAAGCCAAATGCCCATATTTGTGGTAAAATATACACTTGAAGGGTAATACCTCATAATCCAATTGTTGAATCCAAGATAGTCCTACAAGTTTGAGTTTCACCTCTACCAACAAAGGATAGATGAGATTCATTTTCATGTATAATATAGCATAAACAATTGTGTTTCCTTCCATTGTATCTCTAGAAACATCCAAATATCTTCCAAGGGAATTACTAATGATTTTCAATACCTGTCACTCCAAAAATCCTTTGGGAGTGCATACAAATAGATCCAAACCAGGATATTAGTGGGTTCAATTCTATGATCAAATACCACTCTCCAAGTTTAAACAAATAATATTATCAGACCATAATTCCTCTTTTTTGGTTTGAAAGCCCTATTTCTATCAGAAAGTGAGGAAAACTAACAATAAAAGATCAATTACTATTAAACCACAAAGAATACTCACTTAGAGGCTCCTAATTTTGTCTAACCTAAAAATGAAAAAAAATCAAGGTAGGTAAAATACCCATAATTTGTAAATTAGGTCATGATTGGCTCTATATTAGACTATTTCTTCTACTATACTCTACTCAATGACAATCTTTGGATTTGGTTCCAACTATGAAAAACATCCATTGACTCTTTGAGATGTTGATATTTTTCCATCAATCACAAAGAGAATTTTTAGTACGATTTTTTGTGCTTCCTCAGTCTCTATTGAAGATTTTTTCTTAAATAAATCTATAAAAAAAACTTTTTTTATCTAAAATATGATCTAGATGTGCCACCATTGGGCCCTCTTGGGGTAGCAATCTTGTCTTTGATTCTGTAACAACTAGAAAGTACTTTTTATTCCTTATGTTGGCTAGTGTATTCAAAGGTGCTTATGGGTGAAATATTGAGCACATTCATCCACTCGCCCATTTTTGTTAATCAAGATAATGGATAGTGTAGAAGTAAAGTGTTAGAGCCAAACCTGTGAGCATTGAATGGTGGAGGTTGAAGGAGATCCTTTGGCATCTAGGCAGAGATGGCAGTATGATCCTATGGAAAAATGACTAAGGGCTATAATGGGTGGAGAAATAGGTCACTAGAAGACATTAGGCAGAGTCCAAAAGGTTGTTGTTGATTTATAAGAGGTGAAGTGTTATTGGCCCTAGGGAGATTACTAAGGCCATGCTAACAAAAATTGCAAAATTTAGCTAAGGATCAGAGAAGAAAGAGAAATGAGCATGTGTGGATTTCTGTTGGGTCCAAAAATCTTACCATAATCATATCGATCAAAAAAATGGGATCTCAAAATTCTACCCACAAGAAAAAGCATTGGATGAAAAAATGGATACTGGTGAACCAAGGTCTAATCCTAGAATACCAATCTAAAAAGTGGCCAAAAGGTGCTCAAGTATTATTAGGTGGGAAATTGGGCATCCATCAAGCCTTTGAGGTGTCCCAAATCCTAACCATCACCAAATGAGTGGTAATGTGCCAAAAATCCTTCCCTAAAGAAGGTGAATTCCATTGGTAAAAATTTTAGGTTGTCAACAAGTGGTGGGTGGATCCCAGAAGTTTTCCCATGCTGAAAGCCCCACCCATTCTAGGGATGATATAAGATCCTATAAAAGGAAGAAGTTGCAGGCTCAATTGTAGGAATACATAGTGAGTGTTTGATGTAAGAGGTTTCAAAACCTATCTAGAGGATGATGGGGTGAGCCCTAGGTCCATCAATGCAGTCAACTTCAAGGATCCTATTAGTGTAATTAATGGTTGAATTTATTTAGGTATAGGTGGGTAGATATTGAAATTCATGAGAACTATCAAACGAGTTAGGGTGATCAAAATCATAGATCTATGCAAAGCTACCTACTTCCTATTGATAGCTGCCTTCGATTAAAAAATGTAAAAGAGGGACTTGACAATCACCGATAGAAGTAGTATTTAGAGGATCTGAAGAGATTCACAAGATGGTCATTTCTTTGATGTAGCCATGTTCCCAACCTACTATATTGAATGCTTAATTTATTGTAAAGGCTATTTATACCAGATTGGAAGTCATTATGGGGGTCGAATCTTTAGCTATTGCAACTCATATGTAAAGTGTTTCCATTCAATAATTGCATGTGTGTTATTGTTTGGTCTCCAAGTAATCTCTTAAATGTGTGAGGATTGAATATTTATTTCTGCTAAAGTTACTTGAATGGAAGTGATTTAATTCTATAATATAGATTTCGTTCTTTTTCATTTTGTAGTTTTAGAATTTTCTTTCAATCAAGTGCAACAAATGTCAAATAAGAGTAGGGTTGGCTTATCTATTAGGTAGTTCACATGTGCTTATTGCAATGGTTTGAGTTTACTGTATATATATTTTGATTTGGTTGAATCCATTCCTTTTAAGTTCTAGCTTTATCTTTGTTTGATTTCTTTTAGCCCTATTTTTCTAAAAATGTTTATCTAGGACCCCCTAGGAGCCGGTCTTCCTTGGATATTGACCCACATAGCTACCTATCCAAGAGGTTATTCAATGCAGGTTTAGGTTCATGGGTGTGCAAACCTTTCCATTAGGTGGATTTTTGATCAATATATTTTGGCATGCCTAATGGGACTCTCAGGTCTCACCCCTTTTGCATATAGAGTCTGGTGATACTTTGTTTTGCAATATATATATTTTGTTCACCTGGTGACTCTACTAGGGATCAATCAAGGTCTATGATTGGTTTCCCTTTTATTTTATTTTGAAAATCTATTTTATTGGAAGACTCAATATTTTATGAGTATTCTTGACCTCATTGGTGAAGAATTTACAATCATCTAGTGAATCCACTCTAAAGGAAGAGCCCAAACATTGTGAAGGACCATTGTCATTAATGGCTTAAAAAAAGTTATCCTTGATGGAATGATTCAAGCCCTCTGAACATACTAGATCAGCATGAAATACCCAAGGCAACGTTAAAGACCCTACCAGTTTTTAATGGCACATAACAAACTACATATGAGAATTACTAGGATGTGGCTACCCTAACTATTATTCACAATATTACATTAGTAGATGTCATGCTAAGGATCCTTACTCTTTCTCTCAAAGGGAAGGTGCTATTGTGGTACAAATATCTTGAAAATTAAATTATTTACATGTGGGTGGATTTGGTGGAGGTACTCATTAATACATTTGATAACTCTACAGATTCCTTCCTATTGCTCATCTAGTTCTCATTCATAAAGCAGACTCATTTTGAAAATATGGTCGACTTCAATGTCTGTTTTATAATAATGTGGAGAAGGATACCCCATGAAGTTAGACCATCACCTTCTCAAGCATACCTATACTATATCCATGTTTTTAATTCTAACATAAGCCTCTGTTAGCTTTTGATGTAGTATGCAATGGGAGATAGCAATCACAAGATGCAGAATAATATGAAAGAAAGTAAATCTACGAGATGACTGAAATATGCTATAAATAGAAATGATGGAAATGAATACAATGTAGCTATGGAGGAAATGGACACTCCATGAACAAAGCTATTGGACTACATTGCACCCATCACCAATATATGGTGATCTACACAACACTATGCTACTACCTACGAATATGCTACGAGCTTGTTATAAGCTTGTTACAATGAGGTCCTTTTTATATAGGAAGATAGGTTCCTTGGCCAACACTCTACCTAGTTGTACAAGGGACACCTTGCACATATACAACTTGCACATTGACACTTGTGCATTTATTACATTGCATGAAGTAACTAGATAACTTCCCCCTAAAGTAATCTAATGTCCTAAGTATGTACCTAGGAAGGTACATTTACATGACCCAAATGATGTAATATACTCTATCTCTAACACCCCCCTGTATTACATTATTTGGGTATTGAAGACTTTAGTCTTCAATGTGGATCTTCTTCCATTGGATAGTGGAATTTGTATTCTCCTTCATTGCTTACTGTGATCAGGTTCAGTAGGTAATTTGTGTCTTCATATGATGCAAAGTAAGTTGTAGCTGAAGGTTCTTCTACCTTTTGTATGTGTTCAATTGGTTCAGTCTTCATGATGCCATGTTTCTTTCTAGCATGTCTTTTCTTCCTTTTCCTCCTTCTCCTATGATTCTGCATTGGTGCTGGTGGAATTTTTGCTTCATGACAAGTTAGTCTATCATCACAATAATATTGTTCTTTATTGCTAGCTTGTTTCTTGTGTTGAGTAAGTACAAACACAATTAATGATAGATAAACCATCAGACACTCTTCTGGTGAGAATATAACCAATATTTGTGAGTTCCACCATGTTGTGAAGAGGATTTCATGAAGATAACCAATCAATGTTGTAAAGTTACCTTCTTTGGCTTCTTTCATCATTGTAATCCATTAAAATTTCTCAATCGCTAGGGGATAGAACTTTAATCCTTCTTGAGTATCTTATCTTCATTCCACTTCTAAGAGTAATCTACTTAGTGTGCTAGTGGTCATTTCTCAAAATTTCATCCATGATAGATCTTTGAAATAGTGATTCTTGCTACTTCCTTAGATATGGAGTCTGAAGTAGACTTAGTAGTCTACCTTATAACTCCCTATATTAGGATATATGATCCCTAATTGAAGTATATAAGCTTGATTTGATAAAACCTTTATTAATCCTTAGGTTTGTAGACTTCCTTATGTCTCCCTAGTAATGAGAGTATATATACCTAATGGAATTTTAGGTTTTGTAGAAAGCTTATATCTTCCCAATGGATTTAGAACTTGATAATATTTGGTAGATGCTATTATTATCAAGTTTTGTAGAATGCCTTATGACTCCCTAGTGATTTTGGAATATGATATAGTGCTTTTGTAGAATGTAGTTCAATTTTGGGTTGATTTTGTAAAGTTTTGTAAATATCAAAATCAACTTTTCTAACACCTTATTACTCCTATTGAACTAAGCACTTTTCCAATTTTGAAGAGGTTTTAATGTTGGATTTCTTTTGTCCCTTTTTGTGAAATTTTGAGACAAGAATATTATAAATTTCCAACCTTAGAAAAAACCTTAATAACCTCTTTTAATATCCCTTAGGATTTGATTTTAGTGTTTCTAATTTTCAATAACCTAATTTGGTGTTGTAACCCTTATAACTCCCAAATATAGAAAATTAGAACACAATAATATTTGCAAATATTATTAATTTGATTTTTCCAGTAGAAACCCTTATTACTCCAATATTTAATATTGTAAATATTTAATTAATTTGATATCTTAATTCCATTTTAATTTTTTCTTTCAATATGTTTGATTTCTCTAAGTTTCAACCTTAGTATATAATCCTTATATCTCCCAAGAATGAAATCAAACTATAATGGGAATTATTCCTTACCTTGCAACGTTGATGTCCACAATTTTTGATGTAGTATTCGAGCATGAATGATAGTAATGCCAACGTATTTTGCCTTGGATGCTTCAACCAATGGATAGCCTTGGATTTCTCTTGGTTTTGGAGCTTGAAGAATGGCACCCAAATTCTATGAATTTTTGGCTCCTTTTGACTAGAGCTTTAAATGCTCTTTCACTTTCCTCCATGCTATAATTCAGCCCTATGTGAAGTGCTTTGAATGGATATGCATGCTTCAAACTCCCTTGGTCATTGAACCCTTTAAATGGAGCAAGAATCTTTGCAAATATGACAAGTGGCATGGTAGTTACACTTCATAGGTGCTTGAGGAGTAGATGGGAGTTACTAAGCACTTGTCTTGCTCCTGTATGTAATGTATGAGATGTTACAATCTTCTTGGTGAGTGCTTGACTTCCTCTTCCAAGATGGGCGCTCCTAGAATCTTCCAACTTTGGACAAGTGGCGCTCATATGAATGTAACCTCTTCTTTATTCTTTGTAACTTCCCTTGGCTGAGCGCTTGAAGTAATCCTTTGTTTCTTGGATATTATGAATGAAGATGGTACCTTAGGAGGTTTGTGCCAAGTGGCACTTTACATGTAACTCTTTGTTATAATGCTCCAAGATGAATGATATACCTCCTATTCCCTTTCGTATGCTTATTCTTTTGCTTGCTACATTTCTTGGAGAGCAAGCAACTTCTTTCTTTTGTAGGTGCTTCGATGAGGACATTGGATGGCGCTAGTTGTGATGTCCCTTGATTCTATGGAGCTTCCAATGGTGGTTCTGTAGCTGATCTTGGTGCTCCTATTGGTGGACATTTTTCTCCAAGCTTGAAACCTTGGATTTAGCACCTATTCTTTATACCTTCAACGTGTTGATTTTGTCCTCCTTTCCATATTGGTTTTGATGCCTTCTTTTCTTCCTTTTTGAACCTGTTATGTATTTCCTTCTTTGTAGATAATATTGCTCTCAAATATGACATTGTTCTTTCCTTGTGTTGTCCCTTGAAGGCTTGCAGGTTCGACTGTCCAGAATGGAGAAGATGTGAGCCTTTTGAGAGGCTCCTTTGCTATGCTCGGAGTGTGCTAGTGTCCAAATATTTTAACCTTGTATAATGTGCCTTTGTGGCACCTCAAACTCTGCCTTATCACCTACATAAAACAACTTAGAATGGTGCAACAATATGTAATAATTTTGGGATATAAAAACACCCCTTTTGCACCTTTTTGCACTCCTTTTGATTTTCTGATTTTATGGCAGATTTTTGGAGATGTTCTTCTGAATATGCAACTCTCCTTTTTTGTTGGTTTTATGAACCCAACTTATAACCACTTTTGTAGATGCAATATAGCACTTATAGTGCTTTGAATATGAGACTCACCAAGTCTCGATTTGAGGCAATCCTTGCTGATTTTATGTGGCTATTTTCTTCTCCAAAACTTGGAGGATTGAGCTAATTTTGGTGGCTTCCTTTGGCCACTAAAAGTTGCAGATTTTGGTGCACTAATGGTGTCTTTAGACACTTGATGCTAATCTGATTTTGTGCCCTTCTCAAGAACACAAACACTAAGATTTTTGAGAGTAATATAGTAGTGCAAATGAACCCACTAATATTTCACTTTTAATGCACTAACAATCTCACCTTATCACTCCAATAAACTCTCAAAATAACTTATAAGTGCACTTAATCAATTTACTGCAACTAATCAAGAATAATCTGAAATGAATCTTCAAGAATTATTCTACAATTTCACTACAAACAAAGTTGTAGGAACTAGTCTTCTTTTTCTTTCCAAAGTAGATATTTGGTAGTTGATAGATAGTTGTAATTTTGTAATCTAATCAACTCCAAAGCTAATGTGCAAATGAACCTTAAAAGGAAATTTTCCCTTTTTGCACTTTTGAAGACTGTAATTCAAATTTTCTCTTTTGCAACTCTAATCCAATATAAGGTGCTTTAACAAATCTGATAAGTAATCCAATTAATGAATCTACTTGCACCAATAGTTGCTTACCTTTTTGAAAGCTTTTGTAGAGGATGTAGATCTTGGTGTCTAAGATCACCAAGTTGCTGCTTTGAGTAGGATCTCGCTACTCAGTTTCTTCTTCACCAAAAAGTGGTCTCGAACTTTCTTTTACGAGCCTAGGTTTTGGTGATTTGATCCTTCAAGCAATCTTCTCCTTTTGTTGTAGATTTGGAGAAGTCTTTGTCTCTGAAATGGTGCCTTCTTGTTGTGAGAGGTAATCTTCAAATCTCTCGAATTTGATAGGCTTCTCCTATCTTCAAGTCTTCTTATCGAATTCTGACTTCAAGCAGGATCTTCTTCTCAAGATTCTGAATATCTTGAGGTCTTCTGAATCTTCTTCTAAGATTTGGCACTCCTTGCCAAATTCTTCTTCTTCTTTTGGGCTTGTTGTCGGATGGTGATAATTATCCCAAATCTTTCACTATCTTCTGTAGTGAATTTCTCCAATGAGTTCTCCTCGAAACTCCTTTGATGATTTCTTTAGTAAGGCTCTCCAAGCCTTTTACTGGATGCTCATTGAGACCTCTCCAAGGTATTTTGATCTTGCAACTTCTTCTGGTCTTCCTTGAGATCTTTTCTTCAACCTTCTACTTCTGGAAGTGTTGGTGGTGAGATCTTCTTCTAGATCTCTAATTTTGCTGCTTTTGGATTTGAGTAGGACTCTCCTAGTCCTTCTTCTTTCTTCCAAGAATGGAAGTTTCTTCAATGAGATCTTCTCCTGATCTCTTTACCTTCAATTTTGCTTCAGGTGTTGGATTGATTCTGAAGAAGATACTCTTCCTAACTTTCTTGTAGGAAGTTTCCCAACTCATTGAATCTCCTTTCCCTACAACAAAGTATTAGTACTAAAATCTGAATCTACTTCTAAATCAGATACTCTCTTCTAGAGTCTTCTTCAGGATCAAGGCTTTTGTGGCCTTTTCTTCAATATCAAGGCTTCTATGGCCTTTTCTTTAGTATCAAGGCTTATGTGGCCTTTTCTTCAGGATCAAGGCTTTTGTGGCATTTTCTTTCTTCTATGATATTTTCTTCTGGATCAAGGCTTCTATGGCCTTTTCTTCTTCTGTGAAGTTCTCAATCTAGCAATGGAGATCTCCAGTCTCCTAACTTCACCATGACTCTTCTCCAGGAGTCTTCTTCCATAGTATTCTCTTCTTGCACAAGGAACTAATATCTGCACTATGAAGGCACGTCGACCTTCGGGAAATGAAGTTGAAATATCCTAGATTTCTATTGTAGGAGGTGTCCCAATCATCTAAGAATTAATTTTCTGCAACAAAAGAAACTTTGGGCAATAGTTAACAAATTCCAGATATCTTGAATGATCTTCACTAGTTGATTTGTCAATCTAGTGGATTGAATGTTGAGTCCTAGTCTTCACGAGTTTTTCCTGCAACTCTGTGGAAAGACTCTAGCCAAATGTAATCTCAATATTTTTGGAACTGAGATTTCTTTCAGTCCTCACTTGTGGCTCTCCCTAATTCTACCACCTAGACTCTTCTGAGATTTTTTGACAGTGGCTGGTCCAAAGGTGCATCAGGTTGACAAAAAACTCAGGCTTAATGATAATGGTGGTTTTCCTATCGATCTACTATGGCTAGATCTACCATGGCTTTGATACCACTATTAGCTTTTGATGTAGTATGCAATGGGAGATAGCAATCACAAGATGTAAAATAATATGAAAGAAAGTAAATCTACGAGATGACTGAAATATGCTATAAATAGAAATGATGGAAATGAATACAATGTAGCTATGGAGGAAATGGACACTCCATGAATAAAGCTACTGGACTACATTGCACCCATCACCAATATATGGTGATCTACACAACACTATGCTACTACCTACGAATATGCTACGAGCTTGTTATAAGCTTGTTACAATGAGGCCCTTTTTATATAGGAAGATAGGTTCCTTGGCCAACACTCTACCTAGTTGTACAAGGGACACCTTGCACATATACAACTTGCACATTGACACTTGTGCATTTATTACATTGCATGAAGTAACTAGATAACTTCCCCCTAAAGTAATCTAATGTCCTAAGTATGTACCTAGGAAGGTACATTTACATGACCCAAATGATGTAATATACTCTATCTCTAACAACATCCTCATTCAGTAGTTAGGAGAGAAGGAGTTCTTACAAATCTTCAAAGAGGCATTCTGATTTGAAAGGATGTTGATCCAAGTAGGGAAGTTTTATTGCAATGAGGTTCCCCAATCTCTTTTAACCTTTTCATCCTCACTGTATAGCTCACTTTCCATAATATTCGAGCTCGATCAATGTCAAGCTACATTGGGTAATTATCCTTCCTATTTCCATAGGAGTGTGGAATAAACGTAGAAAACATTGAGGATGAAAATCTAGTGGCTAACCAAAGAGGTCAAAAGCATGAAAATAAAACTCTCAATGGTTGGAAATGAAGAGCGTAGTGATTGGGAATCACCCATGTAGCAACCCTATGTGTAGTCAACTATAAATATAGTAATCATCCTAGAGCAAGGGGTGCCACCATATGAATATAGAGGATGGATAGGGGATCAGGTTCCTCACCCATGTATAAGAGATGTCTGTACATTCCCCATGATGGACAACATCATTGCCTATAGTTATTTTTAAGGATATGAGAGACAATAGAATAAATACTTGGCAACCTCTCTTATGGAGTAGCAGGTGCACAATAATACCTTGACCTTGCTTGTATAAAGTATAATGGTGGGATATCAAGCCCTTATACCATTGCTTCCCCAACATGGCTCACCCCTCAACCAACAGTGAATGAAACTTGCATAAGAGCCCATATGTAAGATTGGGATAACTTCAAATGAGGTGGCAATAGCATGGCTATTCTATCCTAGATTTTACTACTCATCCTCCACCTAGGTACTTTATGGCAACTCGATTGATAGTCTCCAAATCCAAGGGGATGCAAGAAGATATAATTGTGATGATTGGGTCATGTCTGAGATAGTCATTACTACTCAAGAGGATGAGGTATGGGTGACGATGCAATCTGATACCAACAAAGTACAATTATGGTATCCACTCCAAGAAGGGTAAACAATTTGAGCATGGATCAAGGCGATAAGAGCGATGTCTACACAAATGATGTTTGGTTAAAGTATGTGGACTTTGATGCCCAATGTGAGATCTGGTTGTATCTCTAGTGCAATTAATAATGATGGTAGACACTACCAACTTGAGCATGAAGAGCAGCTCAAGTTTAGTGTCGTTTGGTCGAACATTGTAGGTTCACCAAATAGGTTGCAGAAGGAAATCTAGCTTGGGCATGTGAAGCACGATATAATTTTGTGTAGATAGCCTATAATTAAATAAGAATGTGTGGCATGTACAAGGACGCATAGTAAGTGAAATCATCTTGAGTTGAGGTTACAAGAATTTTAGTTCCACCAAGTTACTGCAAGTTGGCTAAATTGCCAAAAAATTTGAAGTCAAAAATGGAAAAGGTTTCCTAGGTGGCTTCTTTGCTTTATATCACTTCCTCCTATTTTTGTGCTCACTCATTTCCTTGTTTGTTCTTTTGTTTTTCATTTGTGTTTCATGTTGCGGTTTTGTAGCCCAATGGATAGTGTTCCTAAAATTCATGATCACATAAAGCAAGTACGTTAAGACTCATGCAAGCAGGACAACACATCACCCCAGCATAGGCATACAATCATAAGGTCAAAAGTGCATCCAAAAGGTGAGATTGGATGTACTACTAAATAACCCATGTTAAACCAAATATTTCATGAGTGACATGCATGTCATGGTTAGATGGTAGAATCACTCTATATAAGGTGCCTCATATGTAGCTTGGTGGTTCACCAAAAGATGAGTCTAAGAGCATAGTTGAGGGTTTTCGTGATGAATTATGATGAGTTGAGTAAATTCTTACTGGATTGTGTGAAGAAAACAGGCTATAACAAGGTAGACAAGTATCTTTGGCATTTTGTCTATTCTTGAAGTAGCCTTGGGCTACAACAGAGTATGTTTATGGAAGGACAATTTATGGGGGTGTCTTGTAGATCAAGCAATTCAATCTGTTATTACCATGGGATAACTCCACGATTGCCTTTCCTTTTGTTTCTTTGTTTTATTGTCACTAGATCCTTCCTTCATCTTCCTTGTGTTATTGTTGTTACTAATTCCTTTTATTAGTGACACTTTTTTGCTTTCTATTGCTACATCTTTCCCTCTTTCCTTTCCTTCCGTGTGTTCTTGTTCTTGTTTCCCACCCTGCTTTCTTATTTTGTCATTTTTTTCTTCTTTTTAGTCCCCCTTTTATTTTTCTCCATTTTTTCCCACCATGTTATGTGTGTAGTTCCCACCCCATCGCCCACCATCCTCCTTTATCTTGTAGCCTCATTTGGTTGTCTTTGCTTGTGCTTTTTCTATCCTTTTCTTTTTTGTTTCCCTATTTGGAAGTGTTTTTAGGCAAAAGAAGGCCATATGGGTTCCTGTTCCTCTAAAGTGAAAATCCCTTGTGAGTCGCAAAGAATGTGGGTAAAATTTTGAGCACATTCACCTACTCATCCCTTTTTTTTAATCAACATGATGGATAGTGTAGAAGAAAAGTATCGAAGCTAGACCTGTGAGCATTAAATTGTGGAGGTTGAAGGAGAACCTTTAGCATCTGGGTGGAGATGAGAGCTTGATCTTGTGGTAAAGTTACTAAGGGCTATAATGGGTGATGAAATGGGTCACTATAAGACATCAGGAAGACCCCAAAATTTCATCGCTAATCGATAATATACGAAGTGCTATTGGCCCTACAATAATTACTAAGGCTATGCTAGCAAAAATTGCAAAATTTAGCTAAGGGTCATAGCGAGAAAAGAAATGAGCATTCATGGAATTTTGGTGGGTTCCAAAAGCCCACCATAATCATATCAGGTGGAAGAATGGGATCTCATAGGTCCATGCACAAGCAAAAGCATTAGGCGAAGAAATGGATGCTGGTGAACCAAAGGTCTAATCCTAGAATGTTGCTTTGAAAAATGATCAAAAGGTACTCAAGTATGATCAATAAGGAAATTAAGTATCCATCAAGCCTTTGAGGTGCCCTGAATCCCCACCATTGCCAACTGAGTGGTAATGAACTCAAAAGACCACCTTGAGGAAGATGAATTTTATTATATAGAACTTTGGATTGTCAATAGGCGATGGGTGGATCCAAAAAGTCCACCCATGCCAAAACCCTCACCCATTCTAGGGATGATAGAAGATTTTACAAAAGGAAGAATTTGTAGGCTCAATTACGAGAATACACAGTGAGTGGCTGACGTAAGAGCGTTCAACACCTATCTAGAGGATGATGGGGAAAGCCCTAGGTTCATCAATGTAGTCAACTTCAAGACACCTATTAGTGCAATTTATGGCTGACTTTCTTTAGGTACAGGTGGGTAGAGATTGCAATCCATGAGAACTATCAAACAAGTCAGGGTGATCAAAAGCTCAGATCTATGCAGAGCCACCTACTTCCTCTTGACAACCACCTTTGGTTGAAAAATGTAGAAGAAGAACCTGACAGTCATTAATAGCAACAATATTCAGAGGATTCGAAGAGATTCGTAGGATGACCATTTCTTTGATGCAACAACATTTCCAACCTACCATCTTGAATGCTTAATTTATTGTAAAAGCTATTTATACCAGAGTGCAAGTCATTCTAGGGGTCGACTCTTTAGCTATTACAACTCATATGTAAAACTTTTCCATTCAAGAAATGCAAGTGTGTTATTGTTTGGTCTCCAAGTAATCTCTTATATATGTGAGGATTGAATGTTTATTTTTGCTAAAGCTATTTGAATGGAAATGCTTTAATTTTGCAATATGGATTTCATGCTTTTTCATTCAATAGTTCTAGAATTTGCCTTCGATCAGGTGTAATAGATGTTAACGAAGAGGAGGGTTGGTTGATCTGTTAGGTAGTTTACAAATGGTTTGATTTTACTATGAATATGTTTTGATGCGGTTGAATCCATCCCCCTTAAGTTTTCTAGTTTTAGCTATGTTTGCTTTCATTCAGTCCCCCTTTTCCTAGATATGTTTAGCTAGGATCGTCCAGGAACCGACCTTCTCCGAAGTTGACCCGCGTAGCCACCTGACCGTGAGGTCATTCAATGTTGATGGAGGTTCATGGATGCACAAACCTTTCCATTAAGTGCATTTTTGACCAACAATACTTATTTTCTATATCCTTCCCTTAATTGAGTACATAGTTGATCCTAGGTCATAATATTATAGTCTAGTTTCATGTCATGTTGTTGGACACTTAAAGATCTTTTGATATAAAACCCTGCATACCATTAAAATATTATAATTTAACCAAATCACATCCTAGGGAGACATTGCAATGGTTCAGGGTTTGGCTCTTCTTCAAGAGGTCAATATTCAAACTGTAATATGTATGTGGGTGGTTGTGTGTTAATCTCCTATTGATAAGCATAGCTCTCGGCTATAAGAAAGATCATGACTGGAAGAGGACTACTCAACCCTATATATCGGTCGTAGGGGTTTATTACACTACCCTAATCCTATACATACATATAACCAAATCACAATTATTTCTAAAAATACATACAAACCATTAAAAAAAATTAATTTTTAAAAAATATTTTTTGAAGTAAAAACATTTACAAACATCAATCGACGATTAATGGTTAATTTTTTTTATGAAAACTAAACACACTACCATTAAACTTAAATCTTCCCAATAAAGACCTAAAACTATTATAATATAAAAAAAAAAATTCATGAGTTTAATCACACTCCATCAAGACTATTGATCGCTTTATTCTTCGTTGTTCTCTACACCCTAAAAAGAACACGCACCATGGAAGGAACATGAAAGTTAAAAAAAAAAAACATGGAAAGACCATGAGATGTATTTATATTTTAAAGATTTTTAACCAATAAAATGTGCCTTATCATGGGAGTTGAGTTGTCATAAAAAATAAAAAAAAAATTATAAAATAATAAATAATATTACATGCATTTTATGCAATCATATTGTAGTTAAGTTAGGTAAGTCATTTCCCCTGACAGTTGCTCTATAAGAGGAAACCCAGAAACTCCTAATTCCATCCATTCATTCTCTGACCTCATGTGATCTTCTGCAACCCATAAGCTAGGGTTTGCATTCAGATAGTTTTGCCTTGTGGTCTTAAGTGTTTTATACATATTAACGTTTAAAAAAATTTAAGATTAAGGTTTTGATTTACGTTGAGATGATGTCATGGTCTGGATTGAGCCTGTGCCTAATAGGTATGCTGGTCTTTCTTGTGGCCATGGAGGGCACAGAGGGTGGGGAAGAATTCATAGCATTCAACAAGGTGAATTCTTCTTCACTGAAGAAGTGTGATGGGGGTCGGATTGGAGAATGTTATCCTGAGGAGGGGGGGATTCTAGCAACGACGAGAGAACCTATCAGCTATGGTTCTATGAGGGGGGATGCTGTGCCATGCGACCAGAAGGGAGCACCTTACTATAATTGCAGGGATTCTGGGGCTGCCAATCCTTACCAGAGGGCATGCACTGTGATCACTCGGTGTGCCAGGGACACAAGCTGAGGGATGGATGTTAATGGCATCGTTTACAAATAAATAAATGTCTTTAACTTTTAAGTTCTGATTGTTAGTTAACAGGATTAGGAGAAGCTGAGGAGGTCTTACTGGTTTTATTTTGCTCTGGTTCTCATATAGTTGAGAATCTTACGAGTCTTAAATTTAGATATTTTAACAAAGAATGGTTTAAAAAAGAGAGATTCAACAAACATGAACAGAGACTCTGATGTTTAAAATTTGGTGCTACTAGCCAATTTAGAAGTCAATCAAAAGAGTTGGGAGTTCAATTAGTGCATATTTGGGAGCATTTGTATTTAAATTTAACTCTTCAAGTTGGATATATCAAACCCTTTGGAAGGATTTAAGGAAAAATGACATTTAAGGAGGTTTGGTGTTGAAACTTGTAGGAAGAGGAGATCAAAAGAAGTTAGAGTAGATCAAAAGAAGTTACTGAAAAGTTTTGCTTTTAGGGTTACATAAATATTTAAAAGTATGTTAATATAACAAGCTTTTAGGGTAAATTATTTTAATATTTAATATATTTTATTTTAAAATATTTGATTAAAAAATAAGTTTTAATATTTAATTTTTAATAATTTGATTTTTTTTTAAGGGAATAACTCCTATCCCACTCTTTAAAAGTATACGTCATACTTAAGTGAGGGGACTTGGAAGGGGTCAAGATTCGAAGGGGTTAGGATTGAAACCACCAACCTCGAAAACTAGTCATCCCTTAGCAACTTAATATGTTTAAATGACTTATACAAGTAAAATGTTATAAATTGTGATGTCTACAAAATTAGTTTGTTACTTTTTATTTATTTATTTATATATTGGTGGAGAATAAGGAATTGTATTTAAATATATTCATTTTTCATTTTAATTGAGATGCTAGAGTTAAAAATAAATTTCCATCATTTTACATAAAATGTTTAAATTTTTCACCATCTTTCTTTATATATATATATATATATATATATATATATAAATAACTGGAGAACAAGGGGTTGTATAGATTCACTTATCATCTTAATTGAGATGTTATAGTTAGAAACTTCCATCATTTTATATAAAATGTTTAAATTTTTTTTTTCATTTTTTTTTTTTTTGTGTGAATACAAATATTCCAAAATTCAACATTCTTTTTGACATTTTCTTATAGCAACCTTCACAATACAAAAACTTCACTTCTACTATCTATGCATCTTAGTAGAGTACTATTTCTAAAACATCGCACTATCATAGTCCTCTTTACCAAATCTCGATTGCTAGTTTCCTTCTTGAAGCAAGTCCAACCACAAAAATTATAATAAATTGTTTAAATGAAAACGCATTAATGTTATAAAATAAAGTAAATATTACCAAGGAAAAAAATTAAAGTAAATCATAATCATTATTTGATTCAAGGAGTAGTCAACATTTTCTTATCAACTTACTTGTCATGACCCTCACTTGGCAGACTTTTAAATTGGTTGAATTGATATTTTATGGAATGTTCATCTGAATGGAATGTTGAGACAATATTTATTTAGATGCTTAATTTGGTTAAGGATGAGCTTTATGGTGTATAAATTTTATGAAAAAATGAGATCTATTTTATTAATGAAGTAATTGACTACTTCATGTGTGATTTTTGTAAGATATTAGAACATGATGTTGCTAATTGAATTGCACTTCTGTGTAGGAACAAGTGTTCATTCGAGGTGAGAGAAGAGACTCAACCACCGATAATGGAATAGAGGAAAGGATGTGAAGTGTTATTTATGAAAAAGGATGTGAAGTGTTATTTATGAAATAGTTTGGGCAATCTCGATAAAAGCCCATTTCATATAGTTGCATAACATGGCTTGCTTGAGGAAAAATAGATTTAATAGTGGTTGAATGAAATTTTCTACCTTGATTGTGATTTGTTTTATTAGAATCTATTTTTTTAGTTGAATTTATGGTATGGTGAATCAATTTTTCTATATATGAGTTAACTTTAGAAGACAAGAAATTGAATCAATTTTGCTATATATGAGTTAACTTTAGAAGACAAGGAATTGAATCAATTTTGCTATATATGAGTTAACTTTAGAAGACAAGGAATTAAATCTTGACTGATTTAAGCATGTTGTTGGAGTGAAAAACATCCACTACTCTAGTCAAATAAATAATGGTTGCCTTATATTTATTTGGGAGAAGTTCGTTGAGCAGGGTTATGCATAGCGACTATTTATGGCTAAATTGGCTAAAATTAGGATTTTTAAAATTTGGAATTGGCTAATATTTGGGACCCTTGACCAGGGCCCATTACCCAAAAAATTTGGGTGCAATTTTTTTTTGGGTTGATTCGCCCTAATTTTATAATAATTTGACCATTTTAAGTTTAAAATTCTAACATTTCCCCTAATAATAGTGAACCTTCTACATGTGTTTAGAATCTATTCGCCTGGATCTCAAAATTGACTCATCAAATGTATATAAATACATTTTGGGGTCGACCCCTTACGCATAACCCTGCCATTGAGTGAGTGCTCCATAGTCCTTGGAATTCAAAGCCGAAGAATGAGGGAGATGAGACGCTTTGTTAACAATGTCCCAGCTAAACTAGAGGGGAAAAAAGAAAGAGAACAACTAGGGGAGAAAACAGAGTCAGCACCAGATGTGCGAGGGGAGGAAGCAAAGGAAAGGAAGAAGACTAAATTTGTTTCACCAAGGGTGTTCAACCAGGTTTGACTACGTGTAATAGGTAGATATTTTGAGGAAAAGCTTTGCTTGTTTTTATGTTGGTTATATAAAATAAATGCTTGTGATTTTGAATTCAAGAAAAATCCAGTTAGCGAACCAATGGAGACATTGTAGTTGACTAGCTGAGATAGATAAGCTAGGTGTTATTTTTTTATGTCGATAGACTTGTGTGTGTGTCTTTCTAAGACATCATATAATTACTCTATTTTTCTTGTTCTAGAGATAGAAAACAAAAGTAGGATAGATGTAATGGTTGTAAGAAGTTATGGAAAAACCTCTAGAAAATTCCAAATTCTATTTGGTGTGCTTAATGTGGTTTTGCTAGGTTATCTGGTTAGAATTGATGTCTGGATAGAAGAAAACAGTTGAGGATTGCTACTCATCTCTTATTTTGAAACCTAGAGTGAAACTATAAATAAATATAAAACTGCTATACCAAAATGATTGTTGTGTTTATTAGTGAATCTTCTTGTGTGGAAATTTACTCATCGATTGACTGGGGAATATGAGTAGAGGATAGTGAGTCCCTTAGGAAAGAAAATGTATTCAATTAGATGTATGGTCTGTGTATGTGATTGTGATGAGGAAACTTTTATAATTGTGAAAGCAGTGGTGGGTTATTTATGCTTATTTCCGTTATTGAGTGTACTCCTTCATTTGCAATTGTTTAGGAAGGTAAAAAGAAGATTTTAATGATTATGGTATTTGTTGGAAGTTACATGATTGAGTTACTTCTAATACCTATGGATAATAGAATTTTTATTGAAGGAAACCAATGCTTGTTTTGTATTCGATTCTATCTATGATAAAGAAAGAATACTGTTGAATCTTTTATGTGAATGTATGCAACATATGCTTGATTGATGCTTCTTTAATTCAAATGATTGAATTTATTGTGAGCTTTAATAGTTTTATAAAGTAATGCATCTTGTATTTTTTCAAAGGATTGAAATGATTGAGATGTTAATGGTGCATTAGTTAAATGCACTAACATGCAAAGAAATTACACTTATCCCCCATAAGTATTCCTTCTCAGTGGATGAGAGTCACTACCTTCTCTCTCTAGAAGAGAGGTTGAGTGCATATGAAGAGTCATGATGTCAAGAGACGACATCTATTTTAAATATGGTGGTGACAGTATTGAGGAGCTAAGACAGTTCCTTGATGTGAGGGAGTTTTCAATGATGAAAACTCCATGATTCGAAAAATACGAATTGTTAGAACCCAAGAGTTGTAAAATATTATTGGAATCTATATTGGCATTGTAGATTTTCATAGGACTTGTTAGTGGCATTCACTGTAATAATGATGTTTAGTTGTAAATGCTGATGTTGTGAGTTAATGAGAATATTATCTATTGTGTAAATATTATGTTAAGATCAAAACCATTAAACGATGTTATGGATGTGTCTTTTAGACTTCAGTTAGTGGAAAATGGAATCTCATTATTCATAAAGTCTTGATATACAAAATATTTGTTGGCCATAATAATAAATCTCTTGTATTAAATAATCCATAAGTGCATGGGAAAACTCTTTATGTAGTTACGTATGGTTGTTTCCATAAGTTTAGATACGTTGAAAACCATCTAAGGATGTCTAAAGGATTAGATAGGGGGAACTATGGTAACTTTCATTATACGAATAGGTTTGAGATGTTCTCTTTCCTAGAAAAAGAATAATAAGACCCACGAAGAGTAACCAACTCTCACTGACATGAGTTGGAAAGGAATCACTCTTACTCTCAAGGCATATGCACTAATAGACTTGTGCAAGGCATCGATAGATTGGGGCCACCTTTCAAAGGATTGAAAGGGATGAGCTAGCTCAAAGGATATTTGAGATAGATAGCTTCATTGAAAGATGCCACCTAATGCTCAAGGATAGATAGACTTATTCTTGAAGTAAGGATAGGTGTAACTTGGGATGGTCAAATGGAATAGAAGTTATCACCGGGTTATGTATAAGCATGAAATATCATAAATTGGCTCTATTTAGGTTTTTTAAAATTTTGAAAAGGCTAATTTTGGATCCTTTCACTGGGGGTCATTTACCCAAAATTTACGGGGTGGAAGTTTTTTTGGGGTAAATTCACCCACCGTTGATAATCATGAACCTAACTTTATTTTAATTCGTCGACCTAAAATTACATATGATTTTGATTTTCTCGCCCAATTCGTCTTCAAATTATAAATGATTTTATATTTCCTACACAAATTGCCTTCAAATTATAAATGATTTTATTTCTCCAACCCAAATTGCCTCATATACTACCCGTATATATACTGTACTAGGTATCGATAAAAATACATCAAAAATACTCTAACTCGAATATAGCTCTGAAACAACGAAAAACCCGTATATATACTGTACTAGGTACCGATAAAAATACATCAAAAATACTCTAACTCGAATATAGCTCTGAAACAACGAAAAACTTGATAAGGTTGCAGAGGAGTGACTATCAAAATAAATAAATCAATTGTAGATGAGTCTCCATCGGTGCAAGACAATCGATTGCAGAGCCATGTCTGTCAAGATAAATTGATCGATTGCAGAGTTGTGTCATGCCTGCAGCTAAACGGTATGCCTGCAGTCAATCGACATGCCTGCAGCCTTTCGTCATGCTTGTAGTCGATCATCTTGCCTACAGTCGATCATCATGCCTGAGTCGATTAAAATTCCTATAGTCGATCATCATGCCTACATCTGATCATCATAACTATAGCCGATCATCATGCCTACAATCAATCTTCATGCCTATAGTCGATCGTCATGCTTGTAGCTGATCGGTATGCCTACAACCTATCATCATGCTTGTAGTTCATCGGATACCTATAGCCAATCGACATGACTGTAGCTGATCGGCATACCTACAACTGATCGGTATGCCTACAACCTATCGTCATGCTTGTAGTCAATCGTCATACCTGCAGCCGATTGGCATGCCTAAGCCAATTGGCATTCCTGTAGTTGATTATCATGCTTATATTCGATTGTCATACATGCAGCCAATCATCATGCTTATAGTTGATCATCATACCTATAGTTGATCAACATTCCTACAGTCGATCGACATGCTTGTAGTCGATCGTCATGCATGTAGTCGATCTTCATAATTGTAGCCGATCGATATACCTATAGCTGATTGATATTCCCACAGCTGATCGACATACCTACAATCGATCGTCATGGCTGCAGCCGATCATCATGCCTGCAATTGATCGTCATGCTATCGGTCATCATGTTGGCCTAAAGTCTTTCATATTGGCCTAACACTTTTAAGTATGTCATACATTTTTTAGATTTTACAAAATAATATTCATATTCCCAACACAAAAAATTCACTACGGTTTGAAATTTTTTGGAGATAAATTAATGAAAATTGCCATGGTTTGAAAATTTTTAGAAACAAATAAATGCAATTTGTCATGTATACTTCTAAAAATATCATCGGGATTCCAAGATAATTTGTCTTGATTTTATAAATAGATTTTGTGGTCGACCCCTTATGCATAACCCTGGTTATCACCTAGTACTCATGCATAGATAGACTTATGCATGAAGTAGGGATGGGTGAATTGTAGTCACTTGGTTAAGACATGTCCTCAAGTAGCTAGTAGTGATAACAACTAGAGAGTTATGAAAAAAAACTTCTATTAGAATGGGATAGAATAATATGGGTAGTGATATTTTGGTATCAGAGCATGGTTTGTAGTGGGATAGATTCACTACATAGAATTTTTTTGATATGTAATAGAAAACATACTTATGAAGGAAATGAACCCTGCCAATAGAATACCTATGCGGATTAAATTTGTTGAATTGCTTGAGATGATAGGATAAATGACTATTAGTAAGAGAAGCAATTTGATGAACTAATTGCTAATGAATTTTTACTACCTCTTATGTGTATGGCTAGGGATAGTTCCACCAAAGAGAATAAGATGAATTAATGCCCCATCGATAAGGCAAACACAAAAAAATAATATGGAGGATAGGAATCCAAAAATGGATTTAGGAAACCCTAGTGAGGAAAGGGAAAATCCTAGTAAAGATAATCTTGATGAGATAGTGGCTCTACTCTGGGAATAGGTAGAAATCCAAAAATAGTTATTGGATGTCGTGTTGAATCAAGAAATATAGGTGGGTAACCCTAGAGTGAGTCAGCAAAATGAACCTCTTACTGAGGCACAACAAGCTAGGGTCATATTAGAGGTCAAGTTGGGCAAGGAAATGAAATATTTGAAATATTCCAAATTTAATGGAGAGGAATATGGGGACAAGGCGAGGTATGGCTAAAGGAGATAGAAATCTATTGCAACATGAAGAACTTTTCCTCAGGTACTAGAACATCTTATGCCACACTACATCTGCAAGGTGATGGTTTAGCTTGGTGGGAAGCATATAGTGATGAACTAGGTATTTTGATGCAATAGTTGACCTCAAATGGACAGAGTTTGTGAAAGCCTTCAAAGATATATTTCTCATGGAATATTTCTATTCCCAAAAATTTGAAGAATTCTCTAGACTTTGGCAAGAAACTAGGACATTGGAGACTTATTATCAAATATTTGTCAAATTAATGAAATATGTACCTGCTTATAATGAGAAAATAAAGATCCATAAGTTCATATTGGGAGCAAACCCTAGAATTGGACAAGAAGTGGATATGCAAGAACCTGCAACTCTATAGAAGGTCTATGACTTAGACAAGAAGGCTGAAATATATCTTAAACTTATTTTTTATTATGAAAGATTATATGAGGAAGGTAAAGAGGTACTAAGAGAGATAAATAGTGCAGGTTATGTAAAATGGAAAGAGAAATAGGTAAGAAAGAACCTTTATCAACAAGACCAAGGAAATTATAGGAAGAAAGGGAAGTTTAGAAAAAGGCTTCAAGGGAAGAACCAAAACAACAGTAAGGGTAACAATAGACAGTCATAGGGACAGGATAATTCTACATTTGAAAAATAATTATAAGAAGGACAAAAGCGGAAAGAACATCCAAGGCCGAAAGAAGGATGTTACCTTTTTAGAGGACTGTATTATGCTTCTAATTATCCATGGAGAACATAAATGAGTTCCAAGGGAAAGGAACCAATGTACAAAGAAACTACACCTAGAGAGCCTGCACACAAGATCTATGTAGCTACAGGAAACCAAAATCTTGATGGTCAAGCCACACCACTAGTGATTAGAGGTAAGATTTTTGGTAGAAATGTTAAAATCTTGATTGATAGTGGTGCTACAGATAGTTTTATTTCCACTAGTTTAGCTAAAGATTTTTCAAAAAGGCTAAGAATCTTGGATCATGGTTGGAAGGTTAAGTATGGTTCAGGATAAACCTACTCTATTAATCAATGTTATCAAAAATAGCCTTACCTAGTGGTATAACTATAGGATGTGCGTACGTAGTGCCTCTACATGCTTTTAACAAAATCTTATGAATGGATTGGCTACAAGTGTATAAGGCAATACTCAAATTTCAAGATAGATGGATTGAGTACACAGATGATAGGGGTGTTGTGTGTAGGATGTTTAGTCTACAGGGAGCTTTTCAACCTCAAATATTGTCAATAATGCAACTTAAGAAGGCCATAAAGAAAGGAGGAATGGTCTATATAGTGAAGATAAATGAAATGGAAAAAGAGAAGAAGGAAGAGGTGTTTGAGAAACACCCAATTCTCCAGGAATTTAGAGATGTTTTTCCAGAGGATTTTCTTGGATTACCTCCTAAATGAGAATTTGAATTTACTATTGAGATTCAACCAAGAACAAAACCCATCCATAGAGCTCCATACAAAATGAATCCCATAGAAATGCAAGAGTTGAAGGTGCAATTACAAGGGTTGGTAGAGAAAGGATTGATCAAACCAAGTGTATCACCTTGGGGAGCACCAATGCTATTTGTAAAGAAGAAGGATGGTTCCTTGAGACTATGCATAGATTATAGAATGTTGAACAAGGCAACGGTCAAGAACATATATCCTCTATAGAGAATCGAAGATCTCTTCAATCAACTCAAAGATACCACAATTTTTACAAAGATTGATTTGAAATCAAGATACCACCAATTGAGGATCCGTGAGGAGGATACACATAAGATAACCTTTAAAAATCGTTATGGATATTATGATTTTGTTGTCTTGCATTTTGGTTTAACAAATGCTCCAACAATATTTATGAATTTAATGAATAATATCTTTAGGAAGTACTTGGATAAATTTGTACTAGTATTTTTGGATGACATTTTGATATATTCTAGAAATAAATCAAAGCACGATGAGTAATTCAAATTGTGCTAGAGCTATTAAGAAAAAATCCGTTGTATGGGAACTTATCCAAGTGTGAATTTTATGTGTTAGAAGTGCAATACATAGGACACATTGTTTTAAATGATGGGATCGTAGTCGATCATAAGAAAATAGATGCCATTTTGAATTGGCTATCACCTACCAATATGACAAAAGTTTGAAGTTTCATGGGCTTAACTGGATACTATATGTGATATGTGAGGGACTATGCCAATATCACCTCACCAATAACTAACCTTCAGAGAAAAGGAAAAGAATTCAAGTGGACAGATAAGTGTGAGGAAGCCTTTGGTTTGCTCAAGAAAAAGCTTACCATGCCTCCTATACTAAGGATACCTGATCCTCAAGAAAGTTTTTTTGTTTGTACGGATGCATCACTGGAAGGTTTTGGAGGAGTGCTTTCACAGGAAGAAGCAGTGATAGCCTATGGATATAGAAAAATAAAAATACATGAGGTTAACTATGCAACCCATGACTTAGAGTTGGTAGTTGTAGTGTTTTCTCTCAAGATTTGATGATATTATCTAGTTGATAGACCTTTTGAGTTAAAGATAAATTATTAAATTTTACAATACATATTTACTCAACCTTTACTCAATGCTAGACAAAGATGGTGGATGTAATTTCTCGTAGAGTATGACTTTGGTATTGAGTATTATAAGGGAAAAGAAAAAAAGGCCACTGATGCATTGAGTAGGAAGATACACACGGTAGTTTTGTCTCGCATCCATGTCTACTTGATGGAACAAGTCAAGGAAATGCAAATTCAAGATGCATACAGCAATAAAATTTAAAAAATGATGGAAAATAAACCCAAAGAAAATAAGGACTTTGGCATCAAGGATGATTTCTTATGTTTTAAGAATAGGGTAGTAATTCTTGAGACCAGGAATTTGAGAAAGAATGATTATGAATGAAGCACACAAATCTCCATATTTTGCTCATCCAAGAGGAGCAAAGATGAGGGAGAATATGAAAAAGATATTCTTCTAGCCAAGAATGAAGAGAGACATAACTAAATTTTTCGCTCAATACCTAGAGTGCCAAAAGGTAAAGGTAAAACATAAACATCCTACTGGATTGTTGTATCTACATGATGTGCCTATGCAAAAATGGCAAGTGATTTCAATGGATTTCATAGTAGGATTGCCTAAGAACATGTTTTAGCATGACACAATCCTAGTAGTGGTCAATAGACTGACCAAGGTTTCTATACTTTATACTCAGGAACACTAAATATGATGTTATGGCTATGGCTATGGTTAATAGATTTGCCAAGGATTTATTTTGGCTTCATGATTTTTCAAAGGTAATCATATCAGATAGGGATCCAAAATTCACATATGAGTTTTGGAAATCCTTGCATTGTGTCATTGGTACTAGATTGAATATTAGTTCTACTTACCATCCAGAAATTGATGGATAAACTAAAAGAGTGAACCAGGTGTTAGAAGACATAATTCACATGTACTACATGGATCAAAAAACTCATTGGGAGGACTACTTGCATTTGGTGGAATTCACCTACAATAATGGTCACTATTCGACCATAGGAATGGCTTCGTTTGAAGATTTGTATGGCAAAAAGTGTAGGACACCATTGTCTTGGGATAATCTAGAAGATCGAATTATTCTTAGACTATACATGGTCAAAAAAATGGAGCAATAGTTGAAAATTATTAGAGAAAGACTAAAAGAAGTTGTAGATCATCAGAAAAGCTATGCTGATTTTTAGATATCACCAAAGGAGTTTGTTATGGGTGATATAGTGTTTCTTAGGGTAAAACCAATAAAGAGTGCAATTAAGTCCACAAAGCTATATTGTGGGACCCTTTGAAATTATAGATAAGATTAGACCTTTGGACTATCGACTTGCCTTACCACCCAATATGTCTAAGATTCATAGCAGTTTTTACATCTCTTTGCTTAAAAAGTATGTTGCTAACCCTGAGCATGTGTGGGATTTTCTAATTTGCAGATGGTGAACCTCGAGGTTATAGAGGTTCAAACAATAAAAATCCTTGAGTTATGATCCAAATCGATGAGTAAGGGAACCTTAGAGTAGTGTAAGGTTCAGTGGGACCGCTATTTTGAAAGGAACACTACTTGGGAGAAAGTAGTAGACATGCAAAAATATTTTCCATTTCTATTTGATGATGCTTTGTAAATACTAATTTGATGATTAGCTCATACTTTGATGTCACATAAAGGACTATGTTAAGCCTAAGGAGGAGAGGATTCCATGACCCTCCCTTGGAAGACTTTTAAATTGGTTGAATTGATATTTTGTGGAATGCTCATTTGAATGGAATGCTTGGACAATATTTGTTTAGATGCTTAATTTGGTTAAGGATGAGATTTATGGTGTATAAATTTTATGAGAAAATGAGATCTATTTTATTAATGAAGTGATTGACTACTTCATGTGTGATTTTTGTAAGATATTAGAACATGATGTTGCTAATTGAATTGCACTTCTGTGTAGGAACATGTATTCATTCGAGGTGAGAGAAGAGACTCAACCACCGAGAATGGAATAGGTAAAAGGATGTGAAGTGTTATTTATGAAACAATTCAGGAAATTTGGATAAATGCTCATTTCATATAGTTGCATAACATGGCTTGCTTGAGGAAAAATAGATTTAATAGTGGTTGAATGAAATCTACTACCTTTATTATGATTTTTTTAGTTGACTAGCTGAGATAGATAAGATAAGTGTTATTTTTTTATGTTGATAGACTTGTGTGTATGTCTTTCTAAGATGTCATATAATTACTCTATTTTTTTGTTCTAGAGATATAGAAAATGAAAGTAGGATAGAAGTAATGGTTGTAAGAAGTTATGAATGATCCTCTAAAAATTCCAAATTCTATTTGGTGTGCTTAATGTAATTTTTCTAGTTTCTCTGGTTAGAATTGATGTTTGGATAGAAGAAAATGGTTGAGGATTGCTACTCATATCTTATTTTGAAACCTAGAGTGAAACTATAAATAAATATAAAATTGCTATACCAGAATGATTGTTGTGTTTATTAGTGAATCTTCTTGTGTGGAAATTTACTCTTTCATTGACTAGGGAATATGAGTAGAGGACAACAAGTCCATTAGGAGAGAAAAGGTATTCAATCAGATGTATGGTCTGTGTATGTGATTGTGATGAGGAAAATTTTACGGTTGTGAAAGCAGTGATGGATTATTTATGCTTATTTTTGTTATTGAGTGTACTCCATTTGCAATTATTTAGGAAGGTAAAAGGAAGATTTGAATTATTATGGTATTTTCTATAAGTTAGATGATTGAGTTACTTTTTCTACCTATGAATAATAGTATATTTATTGAAGGAATCCAATGCTTGTTTCACATTCGATTCTATATGTGATATAGAAAGAATATTATTGAATATTTTATGTGAATGTATGCAACATATGCTTGATTGATGCTTATTTAATTCAAATGATTGAATTGACTATGAGCTTTAATAGTTTCATAAAGGAATGCATCTCGTAATTTTTTGAAGGATTGAAATGATTGAGATGTTAATAGTGCATTAGTTAAATGCATTGTCATACAAAGAAATTACACTGATCTCCCATAGAGATTCCTTCTTAGTGGATAAGATTCACCACCTTATCTCTCTAGAAGAGATGTTGAGTGCATATGAAGGGTCATGATATCCAGAGACTATGTCTATTGTGAATACGATGGCAATAGTATTGAGGATCTGTAGTTTTTCCTTGATGTGAGGGAGTTTTCAGCGATGGGAAATCTATGATCAAGAAAATATGGGTTGTTAGGACCCAAGAGTTGTAAAATATTATTGGAATATATATTGGCATTGTATATTTTTAGAGGACTTGATAGTGGTGTTCACTGTAATAATGACATTCAATTTTAAATGTTGATACTGTGAGTTAATGAGAATATTATCTACTATGTAAATCTTATATTAAGATAATAACCATTAAACGATGTTACGGATGTGTCTTTTAGTATTCAATTAGTGGAAAATGGAATCTCATTATTCATAAAGTCTTGATATGCGAAATATTTGTTGGCCATAATAATAAATCTCTTGTATTAAATAATCCATAAGTATATGGGAAAAATATTTTTGTAGTTATGTATGATTGTTTCCACAAGTTTAGATACAATGAATAATCTAAGGATGTCTAAAGGATTAGATAAAGGAACTATGGTAACTTTTGTTATACGAATAGGTTTGAGATGTTCTCTTTCCTAGAAAAAGAATAATAAGACCCACGAAGAGTAACCAACTCTCACTGACATGAGTTGGAAAGGAATCACTCTTACTCTTAAGGCATATGCACTAATAGACTTGTGCAAGGCACCGATAGATTGGGGCCACCTTTTAAAGGATTGAAAGGGATGAGCTAGCTCAAAGGATATTTGAGATAGATAGCTTCATTGAAATATGCCACCTAATGCTCAAGGATAGATGTAACTTGGGATGGTCAAATGGAATAGAAGTTATCACCTAGTACTCATGCATAGATAGACTTATGCATGAAGTAGGGATGGGTGAATTGTAGTCGCTTGGTTAAGACATGTCCTCAAGTAGCTAGTAGTAATAACTACTAGAGAGTTATGAAAAAACACTTCTATTAGACTAGCATAGAATAATATGGGTAGTGACATTTTGACATCAAAGCATGGTTTGTAGTGGGATAGGTTCACTACATAGAAATTTTTTTTGATATGTAATAGAAAATACACTGATAAAGGAAATGAACCCTACAAATAGAATACATATTAGGAGTAAATAGGTTGAATTACTTGAGATGATAGGGTAAATGACTATTAGTAAGAGGAGCAAGCTGAAGAAATAATTGCTAATGAAATTCTTACTACCTCTTATGTGTATGGCTAGGGACAATGCCACCAAAGAGAAGAAGAGGAAGTGCTACCCCATCGATAAGGTAGACACAAAAAAATAATGTAGAGGATAGGAATCCAAAAGTGGGTTCAGGAAACCCTAGTGAGGAAAGGGAAAATTCTAGTAAAGATAATCTTGTTGAGATAGTGGCTCTACTCTAGTTACAGATAGAAACCTAAAAATAGTTATCGGATGTCATGTTCAATTGAGAAACACGGGTGGATAACCCTAGAGTGAGTTAGCCAAATGAACCTCTTACTAAGGCACAAAAATCTAGGATCAAATTAGAGGCCGAGTTGGGAAGGGAAATGAAACACTTAAAATCTTCCAAATTTAATGGAGAGGAAGATGGGGACAATGCCAAGGCATGGCTAAAGAATATAGAAATCTATTGCAACATGAAGAACTTTTCCTCATGTACTATAACATCTTATGCCATACTACATATGCAAGGTGATGGTTTAGCTTGGTGGGAAGCATATAGTGATGAAATAGGTCTTGAGGTAGTAGTTGGCCTGAAATGGACAGAGTTTGTGAAAGCCTTCAAAGATAGATTTTAAATGAAACTTTTCTATTCCTAAATATTTGAAGAATTATCTAGAACTCATCAGGAAACTAGGACATTGGAGAAGTATTATCAAATATTTGTCAAATTAATGAAATATGTACCTTCTTATAACAAGAATAAAAAAGATACATGATTTCATATTGGGAGAAAACCCTAGAATTGGACAAGAAGTGGATATGCGAGAACCTAAAACTTTGCAAAACGTCTATGATTTAGCTAGGAAGGTTGAAACATATCTTAAACCCATATTTTATTATGAAATATTAGATGAATATGGTAAAGAGGAACTAAGAAAGAGAAATAATGCAGGTTATGTAAAATAGGAAGAGAAACAGGCAAGCAAGAACCTCTCTCAATAGGACCAAGGAAATGATAGGGAGAAAGGGAAGTTTAGAAAAAGGTTCTAAGGGAAGAACTGAAACAACAATAAGGGTAACAACAGACAGTCACAAGAATAGGATAATTCTACATTTACAAAAAAAGTAGAAGGACAGAAGCAATAAGATCATCCAAGGTTGAAAGAGGGATGTTACCTTTGTAGAGGACTATGTTATGCTTCTAATTATCAACGAAGAACATAAATGAGTTCTAAGGGAAAGGAACCAATGTACAAATAACCGCACCTAGAGAGCCCATACATAAGATCTATGCAGCTACAAGAAACAAGAATATTAATGGTCAAGTCATGCCACTAGTGATTAGACGTAAGATTTTTGGTAGAAATGTTAAAATATTGATTGATAGTGGTGTTGTAGATAGTTTTATTTCCACTAGTTTAGCTAAAAAAAAATTATAAAGGCCAAGAATATTGGCTCAGGGGTGGAATTTTGAGTATGGTTTAGGATAAATATACTCTATTAATCAATGTTATCCTGTGGCAAAAATAGCCTTACCTACTGGTACAACTATAGGATGTCTGTATGTAGCACCTCTACATGATTTTGAAATAATCCTAGGAATGGATTGGCTACAAGTATAGAAGGCAATACTCAAATTTTAAGATAGATGCATTGAGTACACAGATGATAGGGGTGTTGTGTGTAGGATGTTTAGTCTATAGGGAGCATTTCAACCTAAAATCTTGTCATCAATGCAACTTAAGAAGGCCATAAAGAAAGGAGGAATGGTCTATATAGTCAAGATAAATGAAATGGAAAAAGAGAAGAAGAAAGAGGTGTTTAAGAAACACCAAATTCTCAAGAATTTAGAGATGTTTTTCATGAGGATTTTCTTGGATTACCTCCTAAATGAGAATTTGAATTTACTATTGAGCTTCAAATAGGAACATAACCCATCCATAGAGATCCATATAGAATGAATCCCATATAAATGCAAGATTTGAAGGTGCAATTGCAAGGGTTACTAGAGAAATGATTTATCAAACCCAGTGTATCACCTTAAGGAGCATCAATGCTTGTAGCACCCTAAAATTGGCACAGTAAACCTTAGCAATAATTAAAATTACCTTAGTAATAATTCAAATTCAAATTTTCAACCCCGAACCGCCTTTTAACCGCTTTCCTCATTTTCCATGCCATTTTTAGGATTTGTTGTGACCGTTGGACGATATCGTCGCCGATCAGACGATATCGCCTCAGATCGGACGATTTCGTCTGGACTAGGACGTCCAGACGATTTCGTCCCAAAACTGATTTTTCATAATTAGCTTCTGTTTCAACGGCGTCTCTAACCTGGGCAAAAGCGTGTCTGCATGGTTAGAGACTTCCCCCATTGGAGATCTCCCAAATTGGGATGATCTCCAACCTCCCAACCTCCTTCCTATGCCTATTTAATCTTAGGCCCTCCCCTTGACATTCCCCTGGCTGAATTTTTCTGTACTTCAAGTTTTACATGCATTAGAATGTCTTAGACTACCATTTGCCTTCGTATTTTTCCAAGTTTGTTTGCAGGAACTTTGTTATTCTTCAGCCGGAGCAAGCTCAGATCGTCGCAGATGATCTTGTACAATCTCGGACGATCTCGCACCAATTCGAGATGATTTCGACTACAGTCAACATTGGGGGCAATCAGTGCCCTGAGTTTGCATTCTTTCTCCATTATCTATTGTTTTGCTTTGCATTAGTTAGACTTATTACTATTTTGCATCCTGGAGTTCACCCATATAGCTTAAATGCATGATAAATCATAATTTGACATTAAATCATTGTAATGCATTCATGTTTCTATTTATAATTATCAGTTTGATATTATTATTGTCATTTTACACCATTTTCCTCTGTTAGCATTGCTGCATTTTCTGTGTTTTGTATCTATTTCTCTGATTGCAGGTCTCTGACGAATTCGTCAGATCTCAGATGATCCTGTCTGATCGCAGATGATCCTGTCATATCAGAGGCGATCTTGACTGCTTCAAAAATTAGAACCTCCATCAGACATCCGGATCAGGTATGACTTTTTAATCTAGCTTATTCTCTGTGTTTTCTGTTCAAATCTATTTTTTGTATTCATTTAAATCTGCATTTCATATAGAACAGTTTAGATTCATTTGGCCAAACCTAGGATTTGAATGATTAAAGATAAAATTGAACACATCAAACACATTCCCAACCTAGGCGTGGAAACCGCCATTCAAAAGTTTCTTGGTGAACCCACCATCCGTCAAAAAATCACCTTAATACCCCTCCCCCGAGAGGCAGGACCTTCAAAGGGCCTCTCAATCCGAGGTATTGTCCCATCCTTCCCGCATCCCCCTTTCGGGCGCGGATCCTTTAGCCTGAAGGTAAGGGTGCGGAAAATTTGGAACGATACATTTTGGTGAACCCGACGTGAAACTAAAACCTTTTGAAAACCAAAAAAAAAAAAAAATAGATGCATTTAAAATCATTAGAAAACTACTAAGTTGCATATCATGTTTAGATGGTAGCTCCTAAGAAAAGACAAGCAGTTGCTATAAATGTTAAAAATCAATTAATAGCCATAGAGGTTGATTCTTTGTCTAGAACATCTCAAACATACAGAGTCCCGCCTTTGTGGGACGAACTTAATAGGAGACTAGGTATCATTTCATCTAGGTCAACAGAGCTTAAACAAATCAAGAGGCTTGTCCTAGATAGAATCCTGGATCCTCATCAACTCATTTTTTATCATGAACTTCAGAGAGCTTGCCATAGGTGGTTAGCTTATAGGAGAGCTCTTGTGTCTTCAGAATTGTTCACCTTCGAGGAATACCTCGAGAACGCAACCACTATACACCAATTCCTAGGTCATGTAGAAGATCAAGAGGTCATTCTTACGGATAGGGAAAGATGGAGGAGAGTTCCTAGAGCTGTGTTATATCGAGAGTATTGCCACGAGCTTTACTTCTACAAAACAGAATCTGAAACAGATAATATCACTATAGCACTTTTTGTCAAATTCTTGAAAGAAAATTTTCAATTTGAAGAAGAACATTTCATGACTCCTGAAGAACTCGAGCCCATTAATGATATTTATAAATTGTTTATAGAAAACTAGATCATTGCTTTCATTATTATTATTTCTTGCATTTTGTGTGTTGTTTGTTATCTTTATAATATTGTTATAAAAAAACAAGAAAAACCAAAAAAACATAACAAAAACCAAAACATTTTATTTTAAATACTATAGTAGGTATATAATTAAAATATATACCTCTTAAGCTTGTTGCATATATATATATATATATATATATATATATATATATATATATTTGCTGAAATCTAAGTTTAAGCACAATGACTAAACTTAGGAATGGTAAACAAACTGAAGAAGAAGAAGAAGAAGATTGGTTAGGCAAGAAAAACAAAAAATTAAATGCCCTTCCTGAGGATCCAATTCCAGAAGAAGAAACTCTAGAACAGCCATAAGATGACCCGGTTGAAGAAAATGAACAACAAGAAAATGTTAGAGAGGAAGGATCCTCATCCCCTAGAATGGCTCCAGATGGAACTGTTACTTTTGATAACATAGATCATTTCTGGAAATTCTTCAATAATAATATTGGTGCTCTTAATATGGCAGTTCGTATTGATAGGGGACAAATTAGTGACACTCAAGCAGCCATGGAACATATGTTTGACATACACACTAATCCCTTGTCTTTCGTTGATCAAGAAAGTGATAAAGCTGGACCATCCAATATGGATATGGCCGCTATAATTCAGAACATGCAAAAACAACAGGTTACCCAACCTCCTAAGGAACCTGTTATTGAGCCTAAAATCATTCCCACACAAAAGAGACCTTCATTCACTGCTTTATTTCGCCAAACTATTGATCAATATGCTTCAAATCGACAAAAACCTAAAAACAAGCCAAACACCAATTTTCAACAATCTGGGATACAACATAATACAACTTCAAAACTTCTTCATAACACCCTTCCTACCAACAATTTACACAATAGCAATATAGCATCTAATCTTCATGTCCCTCCATCATATGCTCACCAATCCCATATTCATGCTCCACCGAATCAATATGGTGGGCAAACCAGTAATCTGGAAGCCATGGTGAAACAGTTAGCTTCCCGCATGGACCAGATGGATCCCTACCATCCCTCGTACAATTATCGAGAGATGTGTAGTCAACCTCTAGATCCTATAGTTGTAGCACAACCATACCCTAAACACTTTCCCATGCCCGTCCTGCCTATATATAAAGGAACTGAAGATCCCATAGAGCATCTTCGCATGTTTAGGATAGCATGTCATGATATATCACATGATGACTTGTTATTACTAAAAATGTTCCCAAAAAGTTTAGGAGGAATGGCATTAGAGTGGTACTATCAATTGCCCACTCATTCTTTGAGAAATTTTGAAGAGACCGCTGAATCTTTTGTGCATCAATTTAGTGCCTATATCGAAAGGCATGTAACCATTAAAGATTTGTACAACTTAAAACAAGACAAAGATGAATGTTTTGCTGATTTCTTAGCTAGATGGAGGCAGTTGACAGGAAAACTGCACTTTGTGCTACCTTATAGGGAAATGTTGGACATTTTTATTAATAATTTGCAAGAACAAATATCTTATGAGTTATCAACTGCTACCTTAACTACCTTCGATCAAGGTATAGACTTAGCTCGAAGAGTAGAAGATGCTCTCATTAGGAGAGGCCAACTTAGGAAGAAAGATGATGAGAAAACATCCAAAAATCAATATAAAAACAAACAAGTTGTAGGTGACGGAGTCACCGACAAGCAGAAATGTTGCTAATATCAATACAACGAAGACAACAAAAAAATTTATATTGAAACCTCCTGATAAACCTCCTCGAGAGTTTACTAGATTGAATCAACCATTATCAACTATTCTACCCCAATTACTCGAAAGAGGTTTGATTCAATTACCGGCTATCCGAGAACCTGATCCAACCATACCCGGATACAGAGCCGATTTACACCGTGATTTCCATAGAGGGCCTGGACATTCTACCAACTCTTGTAAAAGGTTAAAACATAAAATACAAGATCTGATTGATAATAATGAGATGGAGGTGCAAGCCTTCCAACCTAAACAAAATGCTCCTAATAATGCTCAAAAGAACATTCCCCAAAATCAAAATCAAAATGCTAATCAATCATTAGATATATTTCAACATCCTTTACCAAAACATGGTAAAGAGGTGGCCAATCAAATTGAGCATCATAATGTCCCTCCTCCTACCCGATATGTAGGAACTATTAGCGGACATTTACCTAATCATGATTTACAAAAATTTGACACAACTTTATCCATGGTCACGACCAGGCCCCTCCATAATATTCAAACACCGGATCTCAGTGATGTAGAATCGGATACTGAAAGTGACATGGAAATCACTTCAAATCAATCGAATAGTTCTGAAGATGAATCAGATCCTATTCAACCTATCACAGATTCTATGGTTCCAGGAAGAACCATTTCCTAGAAGAGTTACTACTCGACCCTCTTCTAATCAGTTCCTTTCTAATGAACAAGCTATAAATGCTAGACCAAGACCTATTCAAGCATCCTCAATATAACATTGTAGGTACCATCGGAGTCATTACCAGACAACAAGCTCAAAATTTTCAACAAGAACCAAATCAGAACGATGGATCAACCCCATTTGTTTTGAAAAATCCCAATAAAGGGAATCATGCTCCTAATGTTCAATCTAAACCTCCTTATAATATTAATGAGCAATTATCCAATACTACAGCCAGAATTTCCCTTTTGGACCTATTAAGATCTTCTCCTACCCATAGAGATGAATTGATGCTCACATTAAGCCAAATGATGGTACCACAAAACATTCAACCTGAAGCCATGACCAATACTATCATCACTAGAGAAGTTGATTGTATTGACTTTCGAGATAAAGATATCCCACAACATAGTTTACATAAGGATAACCCCTTATATATTACTGCCCTAATAGGAGATGTAGCAGTCAAAAGGGTTTTGATTGATAATGGTTCATCTCTAAATATTTGCACTTTTGACTTCTACCAAAGATTTGGGTTTAGAAGTGATGAAATGAAGAAAACTGACATGATCATAAAAGCTTTCAATGACGAAACACAAGAAACGTGTGGAGTTATCACCATCCCATTGCAAGTTGGTCCGAGAACCTTAGATACGACCGTGTTTATTGTACATTGCCCCGCATCATACAATATACTCTTGGGTCGTCCTTGGATCAATGCAATGCGGGTTGTCCCATCAACTTTACACCAATGTGTTAAATTCGAATTTAAAAATCAGTTGGTCACTATCCATGGTGATCCTAGACCCTTTGATATGTGTGCTTTGGCAGAACCTGTTGGAGTTCAATTTTGCCCTGCTCTGTCATCCACACATCCTAATTCTTATTTTTCATCTAAACAATCTTCTAAACAAACCACACTAGAACCTCAAAAAGATCTTAAATCCACAACCAATCCTTCATGTTCCATCCCTATCATTTCAAAACCTATAGACCCATCTATTAACACCTCCACATTATCTACATCTATCATACCTTCCACATCTAAAGATATAGGGAATGATCCTTCTACATCTTATGCTCTTTCTGATGAACTCTTACCTGATTTATCTAAAATTCTTATATCAGAAAAAACAAATGCTTCTATGCAAAATTCCATTATCTTAAGTAATTTGCCGCCATCTCCTCGTACTTTGGGCCTCCCACAACCTATGGGAAGTACTTACCAAGTCGGGAGTTGTGCCTTCATTTATAAGGGATATGACTGGGGAAGAATACCTAGGAATATCAAAACTCATCATGAGGGATATGCTCGATGTTATTTTACTAATGAGTATATTAAAGCTAAACCTATAATGCTTAAAATGGGATATAAAGGGAAAGGCTTGGGACCTTTCCAAGATGGTATGAAAGAACCCTTTGAGGTAGAACCATGGCCCGCCCGATGTGGTGTGGGCCTATTTCCTAGTAAGGGTCAACCCTTCCCTTTTGAAGATGATGATCAACTCATATGTTATCAAGATTATTTGGATGGGCGTGATGATTTGCCTCTAAAAAATCAGCCATTTACATGCAATATGCTATCCATAGCTTATCCTGAAATGATTGTTGAATCCGATGATGAGTTGGAAGGAGATATTTTCCATGATGTCTCCGTTGAAGAGATGTTACACAATGGTTTTTATTTTGATGGTTCTATACCTACTATAGCCCAGCTTGAGGCCACGACTCCTCAAGATGAATTATCCAAGTTGACCTTAAAAGAATTACAAGAATTGGGCGTTTCACCCGCCCCACCTAATTTTGAAAGAGATCTACACATGGAAGTAGAAAACGTCATTAAAGTTAACATTGGAACTGAGGATAATCCCCACATAATCAATATTGGATCAGAATTAAGTCAAGAAAAACAAGAGCAATACATTGCATTCCTTAAAGAATATGAAGATGTCTTCGCTTGGACATATGAAGATATGCCAGGTTTAGACCCTTCCGTAGTCATGCATCACCTAGTAGTCCATCCGGATGCTAAACCTCGTTAAACAAAAACTTAGAAAAATGCATCCCAAAGTGGCCTTGCTAGTCAAAGGGGAGTTAGAAAAACTCCTGAATGTTGTTTTTATACAAGCTATTGATTATGCTGAATGGATCTCGAATGTAGTTCCAGTCACCAAGAAAGAAGCTACCAAAGTTAGGGTTTGCACAGACTTTAGAGATATTAACGTTGCATGCCCTAAAGATGATTTTCCTCTTCCCAACATGGATCAAATCATTGATTTTACCGCTGGGAGTGGAATGATGTCCCTAATGGATGGATTTTTTGGTTATAATCAGATCAGGATAGCTCTCGAAGATCAGGCTAAAACAACCTTTATTACCCCTTGGGGTACCTTTTGTTGGAAAGTGATGCCATTTGGCTTAAAGAACGCAGGTGCAACCTATCAACGAGCTATGACTTATATTTTTCATGACATGATGCATGATATCCTACATGATTACGTAGATGATATCATAGCTCGTTCCATCAAAGAAGATGATCACTTAAAATATTTAAGGACAATGTTTGATCGGTTAAGGGAATATCTTATCCGACTAAATCCTGCTAAATGCATATTCGGAGTTAAGTCCGGTAAACTATTAGGGGTTATAGTTTCTTTACGTGGCATTGAAATTGACCCTCTCAAGATTGCGGCTATCACTGATATGCCCGCACCTACCAATATATCTGAGTTACGAAGTTTACAAGGTAAGCTTCAAGCTATCCGTCGCTTCATCGATAAGTTGGCGGACAAAACCGGTCCCTTTCTTAAGCTCCTTAAGAAGGATGTCCCTTTTAATTGGGATGACGAATGTAAGGAAGCTTTTGAACTTCTCAAACAATACCTCCTTAACCCACCTGTGCTTTCACCGCCTAGACCTGATCGCCCATTTATCCTATATATTTCAGCTTCAGATTTTGCTTTAGGAGCTATGTTAGCTCAACTTGATGATGAGAAAAGAGAACGTGCTAATTATTATATTAGCCAAACTTTAATTAGTTATGAAACCCGCTACACAACATTAGAAAAACTATGTCTAGCAGTCATATTTTCTATGCAAAAATTATGCCATTATATGCTCAGTCAGAAAACTTATGTCATTGCTAAATATGATCCCTTACGGTATCTCATGAGTCGACCTTATTTATCGGGTCGCACAGCTAAGTGGGTTCTTGCTTTGAGCGAGTTTGAACTCACGTTTATAGGACAGAAGTCTCTTAAGGGTCAAATCATAGCAGATCAATTAGCTGTTGCACCCTTAGAGTCTACCCATCCCCTCATCATTGAGTTTCCCGATGAATGCCTTCAATTAGAGGCAGACCATGTTGAACAATGGTCCTTATACTTTGATGGAGCCCGATGCATGAGTGGGGCTGGTGCAGGTATTATTTTAATATCTCCACAAAAACACATTATACCTTTGTCCTTTAAATTAACATTTGCTTGCACCAATAATACTGTTGAATATGAAGCTCTAATCCTTGGATTACGAGCTGCCTTGGCACTAAAAATTAAACATCTGCTAGTTTTTGGTGATTCTCAACTTGTTATAAACCAAATTAATGAAGTTTATCAGACCAGAGATGATAAATTGCATCCATATAAAGCATATGTTTTACAATTAATATCTCTATTTGATCAAGTTACCTTGGAAGCTATTCCTCGAACTAGCAACCGTGCGGCTGACGCTATGGCCGCAGCTGCATCTCTTCTGCCCTTGGAGTTAGATGACGAATATGCCACCATCATTATTCGTCGACTCCAGGAACCCGCTTCAAATAAGTCATGCTTAGAACCTTTGGATGTGTTTCTAATCAATGAAACTACTCCTGAACCTTGGTATATGGATATATTTGATTTTCTTCACAATGGGACTTTCCCTGCCAGTTCTAATAGAAACCAGCATCGGTTATTACGTAGACGAGCAAGTCGATTTGTAATAATTGGCAATACTTTATATAGGAGATCTTTTGAAGGTATCCTATTGAGATGTTTGAATTTAGAAGAATCCAGATCAGCTTTGAGTGAAGCCCACGATGGATCTTGTGGAGGACACTTCAGTGGTAGTGTCATTGCTAAAAAGCTCCTTAGGATAGGATACTTTTGGCCTACCATGGAGAATGATGCACATGATTATGTGCGCCATTGCGACAAGTGCCAAAAACATGCTGACCTTGTCCATGCCCCTGCACAAGAACTGCAGGCTATTTCATCTCCTTGGCCCTTTTCAAAATGGGGCTTAGACATTATTGGCAAAATTAATCCTGTGTCATCTGATGGACACAAATTCATCATAACCGCCATTGAGTATTTCACGAAGTGGGTTGAAGCTATGCCTTTAGCTTCCTGCACTGGAACACAAGTCTCTAAATTTATTTTTAATCAAATCATTTGTAGGTTCGAAATTCCTGCAAATCTCATCTCAGACAATGGAACTTGTTTCAAAAATAAAGATGTTAAGAAACTATGTCAAAAATATAAGATTCAACATCGCTGGTCCACTCCCTATTATCCTCAGGGTAATGGCCAAGCAGAAGCATCCAACAAAACCTTAATCAAAATTCTCAAAAAATTGGTCAATAAATCTGGCCGCGACTGGCACATTCAATTATATCCAGCTTTGTGGGCATATCGCACTAGCGTTCGTACTCCCACAGGTACTTCACCTTTTGTTTTGGTTTATGGCGTCGAAGCCATTTTTCCCTTTGAATTAGAAGTTCCTTCTTTGGCTCTACTACTTCAAGATACCGAAGTAGGAGATGAATATCGAGCTGGCAGACTCAGTCAGCTAGAACTCCTAGATGAAAAGCGCATCAATGCTTTGGAGCATCTTCGTGCCTACCAAAACAAGCTTAAAAGATCATATGCTAAGAAAGTTCGTCATCGATCCTTTGAGGTCGGCGACCTTGTTTTAAAAGAAAATCAAAAAAATACTAATGCAACTAAAGACCTTAAAGGTAAATTTGAGCCCAACTGGCTTGGACCATATATTATCACTGCTAAATTTGAATCGGGAGCATACAAATTATCTACCTTAGATGGTAAAGAACTTAAAGAACCCATGAACATTTTGCATCTTAAACGTTACTATGCATAAAAATTGGTCATTTCATCATTGTATATATTTGTTTAAAATATTTCAAAAAACCACTATCTTGTATTTCTTTCAATTTATAAACTTAAAAATCTAAAAAACACCAAAAACATTCAAAATCTTCAAAAACATCTTTTATTTTTGTACTTCTCAAATTGTGACATATTGCAGTTATATTTTCAAATTATTTTGGATAAATTAGCATTTATTTGGAATCCCGCACCTTTCACATTCACATGAATAAATATCTTGATTTATTTGGCATGATTACTAATCTCTCTTATATCAAAGTCCACAAAATTCAATTAAATAAAGTTTGAGCACAGAGAATTGATCTTGTTATTTACTTAAACCAAGCATATCTTTTCACAATAAAATGATTATATTTGTAATGTCCATGCTATGCTACATAGTAGAAGTGGTTTCTTGAGCGAAAAGTTTCCCCTGCTATCCTATCATGCACATGGTCTAGAATCTTTGAGAATTGACAAAAGGACAAGCTCACCCCTACCCGGAATAAAAATCCCTTGCTCTACAACTAATCCGAGCAAGTATCCCTAGAATAGGAAGAAAAGAAAAGTTCAAGAAAAAGAGAAAAAGAAAAATGTTATTTCAGCATTATCTCAAATATCAAAGCAAAAGATACAAAAAAAAAAAAAAAAGAGAGCAAAGAAAGCAAAATGAGCAAAAGCAAAAGCAATAAAATCCCTTTCCCTACCCCTTGAAAAGAAAAGAAGGGTTGATGAGCTTGAATCCCTGGAATTCTCAATTATTCAAAACTTGTGAGGTAAGCCCCATAACAGGTGGTTTGTGCCCAACCCGCTTGGCCTTGGGTAACTCCTAGCGTGGTGATATGTCTGTCACATTAGCGACCTTCTTTTGTACAGACCTATGTCTGCTTATGGATCAGCTAGCTCTTGATAACCCGACTTACATAGTAGTCTGGTATGGTTATATGCATCTAAATCATGGTTAATGAACACTTATTTGGTTAATTCAAATCACTTGTATCAAAGTATCTTGCTCAAAATTGGTAAATGAACAATACAATCGCACACACATTTGTATTTGAGAGATTTTGTGTATCATTATGATAAATCAAGATCGGAAATGAACTCACATACGCACATGGGATTCCTTATAAATCTAACTTTTGTCTTTAAGATACCTTGAAATATTTTTGCAAATTGTCTGGAATAATTTCATTTTCTTCTCTGAGAACAATTGTTTAGTATAAAGACAACCACATGCATTACCAAAAAAATCAAAATCATTTTCAAAAACATGCAATAAAGTTACATTTATATATAACTTTTGACTTTCACGACGATGGTATAGTTCCAAAACCAAAATTGGAATTTTATGCCTAGCGCAAGTCCTCATCTTCATATTTTTTGTTTATTTTCAAAAATTAAAAATCAACCATGCAATAAAACTATTATATCAATTTCTTCTTCGGATTTCGCGATGATGGTATAAGTCTATACCTAAATATTCTATGCCTAGCGCAAACCATTGTTTTAATTTTATTTTCCCATCTATTTCAAATCATAAAAACATATGACTTAAATCATTATGTTACACAATTATGCTTTACAAAAGAACGAATACTTATTCTATTTCATGACATTATGTTCAAATTCAATATTGCAACCATGGTATAATTCCTAAGGAATTATTCAAAAATTTTATCACACTTAGGAATTTATGCCTAATCATTTTAAAATATTTCATGCATACTATTTTTATGAAAATCTGAAAACAAATCATCAAACCATCATCATCTCCATCATCACAACAAAGTCTTAAGACAGTCTCTTAAGCACTCTTTTACTTTTAACAATATTTCTATACTGGGATTAGCTTGACGACCGAGTGAGCGGCGACTCCATGAAATGGTCTATAATAGCGACAATGTCCTTTGAAATTATTGTTAGAAGTCCCTTTTTATTTCTTTTATCAAATCACATCACAAACAACCAATTTGTTTACATCAGATTATTTCATTTAAATTTTAAAAGCATGACATTCAAACCATAATATTTCCAAATGACATAATTACATGAATCATCAAATCAATCACACCAAAACATTAAAGCATCATACAAACACATAAGACAAGTCATATGATCAAAAATATCTCATCTATATATATATCAACAATATATACATCATCTCAAAACTGGATCGGTATGCCACAATCTGTACCTCGACATACTCAATCCTCCATCAATATAATAAACACTATGTATCAATCTGTGTAGTGCAGTCTATAGCAGCTAGCCTCGAGAACCCCTCGAGCTCTCAGCCTCATCTCCTCTCCCACCCTGAGGTGGAGGAGGTGGCCCCATCGCAGTCCGTGTGGTGCCATGAGTCCTGGACGCCGATCGTGATGATGTCCTAGATGACCCCATCACGACAGGCTCTGCAATATGAGCTGGTAATGGCACCCTCTGCTCTGCTGGCACCGCTTGGTAATATAGAGCCTGATAGAATGTAACCTGGGCAATAGCCCATGCTAAATCTTGAGTGCTCGCCCCTCCACCCCGAGCCCTGAGTCATGTAGCCTCATCCTGCAAGGACTACACCTGAGCTTGGAGATGAAAAGTCTCCGCCCGAAGAGTAGCCATCTAACTACTCTCTCCCCGCGTCGACACCCTTGCCCTTATCGGGCGATGGTGGCCTCTCTCTCCATGGAGAAGGGGGTCTCTCCTCCCTCCTCTCCTCGCTGCCGCGGCCTCTGCTGAGCCCGTGGCCTCCTCTCGCTCTCCCCCGTCGTGACCCTGTGCCACCTCAATGGCCGCCTGGCGCCGCCTCCCCATCCGACGCACAACTGCATGAATCGGACCCTAAGCCCTCGTCATCCGAGGAGGGCGGATGCCTGCATACCAGGCATCATAGCCGTCAGCAACCCCAGTATCATCACCATCCACTGGCTGGATGGGGGCATCGTCCGCGTCCTGACTCCAAAATCGCTGCATATCTGGAGCCCCGCTAACCGTAGTGTTATCCCGGATGGTCCGGGAAAACTCGTAATCCCTGAGAGATGGGATCCCCTGCTGTAGACCGAACTACCTCAAAACTCGGTCGTAGCGATGGAGCTCCACCTCTCCCCTCTCCATCCTTAGCCAGCAGACTCACCTGACGTGAGCCAGCTCCTATCTATCCTCGGCCCACCCTGGATGATCTCTCCAAGGCCTCCAGGTGATCTAGTCGGAGACAAGGTCATCAAGTAGTCTCCGGGACACTAGCAGATCTATCCACCGCTGTGACCCTCTCTGGAGCCACCAGTAGAAAACTCGAGGCCTCTCCCCATCAATCCCTATCAGTGGGAGCCCTACCGGCCTCCGCACCGTGATGTGCTCCCAGCACCAAACCTACAGTAGTGATGTCATGACTAGACATCGACCGCCCTTGTATACGACCCCATGTAGGATCCTATACAATCGGCATAGTACAAAGCTCCCCAAGAAAACCTGTACCCATGGTCTCTCATGTCGTAGACCACATCTGTCAGTAGCCATGGTAGTCTGCATCCACTCTGATGGCATAGTAGCAGACCACCTACCACCCCAGCCAAAACTTGTGTCATTCTAGATGCCCCATTCATCTGGTGTAGCGACTCGATGTTCACTCGCCCTTCTCCAGGGCGAAGCTCGGATCTCCGCATAGTCGCATCATTGCATGGCCCCGATTGGCCATGGGAGTGATTAGCCATCCTTGTATGGGGATCCTCAAAATCCTCCATACATCCTCCAATGTGGGAGTCATCTCCCCTATCAAAAATCGAAAACAAGAAGAACCTGGATACCACCTCTCTGCTAGGGCTGTCAATAGCCCCATATCTGTAGAAACTTGTGGCATATCTGCCACGTGCTACAAGCCAACCTACGCTAACTGATATCACTCTACCTGAGATAGAGTGGCCAAGTCATCCTTCAGTCCATCGTATTTCCATTCTCGACTCTTTAGTAATCCTCTCTGCAACATAAACAACAAAACAATAAAAATCATTAATAAAACATTGATTAAAAATGCAAGTAAAATAAGTTCACTTTCATACAAATGATGATATCGTCCACTATTGGACGATATCGTCCCAAATTTGAGCAAATTCGTTTTCGATTTTGCATGAGGGAATCGTCCCTTATTGGACGAAATCGTCCCCATATCGCCGATTTCGCCCTTGGACGAAATCGGCGATATCGAGACGATTTTGCGAAATCGAGACGATTTCGTCCCGACGACGTCGATGGCCCAAAAATGGTCGCGATGCTCAAAAATTAGTCAAAATTGATCTAAAAAGCATGAAATTCTAAATTAAAGCATTCTAAATTAAGTTTAGACCCTTACCCGTAGCCCGCATCGGACCTCTGTCGATCTGTGCGCTGTCTCAACCATCTTGTCTGCAGAGCTCTAGAAAACAGTAAAAATGAATAGTAACAATGAATTAGGGTTTTACCCTATTTTTCTTAATTTTATTCAAAAACAATTAAAAACATTTTTCAAATTTTGCTTTTCCGCGTTTTTACCTCAAACGTTCGATTTGGGTAAAAACACGGAGGGGGCACCATAGTAAGCTGTCGTACGATTCGACCTAGAATCGTCGCCTAAAAATGGGAATAATTTTTTGCTTTCTCGTAGATCGAGAAGAACTCATATTTAACGCATTTTCTTCGAAAAATTCGCTAAAGAGGGGGGAAAAATGTAGCACCCTAAAATTGGTGCAGATAAACCTTAGCAATAATTAAAATTACCTTAGTAATAATTCAAATTCAAATTTTCAACCCCGAACCGCCTTTTAACCGCTTTCCTCATTTTCCATGCCATTTTTAGGATTTGTTGTGACCGTTGGATGATATCGTCGCCGATCAGACGATATCGCCTCAGATCGGACGATTTCGTCTGGACTAGGACGTCCATACGATTTCGTCCCAAAACTGATTTTTCATAATTAGCTTCTGTTTCAACGGCGTCTCTAACCTGGGCAAAAGCGTGTCTGCATGGTTAGAGACCTCCCTCGTTGGAGATCTCCCAAATTGGGATGATCTCCAACCTCCCAACCTCCTTCCTATGCCTATTTAATCTTAGGCCCTCCCCTTGACATTCCTGTTGAGAAGCAACACACCCCCACTGAAAAATGAGATTCCATCCTCTTGAAAACTCTGAAATTCCATTTTTGCAGCAGGGACCCTCTTGATCATTTTCAGTTTTAAATCCAATTTTGCTTGCCTCCTTGTTAAGTTGTGCCTTTTTCCAAGTCATTCTAGCATTGTTATTCCAAGCTTAACTTTCTACATGCTAGAATCATTCATGCACAAAGAAAATCTTGCACCGGTACCGAGAAAAATCCAGAAAACAGTTGCATAAATTCATGAAAAATCAAACTTTCCATTTTTGGTAGTGTCGCGATATCGCGACACTTCCATTTTCGGAAATGTCGCGATATCGCGACAGGAAAATACAAATGCAGCTAAGTCGAAAAGCGTAGCGAAATCGCGACACTTTCCATTTTTGGAAGTGTCGCGATATCGCGACATTTCCATTTTTGGAAGTGTCGCGATATCGCGACAACTTTCCATTTTTGGAAGGTCGAAATCGCTACAGTCGAGGAGAGAGAAGCAGATCGTACGGATCAGCGCGAAATCGCGACATGTCGCGAAATCGTGACATGTCGCATTTTCGCGATAGGAGAGAGAAAATGCATGAAAATCGGCTAAGTGCCAGAAAGGTCGCGATTTCGTGACATGTCGCGAAATCGCGACAGTTTTTGGAGAGAGAAGATGAGCTGTACGATGCGTCGCGAAATCGTGACACTTTCCATTTTTGGAAGTGTCGCGATATCGCGACATTTCCATTTTTGGAAGTGTCGCGAAATCGCTGCAGGATGAGGAGAGAGAAAGCTGGAAAGGAGAAAGATGCACGAAATCGCGACGTTGCGATTTCGCGATGTCGCGAAATCATGACAGGGAGAGGAAAAGTTGCAGCGATGCGCTGCATGTCTCAAAATCGCGGGCTAAAGGGTGCAACGACGCGCTGCACGTTTCGAAGGTACAGGGAGAAAGTTGCAGCGATGCGCTGCATGTTTCAAAATCGCAGGCCGGAGCTTGCAGCGATGCGCTGCATGTTTCGAAGATCAAGAGTGAGGATGGTAGCGATGCGCTGCACCTTTTGAGGAAGAGAGCAAGAATCGTCGCGATTTCGCGACATGTCGCGAAATCGCGACATGTCGCAGTTTCGCGGCTTGTGAAAGAAGATTGTACGGCGGCCGGCAGGGAGGCACGATTTCGTGACATGTCGCAAAATCGTGACATGTCGCATTTTCACGGTCGACAGGGGGAGAAGCAGCGCAGCGCTGGAGACGTCGCGATTTCGCGACATGTCGCGAAATCGCGACATGTCTCATTTTCGCGTAGGAGAGAGAAAGTCCTCTAAAGGCCCGAAAGTGCATTTCAGCTGAAACAGAAGGCATCCTGGGGTAGCGACACGTGTCAAAGCGCGTAACAGGCAGAGCAAGGCCGGCATGCAAGCTTATTTTGCTGATTTTAATCTGATTTTAATGTTTAAATGCTTTAATTTAATGTTTATTAAAGTGCTAATGCATCTTTTTGTCTTTCATGCAGGATTCCATCTGGCACTTACGGGACAACCGGAAAGGCCATAAAGACAAAGTTAAAGTGCAGATTTAGTCAAGGACCGCCATGCTAGAGGAAAAGAAGCCGGTAAAAGCATTCAATAGCAAATTTATGACAGAATTGATAGCATGGAGATAATTTCAACTCAGGATGGCTTTGCGGAGATCAAATTGATGGAGAAGTGGTGACTCATCCGGCTCACCAGCATAATTAATGGAGGCATTTATTTGCAGCTGCAGATGAATGCAAGTGGATTTAGATTTTATCTTCTCCATTTATGGCAGTGACTCCCATAGATTTGCAGAAGGGTTAAGTTCTATCCGGACTTTGATTTTAAAGTGGCTTTATATTGTAAAACCCGGTCCTAGGGTTTAGATGTGATAATATTTGCAGTTATGAGAAGAAGATATTTCTGAAAAGATCAGGGTCTGTCCTGAGTCTATAAATACTTCTTCTCAATGTAATTGCAGGAGGCGGAGACTTAGAAATAAAAGGCTTATAAGCAATTTCTTGCAAATTTTGTGAAATCCTTTGTTTTCGGACTTGGAGTTGATGTGCTTTAGCTTTTCTGTGATAGCATGGCCAGGAGCCTAATATTTTGCAGAGTGTGATAAGTGTATCTTCTTTTGTTATCCGTTCCATTAAATTTTGTTAGATATATGTTGTGAATCTGCCATTATCAAGTTTAAATATGTTGTTAGGCTTCAGTTGTTCTATTGTCTGCTAGGGGAAATTACAGATTTGAGGTGTAAGTTTGTTCTAATTGCTCTGTCTTCACTGTGTGAGCTAGGCTGTCGGTGAAAGATACCAGTTTTAACCAACTTCCCTTGGGTTTATAATTTTCTGCTAGATCTGTTTCACTTTGCCTTGTGCTCTTAGTTGAAAGTGATCTTAGACTGACTGGACACTTTCTTCTTTGATTTGTTCTATTGTGAAGCTGATAGCATAGATAAGATTGATAGTTTAGGGTTTTACAGTTGATGTTTGATAAGCTTCTCTTTCTCGCCTTACCCTACCCTCTCTTTGCTTTCGGTGAATGATCCATTTTTACTTTCTTTATTTGTCTTTTATTTGAATCTACTGACCCATGAGAGCTAGATCAAGAATCATTTTCAAATCTGATGATCAAGAACTGAGCAACTACTGAACAAGTTCAAGAACCCCCTGTAAGGTAACGGAGCAGTCCATATTGAAATCTATTCCGAAGTGGAAAAGAGTGAATAGCCATTCGACCCAACTCTGTAACTCGCACCTTGGATAACCAGCTAGATCCTAAAGTGAGTGGGATTCGTCCCGTGGATGTCTCCGGAGCTTTCCTTGCTTCATCCTTCCCGGGGTGTGCATGAAAGCCGGACCAACATCTAATTGGCGCTAGAAGGAGGGCAAGACGAAGTATTATGTTTTATCTTAATCCTTTTCCCTCCTCCTCGCTCTTTTAAATTTTGTTGTTACACCAACATCTATGGCGCTAGAAGGAGGGCCATGAACTCAGTTCAAGTATTGTAAGGACCTAACAACAACATTTTGAAGGACCCACAGTGAACTCCGGACAGTTTTATAAATTGTCAGTACAGTTTTGTAAATTGTCAGTACAGTTTTGTAAATTGTCAGTGCAGTGTTTTAAATTTCCAAATTCAGAACCTGTTGAGAACTGCAGAGTTTGTCAGTGCTTGTGAAAGCTGGATTCTACATACAGGGTAACAAGGTCCCACCCCAGAGCTGGAGAGCTCCTTGTCCCTGAATTAGAAACTCCGAGAAGAAGTAGCCACAGAAGGGCCACATCTCTATCACAGACAGTTTTATCACCATTGATAGTCACTCCAACCAGAGCTCAGAATATCCCTGTTAATCCATTAGCTATGGCAAATTGGTTGGGCTCCACAGCTTTGAACATTCCGGGTATAGCCCATGACTTGCCCAGAAATCCAGAAAGATACCTCCCTAGGTATAAACATGATGGGACAAGAACTACAGAGGAACACTTAATTGCATTCAAGAATGCACTGAAGTTATTAAATGTACAGCATGAGGATGTTGCCTGCAGACTCTTCCCTTTCACTCTCCAGGAGGGAGCCTATGATTGGTTTCTAAATCTTACCAATGATTCCATCACCGACTTGGAATGACTTAGAAAAAGTCTTTGTGTCACAGTTCGGTGAAGTGATAGATCCCAGCATTTTATATCAACAGTTTTCTAGCATCAAAAGAGAACTGAATGAGTCTATTAGATCCTATAATGTCAGATTCCAAAAATCTTATGGTAGACTCACTGGCTATTATGTACCGAATGCTGACCTGGCATTAGAGATTTTCAGGAACTCTCTAGACCCAATGACCTCTGTCTTCTTGAAGAGGGATGCCACTGTTACCAACTTGACAGAAGCTTATAAAGAAGCTTTAATCCTGGAAAGACAGTTGGGACCCCAGCCTTTAAATATTCAACAAACTCCTCTGATCACTCAAGCTGCTCCTGTGTTCAATCCCATTCCACATCAGATGATGCTTCCAGTTTGTCAGACTTTACCATCAGCAACACCAGTGGCTGCTGCACCTGTTGAGAATGTACAGAACCCTGTGAAAGAAGCTGACAATGCTAGGATTGAAGAAGTCTCAAAGATTGTTCAGAAGCTGGCCAATGATTTTTTGAGCTTTAAAAGGCAAACTTCTACTGGAGACAACCCCAACAGATATTCATATCAACCAAACAGATTTAACAGGCCCCCATATGAGCCTAATAAATATTACAAAGGTAAAGCTCATGATGTGAACATTTGTGATTTGGCTCTGCCCAACTGGTGCAGAATTCATGCCACTTCTCAGCATGGGGAGTTAGATTGTGTGGAATTTTGCAATGCATTTGAAGCCTTGTCAGGAGATTTGATCTCCCCTAAAAATCAAAGAACCTGCCGAGGGCCCAAGTTCATCTGGACACGGTGCAGCTATGGTCTTGGATTCTTTTTCTTTCCCGGATGAATCTGAGAATGTAGTTGAAATGCCCATGGATGAAGTACAGGCTTTCCAGTAGTACAGAAGAGATAATTACAACCTGAGAAACAGGAATCCAGAGCCTAATACCACATCAACTCCTCCGGATAATTCTCACAATATTCCTCCTGACCCCTCTCCAAGCAATAATCCACCTCCACCAAAGGGAGGAGCTCAAAGAGTACCAGATGTTGCTATTCCTCCACTTAACAAAGGATATAACATAGTGGAGGATATGAAAAATATTAAGGCTAACATTACTTTGCATGAGTTGGCACAGATTTCAGAGCAGAGAGACAATCTGATAAAGACATACTCTGGCCCTGCTGCTAAACCTGTGGATAAAGGGAAGAAAATAGCCAATGCCAATCTGGCCATGTACAAGGAAAAGACTGAAGTTCCCCCATTTTTACTGACTGTCAGAATTTTTGGGAAGAATTTACATAATTGTTTGGTAGATTCAGGTGCATCTGCTAATGTCATGCCACTGGCAATTTGTCAGCAATTGGGGTTGACCCCAATGAAGTCTGAGAGGAGAGTTGTCCAATTGGACAAGTCAGAAGTTAAGGTTGTGGGAGAGCTGCAAAACATTCACATTCAATTAGCCTCTGAGCCAAGGGCTCAACATAAGATCGAAATCCAAGTTGTGGATATCCCAGTGGGGTATGGAATGCTGTTGAGTAGGGATTGGTCTAAGTCTCTAAATGGATATCTGGCAACAGACTTTTCACACATGTGGTTGCCATGGAAGGGAGTGGCAAATCAATTGCGGGTTGACAGAGAACCCAGGTACAAGCACACCATTACAGAGTACAATGCTGCAAATGAAACTGTCAATGTTGCAGAGGTAGACATTGGTGTCTACAATTTAACAACTGGGCAGAGTAACCAGTTTAATAAAACTCATCCTGTACATACTAATGAAGTTTGGACACTTCATGTGGATGGAGCAAGATGTAAGCAGGGTTCTGGAACAGGGGCAGTCCTCAAAGGGCCTCAAAGTCAGACATTTTTTATGTCTTACCGCCTGCAGTTCCCATGTACTAATAATTTAGCAGAGTATGAAGCTATGATTTTAGGTTTAAAATTTGCATTGGATAGAAATGTGAAAAACATTCAAGTTTTCACTGATTCAGAATTAGTGGCAAGCCAGGTCAGGGGTAAGTTTCAGTGTAAAGCCTCTTATCTGAAGGGATACAAGCACAAAGCTTGGGATCTTGTGGAAGGCTTTGATGCATTTAACTTAACACATATACCCAGGGAACAAAATTCACATGCAGATGTCTTGGCATCTTCAGCTGCAAGTTTAAAGCCATTGGAAGATTTTAAGTGGGATAAGTTTTCAATTGAGTTAGTCCCCTGTCCTTCAGTTCCAAACAATATAGATAGCTTTCAAGTTTTCTCAGATGATCAGCAGATTGTGCACTTCTTACAGAGTACTAATACCTTTGAGAATGCTATAATTGATGAAGGCCAAAGGGACACCCTGATGGAACAGTTAGATGATGACAGGGGAATCATGAGATTGAAGGACAACAGGATCCCAAAAGGAATGGTAGAGCTGGAGAGGCTATTTGATGTTGACAAGATCAGGCAGAGGGTGAATCCTGAAGATTATGTGGGCACCACAGACAATGATACTGAAAACTTGAATGTAGGCACTGAGGAGGATCCAAAGAACATCAAGTTGGCAAAGGATTGTGATCCGAAAATAAAGAGAAATATGATTGATTTCCTGCACAGATCCAAGGATGTAATGGCCTGGTCATACAAAGATTTAAAGGTATTTGACCCAAAGGTTTACACTCACATCATACCTTTGAAAGAATCTTGCAAGCCTTTCAGACAAAAACAGAGGCATGTTAATGCTCTGTTAGAACCCCTTATCCGGAAAGAAGTGGAGAAGCTCTTGAGTGCAGCAATTATTTTTCCTATCGGGCATTCAACCCGGGTGGCCAATCCGGTGCCGGTCGAGGAAGAAAAATGGGGAGATCCGCCTGTGTGTGGATTTCAGGAATTTAAACAAGGCATCAGAAAAGGACAACTATCCCCTGCCTTCTATGGATGAGGTCCTGCAAATTGTCAATGGCTCAGAGATGATGTCTTTCTTGGATGGCTTCTCAGGCTATAACCAGATTTTGGTGGAGAAGGAAGATAGAATGAAGACTGCTTTTACAACTAAGTGGGGGACTTTTGCTTACAAGAGGATGCCATTTGGTTTGATAAATGCAGGAGCAACATTTCAGAGAGCAATGGACCATGCCTTCAAGGGGCTTATGGGCAAATGTATTGTAGTTTACATGGATGATCTAACAGTCTTTTCCAAATCTAGATTTGACCATGTCAAGCACTTAGAGTCTGTGTTTAACAAGTGCAGAGAGTTTGGCATCTCTTTGAATCCAAAGAAATGCATTTTTGGTGTAACAGAAGGCAAACTGCTTGGGCATTTGGTCACAAAGGATGGCATTTCTATGGATCCAGGCAGAGTTGAGGCCATATCTGGCATACCATTTCCCAACTCCAAGAAAGAGTTGAGATCATTCTTTGGAAAGATTAACTTTGTCAGAAAGTTTATCTCAGGCTTTGCAAGAGATAGTTAAACCAATGAATGATATGTTAAAGCAAACCGCCAGATTTCCTGGACCACTGAAGCTAAGACTGCTTTTCAAGAAATCAAGACAGACCATTAAACAAGCACCGGTCTTAGTAAGCCCGGATTTCAGGTGCAGATTTCTATCTGTACACATTCTCTTCTGAACATACACTTGCTGCAGTGCTGACTCAACGGAGAGATACAGGAGAACATCCAATTGCTTTTAAGAGCACTAATTTGAAGGGAGCTGAACTGAAATATTCCAGATTAGACAAACAGGCTTATGCTTTGGTAAGGGCAGTGAAACAGTTCAGACATTATATACTCAGAAGCAAAACTCATGCCATAGTGCCAGACCCAGCTGTGAAGTACCTTCTAAGTCAGAATGAGTTGGGTGAACTGAGGGGCAATTGGGTTACCAGGTTGCAAGAGTATGACTTGGAGATTAGGCCTGCTAAACTGATCAGAGGACTTGGCTTGTCCAGGCACATTGCTGAAATACCTCTACAGCAGGAAGTTAATCAATTAAACTCTGAATCTGATGATTGGTATGGGGATATCATTCATCTGCTACAGTTTGGAGTTTGCCCATCCCATTTGAACAGAACTCAAAGGAGAGCATTAAAGTTAAAAGTTGCTCACTATCTCTTCAAGGCGGGTACTCCGTACAGGGAGAATTATGTTGGCATCTTTCTAAGGTGCATTTCTCCCGGTGAAGTCAGTGAAGTCATGGCTAGCTTTCATGAAAAACTAGGGGCGGGACATTCATCAGGATCTCGCCAATGCACATAAGATACTGAGAGCAGGCTATTAATGGCCTACACTTTTTAAGGATGCACATCAACATGTCAGAACCTGCCATCAGTGCCAGACATTTGCAGCCAAAGAGGCAAACCGAGCTCTGCCATTGCAACCAGTTGTGATAAACAAACCTTTCATGCAGTGGGGACTTGATTTTGTGGGGGTGATCAATCCAAATTCCTCAGCAGGACATAAATATGTGCTGACAGCTACTGACTATTGCACAAGGTGGGTTGAAGCAGCAGCCACCACAAGAAGTACAGCCCAGGAAGTGATTGATTTTCTTGAATCAAATGTCATAACTAGATTTGGGGTTCCCCTGAATTTGGTCTGTGATAATGGGCCAGCCTTTCAATCATTGGAGTTTGCAGATTGGGCATACCGGATGGGGATAGTTATCAGATTCTCATCCAACTACTATCCCCAAGGCAATGGACTGGTTGAGTCAACAAACAAGAATTTAATGAATGCCATCAAAAAGTCTGCAGCGAGATAAACCCGGGCGAATGGCATACATTGTTGAAATATGCACTGTGGGCTGACCGGATAACACACAAAGTGGCTCTTAAGACCTCTCCCTTTGTTTTGCTGTATGGAACTCGGCCAATTGTTCCCATCTCCTTGAAGTTGCCCACCTACCAATTTGCCTTAGATTATTTTGAAGATCATGATGATGCTGAAGCCCGTGTTTTAGACCTCACTAACTTGCAGGATGAAAGACTCCAAGCCCTGGAGCACTTCAGCAGACACCAAGAAACTGTCAAGCGGTGGTTTGACAAGAGAGCCAAGGTGAAGGCTTTCAGGCTGGCAGACTTAGTGCTTCTGTGGGACAAGGCCCATGAGAAGAAGGGTAAGCACACAAAGTTGCAGCCACTGTGGATAGGCCCCTACCAAATTGCTGAAATATTGGGTAACAATGCTTTCCGCTTGCAAGACCTGGATGGTAATTTTTTGGACCTCCCTGTTAATGGTCAATACTTGAAACATTATTTCTCTGCTGTTCCATCCAATGTATCATTTGAGTGAGCTATGAAGAAGTTGTAACATGTGTACATATTGTGAATAGCTCTCCCAGTTTTATTTTGTTCTAGTTTAGTTCTTCTTAATATGTCTGTACAGTTGCTTTAGTTGCTTCTTTTTAGTTTTAATTGTGTGCTGTCTGTATAGGTTTGTTTGTTAGATTAATCCTTGCTTTCAGTGCAGTTTTATTCCTTTTTCTGTACAGCTGTGTAGTTTTCAGTGTTTAGTTTAGTTTATTTCAAGTCTATGCAGTTTTGATTTTGTTTTGCTTATAAAGCCTGTGCCTGTCCTTGGAAGCCTGTACAAAGTCCTTCAGCTTTTGAAATCTGTCTTTTAACCTTTGCCTGAGCAATCAATGAAAAGTCAGCCTGCTAAAAAATTGTTTATTCTAAGCTGATCAATCCAGTTTCCATCCAATGCCCATGTTGTTCACCATTCCAATTGAGATAGTCTGCTTGCACTGAACAGTAGAACTATTTTGTTATCCAGGACAAAGGTAGAGAGATGATTGGATCTTGTGTCTTACTTGCCACAGTTGTTTTAATGATAGAAAAGCTGCTATGCTGTTTAGTTGGAGGAACTCCCGGGGAATCCAAGAAAAGCTGGTTATGAGAGGGGACTATGGTTCATGCAATTATTTGGGTGTCACCAGAGGCTATCAATGCCTAGACTGAAACAGTTCCAGATTGATCAAATGATAAAAGAAAATTGTAATTTCTCTAAGGTCTTCCAGATAGTGATATATTTCAAAAGAGAGAGAGAGAAAAAAAAAAAAAGAGAAAGAAGAAAAAGAGAGAAAAGAGTTGAACAATTAAAAGAGGCAGCCAATACTTCCAAAAATATTTTCTTCTAAGTTATAGATTCTGCCCTACAGTTGTAAATTTGGGTCGTGTAAATCTAAAGGGTAACTCTGTCTAGGCTGTAAAAGGCTAAACTAGTAAACAGAGCTCTACTCGGTTTCCCCTTTTACAATCTAGAAAAGTTGATTAATCCAAGTTCATCATTCAATCCAGTCATCCTTGAAGAAAGTTTATACCCTTTGAAATTGCACATCGGAAATCTTCCTTGAAGTAATCCAACCCAGTATGTCCTTGGGAAATTTTAACAGCTGGCAGTTAACAGTCAATTTATTGTGAAGAATGTCTGTGGCAAGGCATGATGCATGGTCTTTTTGTTTTGAAACCAGAGTCTTGGGTTCTAAAATAGTGCTACTATTTTACCCGCAGATATCGCCATTTGTTGAGAAGCAACACACCCCCACTGAAAAATGAGATTCCATCCTCTTGAAAACTTTGAAATTCCATTTTTGCAGCAGGGACCCTCTTGATCATTTCCAGTTTTAATCCCAGATTTTGCTTGCCTCCTTGTTAAGTTGTGCCTTTTTTCAAGTCATTCTAGCATTGTTATTCCAAGCTTAACTTTCTACATGCTAGAATCATTCATGCACAAAGAAAATCTTGCACCGGTACCGAGAAAAATCCGGAAAACAGATTGCATAAATTCACTGAAAAATCAAACTTTCCATTTTTGGTAGTGTCGCGATATCGCGACACTTCCATTTTCGAAATGTCGCGATATCGCGACAAGAAAATACAAATGCAGCTAAGTCGAAAAACGTAGCGAAATCGCGACACTTTCCATTTTTGGAAGTGTCGCGATATCGCGACATTTCCATTTTTGGAAGTGTCGCGAAATCGCTACCGGCCGGAGGAGAGAGAAGCAGATCGTACGAATCATGTCGCGAAATCACGACATGTCGCATTTTCGCGATAGGAGAGAGAAAATGCATGAAAATCGGCTAAGTGCCAGAAAGGTCGCGATTTCGTGACATGTCACGAAATCGCGACAGTTTTGGAGAGAGAAGATGAGCTGTACGATGCGTCGCGAAATCGCGACACTTTCCATTTTTGGAAGTGTCGCGAAATCGCGAGGATGATGAAAGAGAAAGCTGGAAAGGAGAAAGATGTGCAAAATCGCGACGTCGCAATTTCGCGATGTCGCGAAATCGCGACAGCGAGAGGAAAAGTTGCAGCGATGCGCTGCATGTCTCAAAATCGCGGGCTAAAGGGTGAACGACGCACGTTTTGAAGGTAGGAGAAATTGCGACGATGCGCTGCATGTTTCAAAATCGTAGGCTGGAGCTTGCAGCGATGCACTGCATGTTTCGAAGATCAAGAGTGAGGATGGTAGCGATGCGTTGCACCTTTTGAGAAAGAGAGCAAGAATCGTCGTGAAATCGCGACATGTCATGAAATCGCGACATGTCGCAGTTTCGCGGCTTGTGAAAGAAAATTGTACGGTGGCCGGCAGGGAGGCGCGATTTCGTGACATGTCGCGAAATCGTGACATGTCGCATTTTCACGGCCGACAGGGGGAGAAGCAGCGCAGCGCTGGAGACGTCGCGATTTCGCGACATGTCGCGAAATCGCGACATGTCTCATTTTCGCGATAGGAGAGAGAAAGTCCTCTAAAGGCCCGAAAGTGCATTTCAGCTGAAACAGAAGGCATCCTGGGGTAGCGACACGTGTCAAAGCGCGTAACAGGCAGAGCAAGGCCGACATGCAAGCTTATTTTGCTGATTTTAATCTGATTTTAATGTTTAAATGCTTTAATTTAATGTTTATTAAAGTGCTAATATAATCTTTTGTCTTTCATGCAGGATTCCATCTGGCACTTACGGGACAACCGGGAAAGGCCATAAAGACAAAGTTAAAGTGCAGATTTAGTCAAGGACCGCCATGCTAGAGGAAAAGAAGCCGGTAAAAGCATTCAATAGCAAATTTATGACAGAATTGATAGCATGGAGATAATTTCAAACTCGGGTTGCGGGATGGAATTGATGGAGAAGTGGTGACTCATCCGGCTCACCAGCAGAATTAATGGAGGCATTTATTTGCAGCTGCGGATGAATGCAAGTGGCTTTAGATTTTATCTTCTCCATTTATGGCAGCTGACTGCACAGATTGGCAGAATGGTCAAGTTCTATCCGGACTTTGATTTTAAAGTGGCTTTATATTGTAAAACCCGGTCCTAGGGTTTAGATGTGATAATATTTGCAGTTATGAGAAGAAGATATTTCTGAAAAGATCAGGGTCTGTCCTGAGTCTATAAATACTTCTTCTCAATGTAATAGCGGGAGGCGGAGACTTAGAAATAAAAGGCTTATAAGCAATTTCTTGCAAATTTTGTGAAATCCTTTGTTTTCTGGACTTGGAGTTGATGTGCTTTAGCTTTTCTGTGATAGCATGGCCAAGAGCCTAATATTTTGCAGTGTGATAAGTGTATCTTCTTTTGTTATCCGTTCCATTAAATTTTGTTAGATATATGCTGTGAATCTGCCATTATCAAGTTTAAATATGTTGTTAGGCTTCAGTTGTTCTATTGTCTGCTAGGGGAAATTACAGATTTGAGGTGTAAGTTTGTTCTAATTGCTCTGTCTTCACTGTGTGAGCTAGGCTGCCGGTGAAAGATACCAATTTTAACCGACTTCCCTTCAGTTTATAATTTTTTGCTAGATCTGTTTCACTTTGCCTTGTGCTCTTAGTTGAAAGTGATCTTAGACTGACTGGACACTTTCTTCTTTGATTTGTTCTGTTGTGAAGCTGATAGCATAGATAAGATTGGTAGTTTTAAGTTTTACAGTTGATGTCTGATAAGCTTCTCTTTTCTGCCTTACCCTACCCTCTCTTTGCTTTCGGTGAATGATCCATTTTTACTTTCTTTATTTGTCTTTTATTTGAATCTGCTGACCCATGAGAGCTAGATCAAGAATCAAGTTCAAATCTGATTGTCAACAACTTTTGCAACTATTGAACAAGTTCAAGAACCCCCTGTAAGGTAACAGAGCAGTCCATATTGAAATCTATTCCAGAAGCGGAAAAGAGTGAATAGCCATTCGACCCAACTCTGTAACTCGCACCTTGGATAACCAGCTAGATCCTAAAGTGAGTGGGATTCATCCCGTGGATGTCTCTGGAGCTTTCCTTGCTTCATCCTTCCCGGGGTGTGCATGAAAGCCGGACCAACAATTCCCTTGGCTGAATTTTTTTGTACTTCGAGTTTTACATGCATTAGAATATATTAGACTACTGTTTGCCTTTGTCCCTTTTTGAATTTTCTTGCAGGAAGTTTGTCATTCTTCAGCCAGAGCAAGCTCAGATTGTCGCAGACGATCTTGTACAATCTTGGACGATCTTGCACCAATTCGAGACGATTTTGACTGCAGTCAACATTGGGGGCAATCAGTGCCCTGAGTTTGCATTCTTTCCCCATTATCTATTGTTTTGCTTTGCATTAGTTAGACTTATTACTAGTTTGCATCCTGGAGTTCACCCATATAGCTTAAATGCATGATAAATCATAATTTGACATTAAATCATTGTAATTCCTGGAGCTCACCCATATAGCTTAAATGCATGATAAATCATAATTTGACATTAAATCATAATTTGACATTAAATCCTGGAGTTCACCCATATAGCTTAAATGCATGATAAATCATAATTCGTCTGAAGAATTCGTCAGATCTTGGACGATCCTATCTGATCGCAGACGATCCTGTCATATCAGAGGTGATCTTGATTGCTTCAAAAATCAAAACCTCCACCAGACATCCGGATTAGGTATGACTTTTTAATCTAGCTTATTCTTTGTGTTTTCTATTCAAATATATTTTTTGTATGCATTTAAATTTGCATTTCATATAGAACAGTTTAGATTCATTTGGCCAAACCTAGGAGTTAAATGATTAAAGATAAAATTGAACACATCAAACACATTCCCAACCTAGGCGTGGAAACTGCCATTCAAAATTTTCCTGGTGAACCCACCATCCATCAAAAAATCACCTTAATATCCCTCCCCCGAGAGGCGGGACCTTCAAAGGGCCTCTCAGTCTGAGGTATTTTCCCATCCTTCCCACTTCCCCCTTCCGGACATAGATCCTTTAGCCTGAAGGTAAGGGTGCAGAAATTTTGGAATGATACAAGTGCTATTTGTAAAGAAGGATGGTTCCTTGAGACTATGCATAACTTATAGAATGTTGAACAAGGTAATGGTCAAGAACATATATCATCTATCAAGAATCGAAGATCTCTTCGATCAACTCAAAGATACCGCAATTTTTACAAAGATTGATTTGAAATCAAGATACCACCAATTAAGGATTCGTGAGGAGGATACACATAAGACAACCTTTAAATATTGTTATGAACATTATGAGTTTGTTGTCTTGCATTTTAGTTTAACAAATGCTCCAACAAAATTTATGAATTTAATGAATAATATCTTCAATAAGTACTTGGATAGATTTGTACTAGTATTTTTGGATGACATTTTGATATATTCCATAAATAAAGCAAAGCATGATGAGCACCTCAAAATTGTGCTAGAGCTATTAAAAAAATCAGTTGTATGGGAACTTATCCAAGTGTGAATTTTATGTATTATAAGTGCAATACCTAGGACACATTATTTCAGTTGATGGGATTGAAGTGGATCCTAAGAAAATAGAAGCCATTTTGAATTGGCCACCACCTACCAATGTGACAAAATTTTTGAAGTTTCAAGGGCTTAACTGGATACTATAAGCAATATGTGAGGGACTATGTCAAGATCACCTCACCGATCACTAACCTTCAATGAAAATAAAAATAAATCAAGTTGATGGATAAGTGTGAGGAAGCCTTTGGTTTTCTCAAGAAAAATCTTACCATACCTCCTATACTAAGGATACCTGATCCTCAAGAAAGTTTTTCTACTTGTACAGATGCATCACTAGAAGGTTTGGGAGGAGTGCTTTCATAGGAATATGGATCTCAAAAACTAAAAATACATGAGGTTAATTATGCAACCCATGACTTAGAGTTGGCAGCTGTAGTGTTTGCTCTCAAGAGTTAGTGATATTATCTAGTTGGTAGACCTTTTGAGTTAAAGATATATCATTAGAGTTTACAATACATATTTACTCAACCTTTACTCAATGCTAGACAAAGAAGGTGGATAGAATTCCTCATAGAGTATGACTTTGGTATTGAGTATATTAAGGGAAAAGAGAATAAGGTCGTCGATGCATTGAATAGGAGGAGACAAAACAGTTTTTATCTCACATCCATGTCAACTTTATGGAACAAGTCAAGGAAATGCAAAGTCAATATGCATACTGCAACCGAATTTAGGAAAGGATGGAAAAAAAACCAAATGAAAACAAGGACTTTAGTATCAAGGATGGTTTCTTATGTTTTAAGAACAGAGTAGTAATTCTTGAGACTAGGAATTTTAGAAGAATTATTATGAATGAAGCACACAAATATCCATATTTTTCTCATCCAGGCGGATCAAATATGAGGGATAATATGAAAAAGATATTCTTCTAGACAAGAATGATGAGAGACATAGCTGAATTTATCGCTCAATACCTAGAGTTCCAAAAGGTAAAGGTAGAACATAGACATCCTACTAGATTATTGTATTTGTATGATGTGCCTATGCAAAAATGGTAAGTGATTTCTATGGATTTTATAGTAGGACTACCTATGAACATGTTTCAACATGACACAATCCTAGTAGTGGTTGATAGACTAACCAAGGTTGCACAATTTATACTCGAGAACACTAAAGATGATGTTGTGGCTGTGGCTAATAGATTTGAAAAGGAAATATTTTGACTTCATGGTTTTTTGGAGGTAATCATATCTGATAGGGACCTAAAATTTACATCTAATTTTTGCTAATCCTTACATCGTGCCATTGGTACTATATTGAGCATAAATTCTTCTTACCATCCAAAAACTAATGGGCAGACTCAAAGAGTGAACCAAGTGTTTGAATATATGCTTCGCATGTACTACATGGATAGAAAAAACTCATTGGGAGGACTACTTGTATTTGGTGGAATTCACCTACAATAATGGTCACCATTCGATCATAGGAATGGCTTCGTTTGAAGCTTTGTATGGCTAAAAGTGCAGGACAACATTATCTTGGGATAATCTAGAAGATTGAATTATGCTTGAACTGGACATGGTAAAATAAATAGAGCAACAATTAAAAGTGGTCAGAGAAAGGTTAAAATAAGTTGTAGATCATCAGAAAAACTATGCCGATCTAAGAGATCACCAAAAGATTTTTCTATGGGTGATAGAGTGTTTCTGAGGGTAAAACCAAGAAAGAGTGCAATTAATTCCACAAATCTAGATCCATATTTTGTGGGACCCTTTGAAATCATAGATAAGATTAGTCCTGTGGAATATTGACCTGCCTTACCACCCAATCTATCCAAGATTCACAAAATTTTTCACATCTTTTTGCTTAATAAATATGTTGCTAACCCTGAGAATGTGTGGGGTATTTCTAACTTGCAAATGGTGAACTCTAAGGCTATAGAGGTTCAACCAGTAAAAATCCTTGAGTTCCAATCCAAATTGATGAGGAAGGGAACTTTGGAGCAGTGCAAGGTTCAGTGGGACCACTTTTTTGAAAATAATGCTACTTGGGAGAAAGTAGTAGACATGCTGAACATTTTCTATTTCTATTTGATGATGCTTTGTAAATACTAATTTGATTATTAGCTCATACTTTGATGTCACATATAGGACTGTGTTAAGCCTAAGGAGGGGAGGATGTCATGACCCTCCTTTCACTCACAACTCTAGACTAGGTATATAATATAATGTGATAGGGTGTAAACAATCATCCATTGAAGAAGAAGAATAAATATTTATTTAATATCCATTGGAAGGATTCCCTCTCTAGTGCAAAGGTGATTCTTTCTCAAACATGATTCAGTGTTTCCTGTGCATATTTTAATATAACTTTCAATTATTTAATTCAATTAACCAGATAGGACTTAGGGTCCTATCATCGAACCCTTACCTAAGGTTCAACCTGGCCCCAAGCCCTAGTGAGGATAGACAGAGAGTGTGTAGTATCTTTTAGAGTTAACCCTACCATAATAACATGGAAAATATTCAACATATTTCCAACATTCTCCCACTTGTTGAATACTTTCCATAGGGACTAAAAACTACCATTGTTAATTGTCAAGGACAACCATGTCCATAGATATTCTACACCAAGAAATTTTTTTAGTAGGTATAGCCTTTGTTAATGAATCAACAACATTATTCTATTTATCAAATTTCTCGAATATTACCTGATTCCATTTAACCATCTCTCTCACAAAATAGTACTTGATTTCAATATATTTTGACCAATCATGAAAACAAGGATTTTTGGAAAAACATATTGCACTCTAAATATCACTATCAGTTCTCACAACCTTCTACTTAAGACCAAATGTTGAATATAACCTCTATAGCCACACTATTTCTTTACATGCATGAGTTGATGCAATGTACTCTACCTCTGTCATGGATAAAAAAACCACTAGTTACTTTTTACTCATCCAACTTACTACCCCTCTAAATAGCCTTAACACAAGCACTCTTAGATCTTCTCTTATCCAAATGTCTTTCTTGGTTAGCATCAACAAAATATTATAGATTTATAATACTACTATCTCTAGATGTTCCTTGGTCATAAATAGCATAGTTTGAAGATCCATGCAATTATTTGAATATCCTCTTCATAACAGTCTAATGTTCCTTTTCTAGATCGGATATATATCTACTAAGACTACCAACAATGCTAGCATAAGGAACATGATGTATTTCTTCAATTTTCTCATTTGGTTTAGGATATTGTTCAGTAGATAACTTTTGACCAATAGGATATGGAGTACATACCAGTTTACAATCATGCATACTAAACCTCTGTAGTATCAAATTAATATAGTTACTTTGATTTGACCACAACATTTTATTTGCATGATCCATACCCAAAATAAATTATGTAGCACCCAAATCCTTCATGTCAAATATAAAAGATAACTAAGATTTTAGTAACTTTATCATCTCCTTATTATTACCAATTAATAACATGTCATCCACATATAAAAAAATGATAACAAATTTTTTACCTTCTTGTTTAAAATACACACATGGATTTTCTTTGCTTTTTCCAAGCCCAAGTGTCAAAACAAACCTATCAAATTTGTGGTTCCATGTTCTTGGAGATTGCTTCAATATGTAAAGAATTTTTTTTAACTTGCATACCAAGTCCTCCTTACCTTTTACCCTAAAGCATTTTGGTTGTGACATTTATATACCTTCATCAAGTTCACCATGTAGAAATATTGTCTTTACATCCATCTATTCTATTTCAAGATCAAAATCAATAGAAATAGCCAACATAAATCTAATTGAAGTTAGTTTAGCCATAGGAGAAAAAATATCACCAAAGCCAATTCCCTCAACTTGAGAAAATCCTTTTACTACCAAGCAATCCTTGTACTTCTCCAAATTTCCTTCTACATTGTACTTCTTCTTGAAAACCCGCTTACAACCAATTGGTTTTCTTCTAGGCTATAATTTCACCAAGTCCCATGTCTTATTTTTATCCAAGGACTCCATTTCTTCCTCCATAGCCCTTTTCCAAGACTTATTCTAACTTAACTAAAGTGTCTTCTTTATAGTGCTCATCAATTTCTAACATATTATATGTAGAAAAAATATTTGAAGGGCTATATATTTTTGGGAGTCTTCTCACTTGATCTAATCTCCTCAAACTTAGAGTTCTAGATTTTGCATCTTCAGCTTTCTCCTTACCTTCTTCCTCTAATTTTTTCTCTTTAGAATCTCTCTATAGTTCATCTTCTTCTATAGAACCAGGTTCTACCATAGGCTCTTCCTCCTATTCCAATTTTACTTAAACTATTTTATTTTTTTGCTTGGATGCATTTCCTATTTTAGAACCACTTTTGTTTCTCTAAAGATCACATTATGATTATAAAAAATCTTCTGTGTTTCTGGGTTCCACAACTTATATCCTTTAACACTAATACTAAAACCCATAAATATGCATTTTTTAGATTTATAGTCTAGCTCAGTCCTTTTCTCTTTTACTACATATATATAAGCATCGAAACCAAAAATCCTTATATTATTGAGAAAGGTTTTCTTACCAATCCACACTTCCTATGGAGTCTTGTCCACCAAATATGAGGTAGAAGATATATTGGTGAGGTAACAAGCAATTAACATGGTTTCTACCCAAAACTTCTTATCTAACCCTAGACCACTTAGCATGCTTCTGGACTTATACATCAATATTTTATTCATCCATTCTGCAACTCCATTCTGTTGTGGAATATACAAAGATTTTTTTTTGCCTTTCTATTCCATAGTCCTTGAAAAACTAATCAAATTCATTTGACCAATCCTCACCACCATTATCACTTCTCAAAACCTTTGTCTTTTTCTCTATCTAATTATCTACAAGATCCTTAAACTCTTTTTATTGAAAACATCAAATTTATTTAGTAAAAATTATACCTTGGTATTTCTTGAAAAGATATCTATAAATATAATAAAATAGATAGATTTACTTAATTATGGTACTTTTACAGGTCTAAATACATCACTGTGAACTAGATGCAAAATTCCTTCAGATCTTGTAGCACTACTAGGAAACTTGACTCGGGTTTGCTTTCCAAAAATATAATGATTGGGTAATTATAAGTTCCTTCAGGCATAACTTTCATTTTTAATTTTCAAAGGCCTTTCTCATCAATATACCCCATGCATTGATGCCACAAAATTATATTTTCTACAAGAATACTCGGAGCCACTTCTACCATATTATTCTCCTCTACAACTAAAGAGTTATTGCAATCAATACTTATAATGCTAGCTTCAAGTCTAATAGAGTTCTTACACAAAATCCCCTTACCAACACCAAGACTCCATGAACCATATTTCAACTATCCTTATTGAATACCACAATCACACCCATGTCATTCATCTTACTCATGAGTATCAAATTCCTTTTGAAACCCAAAATATGCAATACACCAGGTTGGGTTTTAATTCTTCCATATTTTAACCTCAACTTGACTCTTCCTCAACCTATTATTTTATATGTTGAATTGTCTCCTAAGACGAATTCACCTCCATTTATAATTTCATATTCATAGAACCCCTCCCTATGAGGATTCATATGAAATGAAGCACTTGAGTCAATCAACTATGAGTTATGGCATTCACTTGAATACACTGTAATTAATAATAAATCCACTGAATCTTCATTTGTGGTCTTTGTTTCTGTAGAAATTCCTTCATCAGATGATCAACTATTATTAGAATTTTTAGATATGCAATCTCTTTTATAATGTCCTTTTTATCATATTTCCTTTTTTTTGAAGAAAAAAAATTACCCCTATATCTCGATTTCCTTTATCTTGATTTTTTTTTGCTTCTTTCTTGAGAATGACCTCTTACAACCAAGACATCCTTCTAATGATAATCCTCAAAATATTTTCATCTCATTTCCTCAAATAGCAATGTTTCTACTATATCCTCTACTTTCAATGTAGTAGTATTGGTGATAGCCATAACTAGGTTATCCCATGAATCAAGTAATGAACAAAGTAAAGTAATACATTTTTCCTCTTCATCCATTTTTACTTCAACAAATTTTAATTGAATTACCACATTGTTAAAAGTATTCAGAGGTTTAGCCACAGAGTCATCATTATTTATCCAAAGTGAATACTTCTTTTGGAGAAAGTGTTTATTTACCATTGACTTTGTCTGATATAGAGTTCTAGCTTATCCCGTAATGAATTTGTCATGGTCTTTATTGATACATTCTACAATACCAAATATAATAAGCACAATATGATAGAAATCCTTACCATCATATTGATAATTATTTAGTCCTCATCTATCATTGATATCTGTTTTATTCTTCAGACCATAATCCACTAATCTCTATCAATCAACAAATCCTCCATATTGGGTTTTCATAACTTAAAATTTTATCCATTAAAATTTTCAATCTCTACATGTGTGCTTCTCATCATTTTCCTTCAACTAGATTATTTCGTATATGGATCCCACTCAAGAATTAATTTATCACAAGTTTGAAACCCTTACTCCTTGAAAAAATCTAAAAACCTAAAGCTGATACCAAACGAAGAGTAAAAGGCCCTGATAAACTAAATCTAGAAAACATTACATACATAATCAAAGAAAAAGGAAGAAGATAACAAATACACACGTAACATAGTATTTCACCTAGGAAATTGTTGAGTGTTAATTTCACCCAATTGTGAAATTACACTTTCCCTTAGGGTTTGGATCCCAAAACCCTCTCTTGCAAAGAAGTTAAATAAAACAACTTCTCCAAGGTCTCCGCTATATTAGCATTTGCATATGTGTATTAGTAATCTCAATAAAGATATATCAATTCAATGCTAGGAACACCTTAGTGATTGCAAGTAATTGTAAACAAGGGGCATGTGTTAGTTTATTTTACCATGCTACTTTAATGATTTTTTCATGAAATCAAAATAAAAAATAAATGTGAATTGGCCCTCATATGACCATGATGTAGTACCTTAGTTCCTTTTATCTTGAGGATTTTAAGGTATATTTTATCTTCTCTTATTAAGAGGATTTTAATCAAATTACCTTGCATTAAATTCTACTTTAAACATGAAAGTAAAGATTAAAATCTATCTATGAATGTGAATCCGAAATGATGAATAGGCTCCTTAAATGTAGCTTCTTATCATGAAGATAAAGATAGCCTTTGGTATGAATAATAAATTATTCCTCTTTGGTGAAATCAATTTTCACAAAGAGATAATAATTTATAGCCTTGAAATATAGGCTTTAAAATATCATTTAATTATCTTTATTTAATGAAATAATTTTCATAAAGAATAATAATTTAATGTGTTAAAACAATAGCCTTTTAATGTAACATATAAAATCACCTCTCTTTAATGAAATTGAAATTTTCATAAAGATAGGTGCATTAATGGCCCCGAAAAAGATAGCTTATGAAATGCCATAAAATTAACCCCCTTCGATGAAATTGAAATTTTCATGAAGGAAAGTTTATTTTATGCTTGCAAATAAAAAATATGAAGCTGAAAAAATCTGATTTGACTCCAAAATGCGAAAAATGAAATTCTGAAATTATAAAATCTGCATCAAACAACCATTTTCAAAAATTTGTATAAAATCGAAATGACCTCGGAATGAATCCGAATCTGTTGCGTATGATAGATTTTACATCATTCTTCACAGCCATGTAATTATTTTTATCATTTTATTATTATTTTTTTTATTTTAATCTCTAAAAATAAAAATAAAAAATAGGAAAAAGAAAGAGAAAAATAAAAATAAATAAAATAAAAATTAAAAACAGAAATGCTGCAACCCCGAATTTCTCCACAAACCCTACAAGCATTAGTATTCTGCATAAAACCAGTATTAGAGTGACCCGACTTCGTGCAATCAACATCTAATACGGTGCGAGCTTCAAAGGAAAATGGTGCAATAAACTAAAAACAAAATCAAGTTAACCATAAAAAATGCATAAAACTTGAGACATTTCCAATTAATTGCTGCAAAAAGATATTCAATATTCCATTACAATGCAGAAAAAAAAATGCCCAAAGTTGGCATCCAAATGGTGAAAATCGGCCCAACGGTATGCCTTCCTCCTCCGGAAAAATCCCCAAAAGATCTAGCCCTTTTTCTGTGCATCCATCTAGTTTTTAAAGTCTTCTCTCATGACCATTTGTTTCAGGTTTTCAAACCCTTGGTTTCTCCTTCCAACGCTGTTGTTTGGTTTTCCTTTTCTTGTTTTCAATTTTTTTTCTCAAAACCCTTCGTTGGATTTCCATAACGTCTTTCTTTCCTTTCCTTTATTCTCCTTTCACCTTTTTTTTTGGTAGATAAGATACTATAGCATTAATACCAGGTTTTATAGGTTGACCCAAAACCTTTTACAAAAATCAACCTAGGGTTGTTGATGAACATGTCCTTACTAAGGATCCTATATATGTAAAATCTACATGCCGCCAAAGCCATTACATCCGGTAAGGCACATAGCCTGTTATCAAAAATAAACTTCTCATACAACATTTTGGGTATACCCCGAGAAAACACACCTACATCATAATTACAAAAAAAGAAACAGACACGGATCCCTTCTTTGAAATAGTGGAGAAACAAAAAGTTGTAGACACACATAGCAGAGTACTAAAAAAAACTTCCACAAGCTTTGTATTGATAGTTACTCTTAATAATTCTTTGGTAATTGCTTTCTTCCATATATGATATGCTTTGGGACCACATCCCGTCTTGGTCAATCAACCCTGGTGAAGTGAACCTACTGGCTATATTTATGGTGGTGGCTATCTAGTGGTCCACGTGGCTCTGGTTCAAAGTCTTATATTGCCATTTCTTTCTTGCCCTATGATTATCAACCAACCTCAAATTACTAAGACAACTAGGAGCCATGTTATCTGACATGTGACTGTCCCCAATAGTCTTTGTGGTATTTCCAAGCAACATCCACGAAGACTGACAACTCGGATAATTTTTATTGTGAGTCCATTTCAAAAAAGAGGCGAGAATACTCCTAGCCTTCGAACTTACAGTGCCTTCCCTATTGGTAAATTTGACTATCATTCTTGGCATTCTTGTTGAATAAGCTCTTCTACTTCGCTCGGGACACCCAAATTGGCTAGCTTATTAGCAATTTTGTTGGCTTCCCAAAAGATATGTTGGGATTTTATGTCCTATCTTCCCTGGAAAAGGATCCTAGCCTCTTAAAAAATTGTTTTAATCCTCCAAGGAGGTTTTTTCCAATTATTGAGGAGATTTATAACATGCATAGAGTCTCCTTCTATGATCAAATTGCCTTCTAAGTATTGAGTCATTTGAAGGCCTCTCCACATAGCTCTAGATTCAGCTTCATTGTTCATCCTTATTCCCAAATATTTAGAAAACACAAGCATCATATTCCCATTATGATCTTGCACAATACTGCCAGTGCCTGCTCTGCCAGGATTGTCCTTAGCCGCTCCATCAAAATTAAGCTTAAACCAACCCGTAGGAGGTGGGAACCACTTAACATTGGCTCTAGGGTTGACTACCCTAGGCATAGACTCATCTAACAAGGTTAAGATTAAAGATTGAGCAATCGTGATCTCTTGCAAATGAGGTTTACGACTATCAAAAGGGATAAGGTTCACATTCTCGTTGGCAAAGGATATGATCCTGGTAATGATAGTTTGATGATAATGGATAGACTCATTAAAGACTCTATGGTTCCTTTCTAACTTCCACCTTACCTGCATATAACCCACGTTAATTAACTTTTAACATTTCAAAAGAAAAGAAAAATACTAATAAAATAATATACTAAAAATGTTTAAAGAAGCTTTTAACGTTTTCCATCTACCTGTACATGCATCAAAAAATCTTGAGTTAGTTTTTTTATTAAAAACAAAGTAACAAAATAAACTATATTAAAAGCATAAAGTTAAACTATTTTTAAAAAGAAATAAAAAGAAAAAGAAAAAAAAAACATTAAATTTAAACTATTTTAAAAAACGTGAACTAAAATGTGGTGAATGGTGCATTCACTACTTTTTCTTTTTATTTATATTTTATTGTTTTTACCTTTTTTTTATTTACTTTATATATATATATATATATATATATATATATATATATATATATATATATAATCTTTCACTTTTTAATTTTTATTTGTTTATATATATAAAATATATATATAAACTTGTTTTTAATTTTTTTTTAAATTCAAAAAACTTTATTTAATTATTTTTTTATTTTACTTGCTTTCTCTTTTATTTTAAATTTGATTTAATTAATTTTAAATGTTTGAATTGATTTAATTCAAAACATTAAAATTAACCAAAACAATAAAAAAAAACGAGGAACCTAACCAATCCACTAGACACTCAAAATGAAATAAAAACACCCAAACACAAAAATTAAAAGGTGGGTCCCCAAATATTGGGGCTAGTTGTGGAATGACCACAACAAATGATGACTCTGCTAGAAAATGCTCCTGAGCATTTCGGTAAGAACCCAACCTGAAATGAAAACATGCAAGATTAGCGAGACATAATAATTTAGCAATGTCCCAAGAAGGTGGGGGTAAACAACTTCAGAATGAAAACAACTAATACATCTGTCATTGCTCAGTGTGTGCAAACGTGATTCATTTCTTGCATTTTTGAAAATCCTCTAGATTCCATCATCCTTTTCTACATTAGGCTATGAAGTACAACTCCTGAAATGAAGACTTTTATAGATAGAGCCCCGCTGCCAGTCAGACGTCTATAGCCCCAGTGAAGTTTATCTAACTCACCCGTGTGTTCACTTAATGCTTTGTAAAGACCATCTATCATAAGTGTGTCAAGATCTATTGCTCACTTTCTTTATTTCTTTCTTTTTCTTTTTTGTTTTCTCTTTTTTTTCTATGTATCAAACTTTGCCTAGCCAAGGCCCCACTGCCAGTCAGGCGTCTATAGCCCCGGTGGAGTTTTCCTGAACTAGATGACAGATTTCAAGAAATCTGTTGCATAGCTTGTACCTATGGAACTCTTGCAAAAGCATCAAGTCTCACTAGGTTAGAAAGTCAAAATAGAGTGTGTTAGATTTTCACCTAGGTTACAAATCAAGACAACTTCATCCCTCTTATTTTCAAAGACACCATTTAATATGTGTGTGGGTCCCATGTGGAGCTTGGGCTAATATTTCATTGTTCCACTTTCCACCATTTTAGTCCCAAAATCTGAGCATGATCACCAAATAACTCATCCCCCTTTTCTCGGGTTCATCAATTTTTCAAATCAGGTGCTCCCCCTACTAAGCAAAGAAACATGCAAACGGGCCAGAGACCAAAAGTTAGTGACCACAAAACATCACCTCAAAAAAAGGGAACAACCTAACACACAAAAATAAAAACAAAAACCAAAACTAAATCCAAAACCAAAAATCATGGACAAAACACAAAAGCAAAAACATATATACAAATGTACAATATGGTACAAGATGGTGCAAAATTTTGAATTATCACTTTCCAGGATCCCAAACATGATTAGAACATTTCAAGAGACATGTAACGTGATACACATGCCAAAATTTGTAGGAACCCAAAAAAAATAATATTAGGCCAAAAAATGCAACAATCTTCATCTTACCCCTCTCACCATACCAATTTGATTTAGTTCCATTAATAATCTTATGGTGGAGTTTCAAGTTCTCAAGTTGATTATACAATAATTGATCTTCAATTCTTTCATGTTTATTCTTTAAGATGTCAATTTCACAATTTCATTTATGGTGTAGAAATAAGCTTTCATTTTTAGATATGAGATCTTGCAAATATGAACTTATTTCTACAAATTTTAAAGTCAAATCATTTTTCAAATTTGTAGACCAATCAAATTCATGTAACCGTTTGCAAGCACCTAGGATATTTATTAAATGAACATCATCATAAGCTTTTATCCTGGATTCTGTTACTAATTGATTATGAACTTGATTTAACACTTCAAGCATACCAACTTCATTTTCATTCAATAAAACAATATCATTAGTGGTGTGAGGATAAATTAAGTCAATTTCTTTATCAACCACAAATAACATTTCATCATTGATAGTATTTAAATCCATCAATCCATTAGAAAAACCTTCACTTGCATTTCGAATGGTGAAACCTAAAAGGTGAGATTTTACCTTTGGCACTTTTCCATTTACCATTACTTGGAGAGGATTTGAACCTTCCTCTTTTTCCTCATGACATTCATCATGATCATCATGTAGCATTTGTTCTTTCTCCATGACATGTTTATCAAAGACACCAAACTTAGGTACCCAATTAAAAACATGTCCATCACTTTCAAACCATAAGTCTTGTCTATCTAGGGGTGGGTCAATTAACACATTCCTATGATCAATCACTTGGGTTGTTGTAGATAACTTGATATTTTCAATTGGATCATCAGTGATATCAAACCCAAACCATTTCGGTTCTAAAATTTCCCCATTTTGAAATGGCATAGACATTGTAGAACAAGTAAGTGGATCAAGATTTTCAATTTCTTTTCCCTCAAAGGAACCCAAATCAAATGATTCTCCTTCTTGATTCATGGTTGTATCATTTTCCAAAACTTGATTAGATTCTGATTCTTCTTCCAAAACTTCCTTAGGTTGTACAGGATTTATAATATCCTCATGCAAGAAAACACTCCTATTATCCTGCATATCAATTGACACAAATGGTTCATTAGAAGATTTAGAGCAAGCATATTCTTCCCATTTATTCCAATAATCATAGTAATCATCTTCCAAAATCAATTTGTGACGCTCAAGTACTTCTTCATCATCTTTTGATTCATCAACATGTTTCTCATCCAATTCATCTTCACCTTCCCTAGATGGTTCAATTATTTCCAAAAGTGGGTTATTTCTTGAATTCATAATCCAAATTGGCAACCCATGATTCAATTTTATCACAATTTGGAAGGTTTAGATCTTCTTGGCCATCAGTTTCAACAATATCATTCAAAGTATCTTTTGAGAACAAGTGGTGAAATTTTTTTATGTCTTCAAATGCATTTATTGATTCTCTTTCAAGTTCACTTTCAACCACTTTCGATGGCTTAGGAGCTTCTATAAGGGGGTCAATTTTCACATCTTGCTCCATATAGTCACTCTGATCTTCCTTTGCGAGTACACATGACCAAATTATATCCTCATAGTTTTGTTCATCCCAATTCTCATTTGTAGGTTTATGCATAAGGGGTCAACCCAAAAATATATTTATAAAAATTTGGCAAATCAATTTCAAAATTGAGGTGAATAGTGTCCAAACACATGTAGAAGGTTCACTATTATTATGGGTAATGTTGGAAATTTAAACTTAAAATGGTCAAACTATTATAAAATTGGGGCGAATCGACCCCAAAAAATATTTACACCTAGAAATTTTTGGCTAATGGGCCTTGGTCAAGGGTCCCAAATATTAGCCAATTCCAAATTTTAAAAATCCTAATTTTAGCCAATTTGGCGAATATTAGCCGCTATGCATAACCCTACTCATTTGTGGGTAATGATTCTAGATCTTTTATTTTCAAAACAAAATGTTGATCTTTTGGTTCCAACTTCTTGTTACCCATCCATAAAATTTCTTCTCCAAAATCTTCATGCTCTTCAAGACATTCTGAATAGGCATTTACTTCAATGTAAGTCACATCAAAATATCTTCTATCACCTGAAGGAACAAAACATGAAATATCATTAAGATTAGCATTATGAATTTTCTTCGTAGGATGATATAGATGCATACATTGATGTGCTCATTTTTGTGATGGAACCACATCTCTAATTAACTTCTTAACCACCTTCATTTTCTCTTTTACTTTCTATACAAGCTTGTTGGGTTGAGTGGTAGAAGTAGTAGGATTAGTTGGATTGATATCAATAGACAAAGCCTGAATACTTGTTGTAATGGCTCCATGAGTGACCCCATGGTTCTATAATTATTATGGAGTAGTTGGTTGGATAGAATTACTTGTATAAGCACATGTGGGAGCATACGTGGGTATGGTAGGGTAAAATTGATTATGGGGCAAAGTATTTGACATCACATTTTGTTGTGCCCACGCTTGGTTTACCATCGAAGTTTGATTGCAAGCCCCTAGTTGTCCTACCATAGGCAATTGCTCCATCCCATAACCTTGTGGCCTTAATTCTTGATCTACAATCATAGCTTCCATGTAGGTCGAGGTAAGATTAGTAACCAAAGAATTTGTCCTAGTGAACATGAAAAGCAAGGGATCCAATGACCCAAAGTATATTTTAAGAGCACCACTCTCCTCAATAGTATGGGGAGCAATCAATCTTGCATAGAGCTTTCAAAATCTCATGTTGAATGTTCTCACTGGCTCATTAGGCTCCTTCTTGCAAGAAGCAAATTGTTGATAAATCATGATAGGATCAATGAGCAACCTAAATTGATTGATAAAAGTAGTTTCTAATTGGGCCTAAAACGTAATAGAGCTAGTGGGTAAATTGATGTACCAATCATATTCCACCTCATCTAGGCTCCAAGAAAACAATCTACATGCCACGTCCTCATGTTCAACATTCCATCTAACTAGGATATCCACATAAGACCGAATGTGCTCCTCGGCTAATGTTGTGCCATTGTGCTTAAACTTGGGTAAAAGTTTCTCTATGTTCTTGGGCAAGTGATGAGCATCTCCACTAATTTTTAAAGGATTACTATGCACCCCATACCACTTTCTAGTATTTGTAGCCATTAGTGAAACTCAAAGAATAACTTCAAAACCAATTTGTTAGTCAAACAAAGATTTCTTACAAATAAGCATAAAATGACTAACAATATCAAATGTACAACATATGAATAATCATGTTAGCATCAACCAAGAGATATGTATCCATTAAACCATGAAATTGACGAACATTCTCAAATTTACAACATGTTAGCATTAATGCATCATCAAAAATAGAGGATGTTAGAATCAATGAAAGTAATCATATGGAAACAAAAACTCGTTAGTCAAGACCAATGTTTTGTAAATAAATCTTTCAAGTAACATGAACAATTTAGCATCTAAATGGCAATAAAATAAATTAACTCAAATCCTCCTAGCTCCCAAAGTGTGAGTGTTAGAGGAAACCAAAGATGCTAATCAAATGAACTTGAAATATTTAGCAATTCAAAACTTTCAAAATCATATCAAATCACATTATTCCTGTTATGAACAATCCAAAAGCGTTAAATCAATGAATACCAATTCATGAATTGCTTAACATAAATAAAATAAAGTAAACCAATTCAAGCCCTCCTTCTAGCACCAAAATATCGAGTGTTAATTTCACCCAATTGTGAAATTACACTTTCCCTTAGGGTTTGGATCCCAAAACCCTTTTTTGCAAAGAATTTAAATAAAACAACCTCTCCAAGGTCTCCGCTATATTAGCATTTGCATATGTGTATTAGTAATCTCAATAAAGACATATCAATTCAATGCTAGGAACACCTTAGTGATTGCAAGTAACTATAAACAATGGGCATGTGTTAGTTTATTTTACCATGCTACTTTAATGATTTGTTCATGAAACCAAAATAAAAAATAAATGTGAATTTACCCTCATATGACCACGATGTAGTGCCTTAATTCCTTTTATTTTGATGATTTTAAGGTAGATTTTATCTTCTCTTATTAAGTGGATTTTAATCAAACTTTACCTTGCATTAAATCCTACTTTAAACATGAAAGTAAATATTAAAATATATCTATGAATATGAATCCGAAATGATGAATAGGCTCCTTAAATGTAGCTTCTTATCATGAAGATAAAGATAGCCTTTGGTATGAATAATAAATTATTCCTCTTTGGTGAAATCAATTTTCACAAAGAGATAATTATTTATAGCCTTGAAATATAGGCTTTAAAATGTCATTTAATTATCTTTCTTTAATGAAATAATTTTCATAAAGAATAATAATTTAATGTGTTAAAACAATAGCCTTTTAATGTAACATATAAAATCACCTCTCTTTAATGAAATCAAAATTTTCATAAAGATAGGTGCATTAATGGCCCCGAAAAAGATAGCTTATGAAATGCCATAAAATTAACCCCCTTCGATGAAATTGAAATTTTCATGATGAAAAGTTTATTTTATGCTTGCAAATAAAAAATATGAAGCTGAAAAAATCTGATTTGACTCCAAAATGCGAAAAATGAAATTCCGAAATTATAAAATCTGCATCAAACAACAATTTTCAAAAATTTGTATAAAATCGAAATGACCTCGGAATGTCTCCGAATCTATTGCGTATTATAGATTTTACATCATTCTTCACAGCCATGTAATTATTTTTATCATTTTAATTTTTTTTTTTAATCTCTAAAAATAAATAAAAATTAAAAACAGAAATGTTGCAACCTTGAATTTCTCCACAGACCGTGGAAGCATTAGTATTCTGCATAAAACTAGTATTAGAGTGACCCAACTTCGTGCAATCAACATCTAATACGGTGCGAGATTCAAAGGAGAAGGGTGCAATAAACTAAAAATGAAATCAAGTTAACCATAAAAAATGCATAAAACTTGAGACATTTCCATTATAATTCAAAAAAAAAAAATGCCCAAAGTTGGCATCAAAATGGTAAAAATCGGTCTAGTGGTATGCCTTCTTCCTCCAAAACAATCCCCAAAAGATCCAACCCTTTTTCTGTGCATCCATCTGGTTTTTAAAGTCTTTTCTCATGACCATTCGTTTCAGGTTTCCAAACCCTTGGTTTCTCCTTCCAAAGATGTTTGGTTTTCCTTTTCTTGTTTTCAATTTTTTTTCTCAAAACCCTTCGTTGGCTTTCCATAACGTCTTTCTTTCCTTTCCTTTATTCTCCTTCCACCTTACCTGCATATAACACACGTGAATTAACTTTTAACATTTCAAAGAAAAGAAAAATACTAATAAAATAATATACTAAAAATGTTTAAAGAAGCTTTTAACGTTTTCCATCTACCTGTACATGCATCAAAAAAGCTTGAGTTAGCTTTTTTATTAAAAACAAAGTAACAAAATAAACTATATTAAAAGCATAAAGTTAAACTATTTTAAAAAAAGAAATAAAAAGAAAAAGAAAAAAAGCATTAAATTTAAACTATTTTAAAAAACGTGAACTAAAATGTGGTGAATGGTGCATTCACTACTTTTTCTTTTTATTTATATTATATAAAAAATATATATACTTTTTTTTAATTATTATTCAAAAAGCTTTATTTAATTATTATTTTTTTTTTTACTTGCTTTCTCTTTTATTTTAAATTTGATTTAATTAATTTTAAATGTTTGAATTGATTTAATTCAAAACATTAAAATTAACCAAAACAATAAAAAAACAAGGAGGAACCTAACCAATCCACTAGACACTCAAAATGAAACAAAAACACCCAAACACAAAAATTAAAAGGTGGGTCCCCAAATATTGGGGCTAGTTGTGAAATGGCCACTACAGAAACCCTAATGGAAAAATATCCAACATAGTAATATCCCCTTATTGTATAAACTTAACCATCTCCAATACAATAATGTTCATCTCTCATATCTTTTTAAATCCTTATGTAAGTGCAATTAAATAATAGTAGCACAAGAATGAATTTTATAATACCATGGGAAAAAATCCATGGGTTCAAATATTCAACCCTAAACATCTCATATGGGTCTTAAAATAGCTTAAGAAACCCTAAAACTCTCACTTTTGGGGGGTTTCTACTCCTGAACCCCTACTAATAGCCCGAACCAACATTTAACCCCAACGAGGATACATGAAGAGTGCCCAGTACCTTTTAGAGTTAACCTCACTAGAATAACATGGAAAATATTCAACATATTTCCAACAAAGTGTTAATCATATAATATCACATCATAATCATATGTCTCCTCTATATGTGCATATTCTCTCCACAAGCCTTATTTTACCTCCCCGTACATAGTATTCAATCCCTTTCATACACCATTTTTCTTTGTATCCAATGAGTATTCTCAACATTTTGCAACAATAATTCCCCTTCCCATACTCTCATGAATCCATAGTCCAATGAATAATGCTAACCTCACTACATGCTCTAAAAATAGTTATAGTCATTCATATGGGCACCATGAGACACATCAACATGTGTAAGCTGAAAACGAGTCACATTTAGTAATGAAGTTTGAAAAGATAGACATCATGCCAAATTGTGTGGTCATATATTATGATAACAAAGTATTAAAATTAGGTATGAGTTATATTAATGAGAATGTCATGATAATGAGCTATAATAGGTTGCATAAGAGAAGTGCAAGAGTTGGATGTCTACACAAACAAAGTAATTATAAAAAGTAGTGTAGTCTCTAACAAAAGTTAATTCAAATCTATAATCTAGATATCATCCATATCAACACTCAACTTTAAAATAAGTCTAGGGCTAACTAATGCATAAAATTTTCTATGAGCAACCATGCACAGAATTCAAGCAACACTAAGTTTCACAGTGTTCTACAATTTTGAAGAATATTATCTATGTAGCTTCATGAGAAAGAAGACAATGGGAAAATAACAATTCTTAGAGGCTTGCAATGCTTTCTTAGGGTAGTTTGCATAGTTAAACATTCACCTAAAGCTACAAATCTAGACCTAAAATAGTGTTCAGCTATAGAAAAATATTCTCATGAGATTTTTATTTTGCAAGAGACATCTGCTCTCAGGTATCTCTATTTTCTTTATTCTTCCTTTCACTAGCATTTCCCTCCTATTTTTATCATTGTCTTCTACACCTTCATGTGATTCACCTCCATTGTCATCTCTTGACCGTATCTTCCTGAGTATCTAACCATCACCTCTAGCATTCATATGCTTTGCTACCATTTTATTTCTTACCTCTTGTAACTCCCTCTCTTTTTAAAATAGAATTCAACCCTCCAATCATCTTCCATTATGCTTTCATTTATTTGCATTAATTCCTAATCCTACTCTAAAATTATTTTATTTCTAATAACCATAAGCCTCACTCATTCTCATAACCCTCACCCTCAATTAGCTTATCTTTTGGCTCCAATTCCTCTCAAAGTTCTTGATATCCCATAGGTAAGGCATATTAGGTTCTTAATTTTACAAGCATAAATCCTCAAATTTTGCTAATAATGTAGGTAAATTTCATCACCTACATCCACAAGGTAGTCTGGTCCATGACATGTAGTTAATTTTCTAAAGAAATAGTGTAGCAAAGGATATGCAACAACTCCAAAGGTAACTAGAACAAATTTCTATGAAGCTCCTATGGAAGATTTAGATATGAAGAAAGGTACAAAGTAGTGTAAAAGGTTGTGGAGAAGTGTGAAGAGTAGAAAGGTGTTGTTGAAAGAAAAATTAGGAAAATAAATAGCAAAATAGCAAGCAAAAGCTTGGCAGATAGTGAAAAATGCTAAGGCATTAGATTTAACAACATAGAGTAAGAAACATGAAATTTGTCTAAGTAAGAAAGTTGACCAAATATTTGAGATGTTCATGTTAGCAAAGGCATAAGATAAATTTAGCATTAGGGATTTTTCAAAAGGAAACACCAAAAAAGCATATTAAGACATGGCATCCATCATCTAAAATCTAGCATTCAAGAAAAATTGAAGCCCAAAAATACAAGCAATCAGACAAATAACAATGCTAACATCATCAAGATGACATTAAAAATTTAGCACAATTTAAAAGAAGGGCACAAGTATTCTAAGGTATTGCATCTAACATTTGGCACCTGGCATCATGATCTACAAGGCTTTCAAAGGTGCTAGACTTCAAGAGGACACACTATCATCATCAAGAGCTTGAACACTCAACAAACCAAAATAAAAGTTGGATGCAAAGCAAGTACAAGGAAGAAGACTCAACAATAAATCAATAAGGAAAGAAACTTGGCACATAACACTATACATAAAGAGATTATGATTGTCAAAATCTTCAAGCAATGATATCATAAAATAAGAAAATAACCTTTGTAACTTAGCATGCATAGAGAGCAAAAGAAACAATATTAAACCAATATCAACTATTCAACAACATGCAATACGCTCTCATACCACTAGTTTCTATATAAATATTCTAAACTTTTTCTAGTTAGTAGGATCATGCATGTCAATCAGCTGTCAAGCATCTTTATTGTTAGAAGATCTTAATGGATAAATCCTTCTTCATCACATAAATACCCTTTCTCGGTTGGATAAGCATACTAGAAATGAGTGGACTACCATAACATGGTTATAATCTAATGATGAAGTGCACAAGCTAGCCTCATAATAAAATTTACATCACACACATTAGCAAAGCATGCTTGAAGCAGTTAAGCATAACTAAATTAAATGTGACAACCACATCCCACACTTGTTTTGATAGGCCTACAATATGCTCTATAGGTAATCATGATTAGATAATTGAATGCATTACAAATTTATATATACAAGAATGTAATCCATTCAAATGGTCATCCTTTTAGCATTTACAATTGTATAGTTGCATGATTGAGGCTATACACCTTTTGAATGAATATTGGGTTGTTGTCTAGCCTCTTGCTCAATTCTTTGCAAAACATGTATGTATGCCAACTAAGTGATTAAGAATTTTTCTTAGAGCTATGAATGGATAATTATATTATAGTTATTCTACTTTTTGAATTTCTCCTTTGACTTATTGTTCATTACTTCTAGAATGCTTGATAATGTTTAGAGTTTATGATGATTAAATATTTTATCATAAGGAAAGTAAGCTAATTTGTTAGGCATGTTAGTTTAATTCATATTGCGAGACTCTCATGCACTATGTCTCTTGATGTTTCTAAATCCACACCACTTTCATCTTAGCTTCTAACCTTTTACATTCCTTACTTTAGTCTGCAACCCCATTTTAGTTAGATTAGCTAGGACCATAGGAGTCTTCCTACTCCAGAGGTTGACTCAAAGACCCCTATTTCTAAGGCATACAATCTTGATCGAGATCTTAAGGGTGCAACTCATCCACTTAGGTAGATTTTGGACCAAGACTTACCATAGTAGATTCCATTTATAAAGCACAAACATTCAAGGAGGCATGGGACACACTTTCTACCATCTTCAAAGGGAAGAATTAATCAATAGTTCTTCACCTTCAATCTCAACTCCACATACTAAGAGTTAAAGAAGAAAAATACATTGATTAATTTATTTGTAGAGTTACATAATTGAAAGTAATATTGAATTCCATGGAATAAATAGTAGAAGACAAGCTCCTAGTAGCCATCATACTTAGAACCATGCTAGATTTGTTTTAGTGTTGATTACTTCTTTGCAAGTATCAAATATGAAGGTTTATTTTTATGAGTTGGTGAACATGATTCAACAAGAAGATGTAACCAATTACTTGAGGAACCAAATTATGAACAATGCACTCTTTTCTACAAATAATCCATAGAAGGGTCCTTCCTCTTCTTCATAATCATCATATAAATAACCTCAAATACAAGGAGGTACTATCATATTTGTGAAAGAGAAGGACATGATATAAAATATTTTTAATATAACTCCATGACATAAGAATCTCAAGTCTATAATACTCCTTAGAAACTTATATAGCTCAAACCACACATGAAGCAACAATAAGGGCATGTTACACTTGAAGAGCCAAAATCTATATTTTAATAGGACTCCAAACTAGCACATAAGGTACTAATGTCCAAGGCAATAACAAAATCAAAGAATAAAATTTGGCAATTTATGTAGGTTCTAGTAATCACATAACTAGAAACAAAGTATGGTTTGTTTCTTACAAGCAAAATATGGGAAAATAATCACCATGATTGATTATTATATCTATAATGTTAAAGTTGTAGGAAGTGTTCCTCTCAATTTGACTAATGGAAAAATTACAAGATTAGAAAACAACTTGTTATATGTATCATAAATTCTAGATCAAGATATGGTAGTTGAATTCAAAGTTGTTTATGGCAAAAAGAGGTGTTTCATGACAAAACATGACAATTTTGTAGCAACTAGTTCCTATAAGAATGGCTTGTTTTCACTAGATAGCATATCATCTCCTAATGTTGCACTATCCATAGCCACAATAGATGCTACCTCAAATTGGAATAAGAGATATGGATATCAAAGTTCTAGATACTTACTACAGCTAAGTATCATATAGTGATAGGTCTACCCAACCTTTCACCTATATTTCTAGTATGCTTGATTTGTTTAGAAAGCAACACCAAGTACCTTTTGAGCTTAGCAGTATTAGATATAAAGAACCACTGGATGTTATATAGAATTATCTATATGGACCCATGCCAGCTAGTTATGGTGGACATAGGTACTCTTAGTTGTTTGTAGATGACTAATCATGGAATATGTATGTATATTTCCAACCGCTCAAGTCAGATATCCTTAAGAATTGCCAATGCTTCAAGTAGCTTGTAAAAACAAAAACTAGGCATTCTCTTTGAATCCTCCACTCAGATCAAGGGGATATACATTTGATATTTTTTTCAAAGTTTCTCACATAAATTAGGATCAATATATCATAATACCACATATAATCCAAAATAGAATGGGGTTGCTAAAATAAGACACCATTATATCATAAAAATGGTTCACTATATGCTCACAAGAGCTAGTCTAGAGTAGTAGTATAGGACTTAGGCTATCTCTACTATGGTGTATCTTCAAAATAGATCATACTCAAAATAAATTAAATGGATTACACTTGAATAATCTTATTCTGGGAGAAATCATTCAATTACACATCTCAAAGTTTGGAAGTAAGGTATACATGCATGTGCTAAAGCAAGAGAGGACCAAGTTCAATACAAAAAGCTTATCATAAATATTTATTAGCTATGATGAAGCATAAAAATTGTATCAACCAAAATATCTAGTAACCAAGAAAGTGTATATATGTAGAGATATGGTGTTTGAAAAATAATTTGAAAATAAAATAAATTCTCATGATTCTAAGGAGACTGAAGATGCCACAACCCCAGTTGTGAACATTGAATCAAATGAGGAAGTTCTAGGATTTGAGTCAAATGAGGAGAATTTTTCAAAAGTTGTTGAACCAGTAGCATTTTTTTTATTAAAATAAATAAAGACTCTAAAATGGATCACTAATACCATAAAATATGCTAAACTTGATGCACCACTTGAACTCACTTCCACATGACCATGTACTCATAATAGTACATGTCAACAAGTAAATGTGGGCTTGATGGATTTTGTAATGAAGAATACATAACTAACTTAAATAAGGGATGCACTATATTTACCATAATTTAAGTTATCCATAGAAGCAAAATGCAAGTGGGCTTTCAAAATCAACTATGAGGTAAATAGATCCAATGATAGATATAAGGTATAACTCATTGCAAAGGACTATGCACAAAAGGAAGGAATAGTTTATGAAGAGATATTTGCACCAATAGAAAATATGACCATCGTTCATGCTTGTAAACATAAGGCACAACTCATTTCAAAGGACTATGCACAAAAGAAAGAAATATACTATGAATATATATTTGCATAAATTGCAAAGATGATCATCATCTATGCACTATGTGCACTAGTAGTATAGTTTAGTCTAAAAATTCATCAAATAAATGTCAAAAGTGCCTTCCTCAATGGCGATCTTGAACAAGAGGTGTATATGACACAACCCAAAGGATTTTTTGTCAATAGGAAACATCAAAATATATATAGACTAAAAAATTCACTATATGGATTGAAGCAAGCTTCCAAAAACTAGTACATCAAAATTAATGATCACCTATTGTAACATGGTTTCACTAAAAGTACCTCTAATGAAAATATCCATGGTAAAAAAACTAAAACTAAGATAGTAATTCTTGTGCTTTGTTGATGATTTGGTCATCACTGGTATTTCAAATAAATTGGTGAATGATATGAAGAATGACTTGAAAAAAATATTTAGTATGACAGATTTAGGGATTATATATTATTGTCTTGGCTTGGAAGTTTGGCAAAGAGAGAATCACATTATAGTAATATAGATAGAATATTCCAAGACACTACTAGAAAAATGTAGGATGACAGACTATAAACCTAAGGAAACACCAATAGAGGAAGGATTGCGATTGTTCAAAAATGCTAAATCACCTTAGCTATTTGCTACTCTTTATCATTAGCTAATCAAGATTCTCATATACTAACAAACACTAGGCCTGATATCAATTTTGATATTAATTATATTTTAAGATTTATAGAGGAACCCAAGGAGATCCATTGGGAAGTTTTAAAGAAGATACTACATTATGTCTATGGTATAGTAGATTGTCATAACCCAAATTTCACCACCAATTTTTTTTAGTTGAGGATGTTTCAAACCTACTAGCGGAGTTCTTAAAAGTTGTAAACTAAGATTTTAGTACTCACAGTATCATGCTATTGGATATCTAAAAAACTTAGTCACTTTCTTACTTAGCCCCATTAGTATCACCCATATTAATATATTACATAGGCATGTTCATGCAAGTGTTCTAGGTGCAAAGGTTATTTATATCATCATACACATTTATCACATGAGTAATCTCATTCCCTTTCTATCCTTCAAAAGGGTTACTTCAAACCTTATTCACTACATATGCTAGTCTATGTAGGTTCTATCCTTTTCCATATTTCAAAAAGGATCATGCTAATCCCTACACTACACATAAGCATATCTATGTGGGTGTACTAAGCACTCCATGATTAAACCATCTCCTCACCAACACAGGGAGCTAGCTTAATTGTCATTGATTTCTTAGTAGCTTTTGGGATCTAAGGTTTATATTCCATTTTTTTCAAAGCATTTGAATCATTAGTTTAAAAAGTCCAATCATTTTAGCATGTTTGGAGCATTGGCTCAATGGAGTGCATAAACTCCCTTTACATCCATTCCTAGTTTATTCATCCTCCACTGCGGTTACCTTTATTTAGAATCCAAACTAAAACTAATAGTTTGAATTACCATTATTTAAATAAGTTCATCCTTTCCATAATCCAGGTAGTTTCTAATAGTAAGCCTCATTAGATTTTCTTGGAGTAACATAATCTTTTTAACTTAACACTCTTACCAACTCAACATTGAGTATTCCTTGTTTAATAATATATCATCTACTAATTTCCTTCCTTAATGGATTAATATCCCTTTATACATATTTAACCCAACTTGCAAGGATCATTTTTTTAAAATGCATCATGTTTTACCTCCATAAAATTCCACTCGTATCACACAAGTTCACTCACATCCAGTTTTTATTATGAACCTCAACTACTTAATCCATATCTTCATTTATGCAAAAGACAACATCTCAATGTATTCGATTTCTATATCATAAGTGCTTTACCATTTTTTAGGGTAGAAAGAACAAGCAATACAATCTTAGGCTTCCATTTCCTTGTCAAACATGTAACAAACTGATGAATAATTGATGTCTAATTATTAAACCATCAAAACACTACATATTTAATCAATTCACCAATATTGTTATTCATTTAATCAAGACAATCCAAAGTCTTTTATTTAGTACAAATAATATTAACTTACAAAAGACACACTTAAAATATTCCACTAGGTCAAAACTCTACCGAGGTACATCTCAGTATACAATAGCATGTCAACACATCCATTGGATTTCCACTCACATATCCAAAATCCATTTTCATTTATTTATATGTTACATTTGATAAGACAAAATATCAAGTATCTATTGTTAGGATCCTCCATCCTAAAATTATTAGTTAGTATTAGTTAGTATTATTAATCATTTAATTATTATATTATTAACTCATAAAGTGAACCATCACATCTCTTCATAACGTGAACCATCACGTCTCTTCATAATGTGAACCATCACGTCTCTTCACCAACATAGCTTTAGGGTAGATATATATTGTGTTGGCCATTCACACAAATCATCCAAATAAGAAGAATAAAAGTAGTATTAAATATTTAAAGGAGGGAGCCCCCTATAGTGGCAAAGTGATTACAAGGGAGCCCCCTTTTGAGTGGCCTGTGATTACATTTATATTAAATTATTTATTAATTTTATAGTAAGACCTTGGGGTCTTACCATTTGGTATTAGAGCCATGTGGGACCCATCCATGTGGGAATTGCTCAAAGATATTCATCAAATAACTTCCATGCATGAGTATCAAACTCGGTTTGAGGATATCACCAAACACACCACTAGGTTGGATGAATCAATTCTCATCAATAGCTTCATTAGTGGATTGAAAGAGGAAATTAGAATGGAGGTGACAAGGTTCAATCCCTATACCATGATGTAGACCTATGGATTGGCCAAATTAGCTGAAGATAAATTCAATACTCAATGTTGATTAGGAAAAACACCTATTGGGAAAGCACAAACCACTTACGATGCCCCAAAATATAATTGACCCTTGCAGTTTGAGTACCTCATCCCGAAGGAAGTGAAGGAACAATGAGCGAAAGACATTTATGATAATTGTGATGAGCAATTTGGATCCCATCAAAAATGAGTTACACTAACATTGTATTTATTGAAGGAAGTTGATCCTTGTCAATCCCTAAAAGGTGAAGATGAGGTAGTTGTGTTCAAAGTGCCTGGCGCACCTACTCACAACAATAAATAAAATGAGGTCGATATACCAAAAGTGATCAATGCATCAGGAAAGGAAGAGGTAGACTTACACAAAGTTACCCCTAAAGGCTAGACATAAACTCTACAAGAACTACACACAAATTCCTCACCAACAGTGAGCTATCACCACATGGTAAAACCTATTCAAAAACAAAGCATAAAAGTGACTACACACTCATTTTACGTTGACTCTTCCAGGGCACAACAAAAACATGTAGAAGTGTTACCACCACTTTTGATGCATCATTTTGAATTTTTTGAGGAACCCCAATGGTTGCCCTCCCATAATCATCATGATTCTCCTAAGGAATATTCTACTATTATTCTTGGAAACCCCCCACTAACACTTCGACCTTCAAGATATCCCTGCCTTCGAAAAAGTGACATTAAAATAGTACAAGAACTTGCAAAAATTTTGCTTGGAAAACAAAAGATAAAGCTCCTCACTTTGAGCTTTGAGGACAAATCTCTTTTTAAGGAGGGTGGCATGTTAGGATCCTCCATCCTAAAATTATTAGTTAGTATTATTAATCATTTAATTATTATATTATTAACTCATAAAGTGAACCATCACATCTCTTCATAACGTGAACCATCACGTCTCTTCATAACGTGAACCATCATGTCTCTTCACCAACGTAGCTTTAGGGTAGATATATATTAGGTTGGCCATTCACACAAATCATCCAAAGAAGAAGAATAAAAGTAGTATTAAATATTTAAAGGAGGGAGCCCCCTATAGTGGCAAAGCGATTACAAGGGAGCCCCCTTTTGAGTGGCCTGTGATTACATTTATATTAAATTATTTATTAATTTTACAGTAAGACCTTGGGGTCTTACCATCTATCACCTTGTTACTTTCACCTTGAAACTGTGAACTCGATTGAGGAAGTCCACTAATTTTTTCCACTGTTCTAAATTGATCACTTGGTGTTGTTCACCATCATGTTATTTCACAACCACCAAGAAGAGATTGCCATGTGCGAGGATCAAAGATGGCTCCAAAAAATATGTGTATTCCAATGCATGCATTATTTTTTAATAAAAATAGGTGTTCATATGGCAGACTCAATTACAATATCACATCACATAGAAATCCATTCCAAACAAAAAAAAATTGTCTTATGGAATACATAGCATATCCCACATAAAAGCATGACTAGATTAATCATCAACTACTTACTAAATACAACTAAAAGAAACTTTTATTTCTTTTCTCAACCAGACAATCATACAGAGGTTTTTTTTCAATGAGATACTTCTTTCAAAAGGTTAAGAGAATAATAACAAGAGAATAGATAGAGGTTCTTTTTCTTTCTACAATGCAGAGTTTAAACAAAACGAGTCTATGATATTGAAGTTATTCAAAATCAACATGTATAAACTCAAACTCATTCTCTATCAGCAAGCAAATATATCAGAGACATAAGACATCCTATATTACCTTAAAAAGTGGTAGAAGTTCTTGGTACTCACATCTCTTGGGCATCTGGTACCTCTCTTAAGCCCATAACATTTATCCCATCCCACCAATAATAGCATGCAAATATCCTAGTCATTTTTTAATAGTCAAGGAGAGAGTCTTACACGACACAAGTATTATCAATATTTCTCATTGCACCAATGTGTAAGTATATGCACCTCGATGCTAGATTACAAATACCAAAGGGAAAGCATCCCCTACGTATTAGGTTACATGGAAGAAGGACAAGCTTCCCATTTTTTGAACAAATGGGTTATAAAGGAGTAATTTCACAAGCTATAGATTATCTTTTTTTTAAATCCTAACATAAAATTACTTACTTTATAACCAGGTCACTAGGTAGCAGTAAGAACTTATCACAAGCTCAAGGTACTACTCACTCTCGTAAGACTACCATTTGCACATTTCTATAGGCTACAATCCACATTTTAACAAGTTCCTCTATCTCTTAGAGAGCGATTGAAGTCTTTAAAATAAAATAAACTTACAACAACAAAATTTTGTGGTACAAGACTAGAATCCATCATTTTTAAGCCTATCAACTTGGTTCTTAGCAAACCGGCAAGAAAAATCAAATATTTTTTTTTTGTAAATTTTGAAAAAAAACTTGTATTAAGACATAGATCAATTACAATGTTGGAAGAGCCTCTTCCCAGCCGAGGTCTGAGAGGACATAGTCATACAATAGTAAAGGAAGAACTGCATCGGAGCCAATTTTCATGAACTAAAAACTAGCTGCCATGGGGTCCCCCATCGTACTCTATTTTTTCGAAGGTCATTAGCTCAAGGACCTTTCAAGACCCTGTCTAATCACCTCATCCTCAATATCCATGTCACTGTGCAACTGAACTCCAACCTCCTTTTCCACACCCATCTTAACCAGAAAGTCAGCTACTTTGTTCAAATCTCTACTCACATAAACTGGGATCACGTCCTCCAATTCCTTCCATAATACTTTAATTTGGGTAACAAGAGCCCTCAACCTCCAAGATTTCAGATCAAAGTTCCTCATGCAGTCTAGAGCTCCAACCATTATTTACGAGTCTGATTCAAGAATAATCCTGCGGTGGCCATGTTTCACTGCCAAAACAGAAGCAGACTTGATGGCAATGGCTTCGGCTTCATTGTTAGTGTTTCTTTCCAGGCCTTGAAATTCCCAATAGAGCACAGTCCCAGCATGGTTTCGGCACACCACTCCAATTCTGAATCTACCTGGATTGCCTTTTGCAGCTCCATAAGTATTGATTTTAATCCAACCTTCAGGGGGAGGTTTCCAACAATTATTGTCTTGTCCCTCTTGCAATTCAACGTGTTCTTCCATAGCTCCAATGTCAATTTGAGCTTCCTCCTTAGCATGAACAACCACAATTTCAGTAACCTTGCTCCAAATGGTCTGCCAAACCCCGTCTAGAGCAGTAAAAGTTTCTCTAAAAATTTTGGCATTTCTTTCCAGCCATACTTGCCACCAGATAAAGATTAAACCGAGCTCCCAGCCAATACGAAGAGCTTTAGATTTGAATCTACCTTTCTGCTATTTTTCCCAAATATTCATCCGGTTCAGGTCACCACTTACTTGAATTTTAAAGTATGCAAACCAACGCAACCAAATCTGTCGGGTGAAAGGGCAACCAAACAGCAAATGGTCAGCAATTTCCTCACTCTTGTAGCATAGTACACATTGAGAAGGGCCGATGATACCTTTTGATCTGAGATTATCAAAAGTGAGGATTCCATTGTGCATGCACTGCTAAGCAAAAAAGTTAACTTTCGACCAGCCTTTAGAGTGCCAGATTTTCCTCCAATCCTCAACCTAAAAAGTATGATGGGGGGGCTCTGGGAGAATGTTGTCATATCCTTCCTTTACTATATAGACGCCAAGACTCCCAAAGCTCCAGGATAATTCATCCTCCATGTCTCCCCTTGTAAGAAATCTTTCTGTTAGAATTTTAGTCATGATGGGAGTCAAATTCGGAGGGATTGAAATGGGCCACTCATCCAACTTCTTGAACTGCTTAAACTTACACTCCCCCAGCTGAGTATTTGTGAAATAACTTTCAATAAGGATCCATCCCTTGGCTTCAATGGCTACTTTTATTGGTTGTAATTCTAGAAATTCAGCAATGATGGGTGGGAACTGATCCCAAGAATCTGTCCAAAAATGAGCCTTCTCCCCTCTTCCCACTTTCCAAAATAAGCGGTCTTTAACAACCTGAGACCCTAACTTGAGAGCCTGCCAAACTAGGGACCCAGTACCATCCAAGGGGATGCGAGCTACATCATTTGGGTTGGCCTATCCCAGGTATTTGGTAGTTGGGATTCTACTGAAAATGGAGGTGGGTTGGGAGATCCATCTCCAGTACATCTTTCCAGCCAAAGCTTTATTATTCAGCTTAGATTTTCTCAAACCCAGACCTCCTTTAACCTTGGGTTGGGTAACTTTGTCCCAGCCCACTAAGGCCCACTTTCTCTCTCCCTTTGCTCCTTCCCATAAAAACTTTCTAGCCATCCTATCCAACTCTTTCCATATTGTAATCGGGGCAGCCAGGATAGAGAATTTGTAAATTGGCATGGCTTGAATGACTGACTGTAAGAACGTTAATCTACCACCATAACTTAACCACTTGTGAGACCAGTGATTAATTCTATCCTTGATACACTCCAGCAGATTCCTCCATGTGTCTAATTTTAGCTTCTTAAATTGTAAGGGGACCCCCAAGTAAACCACTGGGAGAGAAGTCCTTGTGAATCCCAAGATTTCTAAATTTATGTTCTGAAGCCTTTGCTCCAGATTAAAAAAAAACACTTTGGATTTATTGTCATTAATGACCTGTTGAGTAGCCCTGAGATAGACATTAAGAGTATCCCTAATCATTCTTGCTTCCCTGAAGCTAGCCACACCCACCAAATCAGTGTCATTCACAAACTATAGGTGCGTTAAAACTTTGTCACCCACCCTGATACCCAATAATCTACCTTGTTGTCTTCTCCTCAAGAAAATTCTGCCAAGACCTTCAGCCAAAATGAGAAAAAGATAAGGAGAACATGGATCCCCCGGCACGAGTCCCCGAGTAGCTCCAAATGGTTGTGAAGTAAGGCCCTTGATTAGCATAGAGTAAGTCGGGGTAGAGACACAACTCATGACCCACTCTATACAGTCCTGAGAGAAACCAAAGGCTGCCATCATTTTAGCTAGGAAACTCCGTTCAACCTCGTCATAAGCCTTTGACATGTCCAATTTTATGAACATCCCTTTATTACCAGAAGTGTGCATTGAATGGATTGCTTCCTGGGCCACAACCACCCCATCCAGAATCTACCGTCCCTCAACAAAACCCCCTTACTCAGAGGAGACAATATTGTAAAGAAGAGGTTTTAGGCACTCAGCCATTACCTTTGTGATTATTTTGTACAGCACATTACATAAGGCAATAGGCCTATAATCTGAAATATGAACCCCCTCCTCCCATTTTGGAATTAAGGTAATGAAAGTGTGGTTTATAGCTTTAAGCATTCTCTTATTTTCTCTGGACTCTTCTACAACAACCATTACATCTTCCTCTAAGTAGTCCTAGAAAGCCTAAAAAACTCAATTGGGAAGCCGTCTGGACCTGGAGTTTTACCAGTGCTCATTCCAAAGACCATAATTTTCAATTCATCTCTATCAATGGGTTTGAGGAGGGCTTGATTTTCATCCTCGAAATAACGATGAGGTATGACGAAATAACTTCATTTTGGGCCTCTACATCTTGTACCACACTTTCCTTAAAGAGCTTAGAAAAATAATCCATAGCATGGGAATGCATACCTGGAAGTGTATCAAAGGAATGACCATTCTCATCTTGAAGGGCCTCCATATTTTTCATCTGTCTTCAAGCACAAGCAGTCTGATGAAAGAATTTTGTACTTATGTCCCCTTCTAATAACCAGGTGGTTCTTGCTCTCTGCTTCCAATAGGTCTCCTCCTGGTTGTCAATGTCCCCAACCGCTGTACACAGGGCATCATCCTCATCTTTGAGTTGGTCTGTAATTACTCCTTCTTTGAACTATTTTTGGACCTCATCCCATCTGGCCACCAATCAAGCTCTTTGGGCCTGGAAGTCTGTTTTATTAGCATGCCTCCAATACTTCAACTGAGTTTTGACATATTGTAGTTGTTTGTGGATTCTGAACATTGCTCTCCCATAAGATGGGTGGCCTTCTTCCCACCACTGTGGAATTTTCTCCCGAAGTTCTTCTTTCTAAAGCCAAAAATTCTCAAATCTAAAAGGTTTGTGATGCTGCTCCATCCTAGTCCCGCCTTCCAATAGAATGGGACAGTGATCTAAAACTGGGCCTTCTAAAATCTAAAAATTTATATTCCATTTTACAAACACCTCCTCTGAAACCAAAAAATGATCTAGCTTAACCTTCCTGCTATGTGGCTCCCACCTTTTATTAGTCCAAGTGTACTTAATGCCAGGACATTTAATGTCCACTAAGTGTAAAGCCTGGACTTGGGCAATCATGAAACGGTCCCTTGGGTCCAAAAATGGTGTTCCCCCTTCTTGATCTCTAGAAGATAATTTAGCATTAAAGTCACCCACTATAATCCAGTCTAGATTTTCCCTTGAGGTTTGCATGTTATGCACAGCCTTCCACTGTCGCATCTGACCATCTAGATTTTGAGACCCATAAAATTTTGTGATTAGAACATGTTTCGTAGTGACATTATTCCTAAAAATAGAAGTGAGAACACCCCTCTAGGCAAGATGTTCTATTACAGACCATTCAAGAGAGTTCCACAGAGTAACAATCCCCCCTAAGGCACCTTGGTCAGCCACATCCATATGACCAGCACCCCTCCAAATTTTGTTGACTATTTTCGACATATGATCTAATGACATCTTAGTCTCCTGTAAAAGCAAAAAATTAGTATTACGATTCTCTAAAAGTCTTCGAATAGCATATTTATGGGTTCTGCTATTTAAACCCCTCACATTCCATGATTGTATAATCATTGGTTACCCTAGGATCAATAAGAGTCTATTGGCCTCACCGATCCTCCCGTGATCAGTTTTTCTCCTTGGACTGCTAGCAACTCCTTATTGGATCTTCTACCTACTCCTTGAGAATTGCTGTTTTTTGATCTTTTTTCTACCTGGGTTATCCCCAAAGTTTGCCTTTCCCTATTCTTCTCTGCTATTCCCATGCTGACATCCTAAGATACTGTCTGCTCCTGGTTATGCACTACTAAAGCCCCTGAACACACTGGCTGTGATACCTCACAGAGTTCAACTACCTGTTGTATGATGGGAGGAGATGAGAGGGGGAGTTGCATGGGAATATTAGAATTTTTCTTATTACCCTCCATGCCCTCCATAAATTGTTCCTCTTTGTCAACCAGTGACTTAAATATCTCATACCTATTGGCAGGTCTGAGATGGGATTGCTCCTTTTCCTCTTTTTTCTTTGTCCGTATTTTTCTTCTAGGCTGTTCAAAACCCTCTCTCTAAGCTTCCTGGCCCTGAACGGTGCTATTAGAATCTTTATTAAGTGTTGCCTTATCCTATTTAGGTAGGTTTGGCATTCCTAAAGTGGCCTCCATTTTAGCATTCAAATTATTAGGGTAGAAACGGGCCAAATGTCCATGTTTGTGACAAACCCTACAGCTAAAGGGTAGGGCCTCATAGTCCAGTTGTTGAATCCAGGAGAGTCCTACCAATTTAATTTCCATATCTGTCAGCAAAGGTTGGCTGAGATCCATCTCCACACATATTCTTGCATACACCACCATACTCCCTTCAATTGTGTCTCTGGAAACACCCAGATGTCTTCCACTAGAATTGCCAATCCTTGCCAACACCTGCTCACTCCAAAATTCCATTGGAAGAGCATATAGTCGGATTCATACTGCGATAGCAGTGGGTTCAACTCAGGGATCGAATCCCACTCTCCATGGTTGAACAAATAGCCCTGCTGGGCCATGATTTTTCTTCTCTGACTTGAAAGCCCTATTTTTATCGGCCAAATATGAAAAGCTAACAATAAAATATCCATTTCTAATAAACCACAATGAATACTCATCGTGAGGCTCCCAGTTTTGGCGGATCCAAGAGTGCAAAAAATTCAGGGAAGGACATATACCCATGAACTTGCAGATTAAATCATGATTAGCTTTGTAAATGAATGATTCTTCAACCATACTTGGCTCGATGACAATTTTTGGCCTGGTTTCGGCCTGCGGCAAACATCCATTCACACGATGTGCTGTCGACCTATTCCCAGCAACCGTGAAGAGCATTTTATATGTCATTTTTTTAGCTTCATCGTTCTTTGGAGGATATTTTTCTTTAAACAAATCTGTGTATGAGCTGCTACTCCCTGGAAAAGGAGCCAAAGAAGCACCCATTGGACCCTCTTGGGACACCAATCTAGACTTCAGATCCACTGTACCCCAAAAGCACTTTTGCAATCCAGCTGATGCCCTAGATTTTTTGAAGTTCCAGAAACCCTAGTTTAGCTTGCTCTCTTTCTCTCATGGAATGTTAGCGAGCAGAAAAATCAAATATTATCTGTGTTTTCTTGCAAGTATTTTCCAAAGCCAAATCCCTTCTTCCAAAAAGATCCAAATAACTTATTCCCTTTTTATTTTTTTCCACCCCAAACCTTCAACCTCTATTCCCCTATCCACATTTTTTCTTCTATGAGCTCCCTCTATTCAAGAATCATTATCCAAAAACTACCATCATTCCCTAGTTATTCGAAGCACATCGTGGGTGATCTAGTTGGTGGCATGATGATATTTTATCCTAAATTTTGCACCACATAGGTTGAAGATTTAAATCAAACATTTGTTCATTTTTATTGAATGCACAACCAACACTCTACACTGCAATATAACACTTTAAATCCATAAACTTCGGTTTTTAAATTTCATTCATGAATATCTAGTGCAAATAAGAATACAAAACTCATTAAATAGAAACCCAATGATCATCCATTTATGATCGACCCAAAATAATTTTTAATAATTTATTTTACACAAACTTTACAATAATAACATCAATCAAGGATGGTTTTCATTATAAATATATTTTTAAAATGAATAATAAAAGCATTTATCCTTTTCTTTTACAAATGGATGCCTTCAAAAAAAATTAAGTTCCATAATAAAAATATCATTATGTAGGAAATATTTTAAATCATAATATGCATCTCCATGAAAGGAGAATTCTTCCATATTGCCCCAAATTATTCTGAAAAATAACCCATCACATCATTTCCCCCAGGTATCCTATTCTCGGTGGTTGATTCTTTTTTCCACCTACAAGAAACCTATTTCTACACAAGTGCAAATTCTATTAGCAACATCATATTCTTATATGAAATATATGTTTTTCAGAAATAAAACATAAATTAATCAATCATTCCAATAAAAGATATTTCACATTTTCCACAAGATACATGTTTTGCATAACTAACTAGTAAATATTCATACATCTCAATAGCAAAACAACTAGCAAAGCATGATTCTTTCCAAATAAAAAGTCTACCAAGGGAGTTTCATGACATCCTTCCCCACTTAGGCTTAACATAGTCCTCTGTGTATCATCATTTTAACATCAACAACATTACATTACATCCTCAAACAAATATGGGAAACATTTTTGCATGTTTGCTACTTTCTCCCAAGTAGCATTTCTCTCGGAGTAGCGGTCCCACTAGACCTTGCATTACTCCAAATTATTTTTCCTAATTGATTTGGATCAAAACTCAAGGATTCTTATTGGTCGAACCTCTATAGCCTCTGTATTCACCATACATAAATTAGAAAAGTCCCACACATGTTCAGGATTAGCAATATGCTTTCTAAGTAAAGAAATGTGAAATGTGTCATGAATACTGGATAGACTACGTGGTAAAGCCAGTCAATATGGCACATGATTGATCTTTTCTATAATTTTTAAAGGGTCCTACAAAGTGAGGATATCATTTTGTAGACTTAATAGCACTTTTTCTCGATCTCACCCTTAGAAATACCCTATCACCAATTGAGAACTCTCTTGGTGATCTCTTAAAATCAACAAAACTCTTCTGTTGATCCACAAATTCTTTTAGTTTTTCCATGATCGTCCTTAATTGTTGCTCCATTTCTTTAACCATGTCTATTCCAAGAACAATATAGTCCTCTATATTATCCCATAACAATGGTGTCCTGCACCTCCTACCATATAGAGCTTCAAATGGATCAATGCTTAAGGTCGAATGGTGACCATTATTGTAGGTAAACTCTACTAGATGTAAGTAATCCTCCCATCGGGTCTTCTGATACATACAATACATGTGAAGCATGCCCTCTAATACTTGGTTCACTCTTTTAGTTTACCCATCGATTTCTAGGTGATAAGTAGAACTAATGTTTAGTCTAGTACCAATAGGACGATATAAGGCATGCCAAAAATTCGATGTAAATCTTGAGTCCCTAATTGATATAATTACTTCCAATAAACCATAAAGCTGAAACATTTTTTTGAAAAATTTGTTAGCCACAACTATGACATCATCCTTGGTATTCCCAGGTATAAATACGTAACCTTGGTCAATTTTTTGACCACTACTAGGATTGCATAATGCTAAAACTTATTTTTAGGTATCCCTACAATGAAATCCATAGAAACCACCTACCATTTTTGCATAGGTACATCATGTGAATGCAACAATCTTGTAGGATGTCTATGTTTAGATTTTACTTTCTAATATTCCAGACATTGAGCAACATAATAAGTTATGTCCTTCTTCATTCCTGGTCAAAAGAAAGTTTTCTTCATATTTTTCCTCATTTTTTTCGTAGGCATAATATGAGTTCTATGTGCTTCATTCATGATCATCTTCCTCAAATCACTGGCCTTAGGAAATACTAACCTATCCTTAAAGCATAAGAAACCATCCTTAAAGCTAAAATATTTGTTTTCATCTGGTTCCCTTTCCATTTTTTCTCAAATTTTATTGTAGTATGCATACTGATGTTGCATTCCCCTGACTTGTTCCATCAATTCGACATGGATACGAGTCAAAATAGCTATGTGTCTTCTCCTACTTAGTGCATCAGTGACTTTATTTTCTTTCCCTTTTATGTATTCAATACCAAAATCATATTTGATGAGAAATTCCATCCATCTTCTTTGCCTAATATTTAATAAAGGCTAATTAAATATGTATTTTAGACTTTGATTATTTTTCCTCAACTCAAAGGGTCTCCCTACCAAATAGTGTCACCAACTCTTAATAACAAACACCACCATTTTCAATTCCAAATCATGAGTCGTATAATTGATCTCATGTCATTTCATTTTCCTTGACCCATACGCTACCACTAATTCATCTTGTGAGAGCACTCCTCCCAAACCTTTCAATGATGCATTAGTGCAAATGGAGAAACTACCATGAGGGTCGAGTATCTTTAGTATAAAAGGTGCAGTAATTTTTTGCTTAAGTAGATCAAAAGTTGCCTCACATTTATCCATCCACCTAAAAAAATTTCCTTTTCTTTGAAGGTTAGTTATTGGAGAGGTTACTTTGGTGTAATCCTTCACATATCGCATGTAGTAACCAGTCAATCTCATGAAACTTTAGAATTTTGTCATGTTTGTGGGTGATGGCCAAGTCAAAATGGCTTCTATTTTGTTAATATCCATCGTGATCTATTCTACTTATATAATGTGCCCTAAGTATTGCACCTCTGTAATATAAAACTTACACTTAGTCAAATTCCCGTATAACTAATTCTTCCTTATCATCTCTAGGACAATCCTAAGTTATCTATAATAATATGAATTATTCCAATAATATATTAATATATCATCCAAGAACACAAGGACAAATAGATCCAAATTCTTCTTAAAAATGTTGTTCATCAAATTCATAAATGTTACTAGAGCATTTCTTAGTCCAAAAAGCAAGATAGTAGACTCATAATGTTCGTAACAAGTTTTAAAAGTTGTCTTATGAGTATACCCTTATTTAATCCTCAATTGATGGTATCTCAATTTCAATTCAATCTTTGAAAAGATTGTAGCATCTTTAAGCTTATCAAAGAGGTATTTGATTCTCGGTAGGGGATATCTATTCTTGATAGTTGCCTTGTTTAGCATTCTATAGTCTATACATAGCTTCAAGGAACCATCCTTTTTCTTCATGAACAACATAGGTGCACCCCATGGTGATACACTTAGTCTGATTAACACCTTTTTTAGCAATCCTTGTAATTGCACTTTCAGCTCTTGTATTTCTATAGGGTTAATTTTGTAATGATCTCTATGTATCGGCTATATTCTAGGTTGAAGCTCAATTATGAATTCAAATTCATGTTTAGATGGTAATATAGGTAAATCCTTCATAAATACATCCCTAAACTCTTGAAGAACTGAGTGTTTCTCAAACACCTCTTCCTTTATTTATTTTTCAATTTCATTTATCTTAACTACATAGACCATTCCTCCATTTTTGATGGATTTCTTGAGTTGCATCACCAAGATGATTTGAGGTTGAAAAGCCTCATACATGTTGTACACCCTTCATACTTTTTTGCCACCTCCATGTACTTAATCCATCTATCTTAAAAATTAACTACAACCCCATGTTCTTGCAGCCAATCCATTCCTGGGACTACATCAAAAACATACAGTGATGCTACATACAAGCATCCCATAGTTATGCCACTAGGTAAGGTAATTTTTGACATAGGGTAACACTGGTTTACAGAGTAGGTCTATCCTGAACCATACTCATGAAGAACATAAGCTTATATTGAGAGGGGGGTGAACAGTATAAGACCACTTTTTACTTTTCTTCTCAAATCAATATTATGCAGTGTATAGATAGCAGTATCAATAGCAGTAATCAAAGCAATGCACAAAACACCATCCATAATAGAGACACAGATTTTAACATGGTTCACCCAGTGTGGGCTACCTCCACAGAGAAAATGTTTCTTCTAAATATTTCTCAAATAATCTCTTGGGAATCTTTCCCAAATTACAATTTTTATGGACTTCTGTCCAAAGCAGATGTTGATCCCCTAATCTCAAGTTTGTGGATCTCTTCCATAGGAGAACTCTTTCCCCTTCTGCTCTGGCTAGTGATCTTCTAGAAGGCTTTGTCTCTATGCTGCACTGACTGGTGTATCTCTTTCCACTTGAAGAATCCTCACTCATATTTGTCTTCAATTGTAATGGTTGTTAGATCTCTATCCACTGAGACTCTATCCTCTATACTTTGTCACCTTCAAAACTCTGTCTCAATACTATACCAAACATATTTCAGTCGGTCTAGCACAGTTCTGCTCAATCTCTTGTACTAAACATAGTACAATATATCTAGTACAATTTTGCTCAATAGGTTCACTCAGAACCTGCTCAAATCTGTTTAATAGGTCCACATAGAACCTACTCAAATCTACTCAACAGGTCCACACATAACCTGCTCAAATCTTCTCAACAGGTCCACATAGAACCTACTCAAATATGCTCAATAGGTCCACATAGAACCTACTCAAATATGCTCAATAGGTCCACACAGAACCTACTCAAATATGCTCAATAGGTCCACACAAAACCTTCTAAAATATGCTCAAAAGGTCCACACAGAACTTGCTCAAATATTCTCAATAGGTCCACATAGAACCTGTCCAAATATGCTCAATAAGTCCTCTCTAGGACTTGCTCAAATCAGCTCAATAAGTCATCTCTAGGACTTGCTCAAATCTGCTTAATAAGTCCTCTCTAGGACTTTCTCAAATCTACATAGTAAGATTTCACAAAAGCTTAACTCAAATCATTCGACAAGCCTTCTCAAAGACTTATCTCAAATCACATAGAATCATAAAGAGAATTGTTAGAGACTCAATATGTTCTAAGCTCAATGTTCAATCAATATCTCAATTCAATCTCATAGAAGCATAAAGAGAATAGTTAGAGACTCAATATATTCTATACTCAAATCTCAATGTCAACTCAAATAAATCTCATAGAAGCATAAAGAGAATTGTTAGAGACTATATATGTTCTATACTCAAATCCTAATCTCAACTCAATAGAAGCATAAAGAGAATTGTTAGAGACTCAATATGTTCTATACTCAAATCCCAATCTCAACTCAACTCAATCTCATATCAAATTAGAATATGAAATAGTTTATTTCTAGGAACTTGAACAACCACATGCATCCACTTGACTAGGCTTAAATCAACTCAATTCAACCAATCAGCTCAAGGAACAATCCTTTCTCACAAACCCTAGTCCAAGCATGTATTTAACCAACTCAAAATATTTCCAACAATGCTCAATCACAAATCTCACATAATAATTATACTCAAGTTCTTCTCTAACTCAAGTTCAAGTTCATTTAATAATCAATGGGCTTCAACAAAATGCTTCTAAAACAAGGTTTAATTACAACTCACAAACTAGAAAACTTTGATGTATTAAACCAAAAACTCTCAAAAACGAAAACCACAATCAATCATTTTCTCTCCAAATATATTTCAGAAATCAACCACCATAAACAATCAATAGGAGAATTTGCCCATACCTTTTTTATGCCAAGGAGTTTTCTACAAAATCTTCCACACTTAAACACAACTTTCCTTTCCAATCTCAATAAGGGTTAGTGGACTTCAAATACTCACAATATAAAGCATAACTCAATTTACACCCTTTTTACTCCAACGAAATAAACACATCCACCAAAGCCCCTTTTTAATAAAACCCTTATCAAAATAAGCCTTTCAAAAATACTTTAAAACAACTCCTTATTCCTCCTAAATTCAATTCTTAGTAATAATCAAATAAATCATTAAACCCCTCAAGTTTTGCAATACTCAATACAACCCAAATAACAAACCTTAATTAAAATTTTAATTTCCACTAACCACCTTACAACTCCAACCTTAGGGCTAAAGAAAATTAAATTAATGCAAAACGTAATTACCTCCTCAAGGGGATTTGAACCCCCGACTTGCACATGCAGCGAGTGTCTTAACCGTGGCTAATATTCCAACTGAGCTAGCCACTCATTGGAAAGGGAAAGGCACAACGTACCTAATCCCCTTCTCCACCTTCCACAAAATCAAAAGCATTGAAGCGCCTTTCTCACGCCTTCCAAAACACCGTCAAGGGGATTCGATCCTTTGCATTTTTTTATATCTTAAACCTTAGCCAAAATTGATTTCCAATGCACCATTCTACCCACGATGTTTGTTTCTCCGAATGTTGACTGTCTTATTCATTGCTTCACTTCTCAAGAAATTCACATGAGCTCATAAATGATTTGATTGCACGAGCAAGAATGAAATAATAATCAATTGAAGCCCCATTTATATAGTCCTTTAATCATATCGAAGACGTCAACAGAAATATGACTTTTTATTTGCTTGATGACGTCGACAAAAATCTTGCGTATTTAGTTTTAAATTTGAATTCAAATTTTAAATAATTAAAATTTAAACCAAATATTAAAACTTAAATATCTCCATCATCGGGGCACATTTTTTGATGAAACGAAAGCCCAAATTGGGTTTTAAGAAAAACCCAGATCAAATCTGCTATCCATGGTTTTAAATAAAACCTTTATTTTTCCTATCTTGGTTTTCACAAAAACTCTTCATAGATCCTTTTGACATTAAATGATATTTTGACATCAATGACAACATATTAGCTTAGGGACTCAAAATGTCCAACAATCTCCCCCATTGTCATTGATGGCAACCCAAATCCTTTTACTAAAATCTAACCTTCGTTTCTATTCCCCCTGGGAATTTGCTTCCCCTGGATCAATGCTCTCTTAGATATCAAAACTCTCCTCATATCAAAAACTCTCCCCAAAATACACAAATCTCTCCCCCTTTGACATCAATGGCAAAGGGTCACGTTTGGGGCTTGGGACTAATAATTAAGCCTCTTAGCTTAGCCCCTCCCCCACCTCCACATGAGGTGGTTAATTCTGGGGTGGGAGTATTTCTACTCCCCAAAATCACTATTCTCTGCCTTTGTATTTTCCTCTTTCTTTTTGTTGAATCCTCTCACTGTTTCTTTCCAAGTCATCATCCCTATTCCTGTTCCTGTTCTTGTTCTCATCCGTGTTCTTGTTCTTGTTTTTATCCATGTTCCTATTCTTGTACCTGCTCTTGTCCTAATTATTTTTTATTCTCTTTTCTTTTTTGAGTCTGTGTTCCTGTTCATCTTCTTATTTCTGTTCATGTTCTTGTTCCTGCCCATGTTCTTGTTCCTGTTAATATTTTTGCTCTTGTTCACATTCCTTTTCCTATTCATGCTTGATTCTAGAATATTTGCTCTACAACATATTTCTATGTGACCATAATTATTGCACTTATAACACTTAATGTTATTATTCCTTGGATGTGCAACTGTCTTCGGATTTCTCCTAGAGAAGCCATATCCTCTTCTGTCATGAATCCTGCAATTCATTGTCTTGTGAGAAAACTCATTATACGAATAGCAATATCCTTGGAAAATTTGTTATCTTTCATATACATGTCTTTCATGTGACCTGCACTGTGAAGCCATGTGCCCAAACCTGTGACATGAGAAGCATCTTCCATTGAAGCTTCCTTATCTAGACCTCATTGGTCTCCTATTCTGATTGTTGTTCCATATGAATCTTCTTTGCCCATTGTCCCTGTTTGACTCACTGCAATCTGACTCATCGTTAGAAGTTTCACTTTCACTTCCGATTTCATCTGAGAATCCCTCTTCTGAAGTTTCTTCTTCTGAAGTTCCTGCTGTCCATGGTTTTAAATAAAACCTTTTATTTTTCCTATCTTGGTTTTCACAAAAACTCTTCATAGATCCTTTTGACATTAAATGATATTTTGACATCAATGAGAACATATTAGCTTAGGGACTCAAAATGTCCAACAATCTGTCCATTTTTCATTGATGGCAACCCAAATTCTTTTACTAAAATCTGACCTTCATTTCTCCTCCCCCTAGGACTTTGCTCCCCCTGGCTCAATGCTCTCTTAGATATCAAAACTCTCCTCATATCAAAAACTCTCCCCGAAATACACAAATCTCTCCCCCTTTGACATCAATGGTAAAGGGTCACCTTTGGGGCTCGGGGCTAAGAATTAAGCCTCTTAGCTTAGCCTCTCCCCCACCTCCACATGAGGTGGTTAATTCTGGGGTGGGAGTATTTCTACTCCCTGAAAGCACTGTTCTCTACCTTTGTTTTTTTCCTCTTTCTTTTTGTTGAATCCTCTCACTATTTCTTTCCAAGTCATCATCCCTATTCCTATTCATGTTCTTGTTCTCATCCATGTTTTTGTTTTTGTTTTTATCCATGTTCATATTCTTGTACCTGCTCTTGTCCTCATTATTTTCTAAGTCTCTTTTCTTTTTTGAGTCTGAGTTCCTCTTCATCTTCTTGTTTCTGTTCATGTTCTTGTTCCTACCCATGTTCCTGTTCCTGTTAATATTTTTACTACTGTTCACATTCCTTTTCTTGTTCATGCTTGATTCTAGAATATTTGCTCTACACCATATTGCTATGTGACCATCATTATTGCACTTATAACACTTAATGTTATTATTCCTTGGATGTGCAACTGTCTTAGGATTTCTCCTAGAGAAGCCATATCCTTTTATGTCATGAATCCTACAATTCATTGCCTTGTGACCAAACTCATTATAATAATAGCAATATACTTGGAAATTTTGTTCTCTTCCATATACCTGTCTTTCATGTGACTTGCACTGTGAAGCCATGTGCCCAAACCTGTGATATTAGAAGCATATACCATTGAAGCTTCCTTGTCTAGACCTCATTGGTATCCTATTCTAATTGTTGTTCCATCTAAATCTTCTTTACCCATTGTCCTTGTTTGACTCACTGCAATCTGACTCATCATTAGAAGTTTCACTTTCACTTCTACTTTCATCTGAGAATCCCTCTTCTGAAGTGTCTTCTTCTTAAGTTCCTTCTTCTTCAAGACTAAAAGTCTTCCTTCTTCTTCAAGACTTAAAGTAGACTTTTATTTTTCATGTTTCTTTCCAAAGCCAAGACCTATTGAACATGATGTTCTTTGTTGTCCACAAATGAACTTATCCAAGTTCTTAGAGCTATTTGTGAAACTCTTCATCTTGATCTTGGATTCCTTTAAATATTCCTTTAGTGTAGCCACTTCTTGTTCTAACATCTCACATTCCAAAATCTTTTCTTCTAAATTTTCTTTGAACTTACTTGCCTTAGCCTTGGACTTCTCTAAGTCCTCTATAAGCAATAATATTTCTTCATAACATTCTTGAAACTAACTTTTAAGCTTAGAGTGTTGCTTTCTTACCTTCTTTATTGTTTCAAGAGCATAGATGATTTCTCCCTTGAGATCATAACCATTCTCTATTGAATAGTCCTCTATTTGTTTACCTTTGTCCATGTCATTTCTTTATTTTGACTTGTCTTCTATAGTATCACTCAATTCTTCATCTTCTAATACCATTAGAAGATTCTAATTTGATCCACCAAGTGCATATTCAAAATCATCATCACTGAAACTATAACCATCCCTTGTGCAATCATCTTCAAGATGTCCAAATGTACCACATCTAAAACACTTGAGAATAACAGGAGTCTTTTTCTTAACTGGATATTTTTCTTCATCCATGAACAATAATTCATCTCTATCATTGTCTGAAATACTAGCATCACTATCAATTGAGTACTTACTTGCATTATCCGCATAGTAGCTTCTTTTTGCCTTTGGAAGAACTTCTTTCCTTGTCTGATTTGTCCAACCCTACTTTTCTTCTGGTACTTGTGTTTTTCATATTCCCTGTACCTGTGATCTTGGTTTTCTTCATTATTGTTATTCTTTGGCTCTTTGCACTCTATTGCAAAATGGTCATACTTGCCACAATTAAAGCACTTAATAGATCTCATATCTATTGTTCTTTTGGAACCTCTATCTCTTCTACCATATTTAGCTTCTTCCTCACTAGAAGATTCATTGTTTTATTCTATCTTCTTACCCTTTTTCTTACTGTCCACTTTGAATACGGCTTATTTTGGAGGAATAGGATCTTTTGTTATTATTTCAGAAGTTTTAAGCATACCAAGAAAAATATTTCTTGTTATATTATCACTATCAATTGATGTTTCTATGGCAGAAATATTTTCACTATACCTTTTTGTAAGAGTTCATAAACTCTTGTCACAAGCATCAAATTCATCAACCTTCATTCCAAGACCTTTCATATCATGTATAAGTTCATCAACCTTGTTGAGATAGTCATGAATGCTTTCATCATCCCTCATTCTTAGATTCTAAAACTATCCCTTGAGATTTTTGATCTTAGATTTTTTGATATTTTTATCTCCTTCATATATGGTATGCAATAGTTCCCACATATATTTTATTGTTGTACATTCGATAACCTTCATAGATTCTGATCTACGTAGTCCTCTTATAATTGTATTCATAGCTCTTGAATTTGCATGCATGAGAAGCTTACCTTCCTTATCTATAGGAGGATTGGCTCTTGAATCATATCCAAATTCCATTGCATCCCAAACTTCATTGCCAAGTGCCATCAGGTGAAATCTCATCAGTACACACCAATACAAGAATTCACTTCCATCATAGACTAGTACTGCATTATTGAAGACCTCATTATTTTGATCCTTTTGATCCATTGTGTTCTTAGACCACTTTTATTTCAAGTTGTCAAACTCTTCTGAAGGAAACCGCTCTGATACAAATTGAAGAACAAAAGCTTATATTGAGAGGGGGGTGAACATTATAAGACCACTTTTTACTTTTCTTCTCAAATCAATATTATGCAGTGTATAGATAGCAGTAATCAAATCAATGCACAAAACACCATACACAATAGAGACACAAATTTTAATGTGGTTCACCTAGTGTGGGCTACCTCCACAAAGAAAATATTTCTTCTAAATATTTCTCAAATGATATCTTGGGAATATTTACCAAATTACAATGTTTATGGACTTATGTCTAAAGGAGATGTTGATCCCCTAATCTAAAGTTTGTGGATCTCTTCCACAGGAGAACTCTTTTCCCTTCTACTCTGGCCAGTGATCTTCTAGAATACTTTGTCTCTATGTTGCACTAAATGGTGGATCTCTTTCCACTTGAACACTCCTCACTCAGATCTGTCTTTAATTATCCTGAATGTTGGATCTCTATCCACTGATACTATGTCCTCTACACTCTATCATCTTCAAAGCTCTATCTCAATACTGTACCAAACATAGTTTAGTCAGTCTAGCATAGTTCTTCTCAATCTCTTGTACTAAAAATAGTATAGTCGATCTAGTACAATTTTTCTCAATAGGTTCACTTAGAACCTTCTCAAATATTCTCAATAGATCCACATAAAACCTTCTTAAATCTACTCAACAGGTCCACATGAAACCTGGTCAAATCTGCTCAATAGGTCCACATAGAACCTGCTCAAATCTTCTCAACAAGTCCACACAGAACCTGCTCAAATCTGCTCAACAAGTCCACATAGAACTTGCTCAAATCTGCTCAACGAGTCCACATAGAACCTGCTCAAATCTGCTCAACAGGTCCACACAGAACCTATTCAAATCTTCTCAATAGGTCCACACAGAACCTGCTCAAATCTACTCAACAGGTCCACACGGAACCTATCCAAATCTTCTCAATAAGTCCTATCTAGGACTTGCTCAAATCAGTTCAATAAGTCCTCTCTAGGACTTGCTCAAATCTGCTCAATAAGTCCTCTCTAGGACTTGCTCAAATATGCATAGTAAGCTTTCACAAAAGCTTAACTCAAATTAGTCCACAAGCCTTCTCAAAGACTTGTCTCAAATCATATAGAATCATAAAGAGAATTGTTGGAGACTCAATATGTTCTAAGCTCAATGTTCAATCAATATCTCAATTCAATCTCATAGAAGCATAAAGAGAATTGTTAGAGACTCAATATGTTCTATACTCAAATCCGAATATGAAATAATAATCAATTGAAGCCCCCTTTTTATATTCCTTTAATCATATCGAAGACGTCGATAGAAATATGAATTTTTATTTGGTTGATGACGTCGGCGGAAATCTTGCGAATTTAGTTTTAAATTTAAATTCAAATTTTAAACAATTAAAATTTAAACCAAATATTAAAACTTAAATATCTCCATCAATGGGGCACCTTTTTCAATGAAATGAAAGCCCAACTTGGGTTTTAAGAAAAATCCAGATCAAATCTATTGTCCATGGTTTTAAATAAAACCTTTTATTTTTCCTATCTTGGTTTTCACAAAAACCCTTCATAGATCCTTTCGACATTAAATTATCTTTTGACATCAATGACAACATATTAGCTTAGGGACTCAAAATTTCCAACAACTCGATGCTCCACCCATGTGCCAATATTCCTAGCAAATCTAAAATATATTTAACTAAGCTAGTGAAAATAAAAATAATTGTAGCACCACTATCAATCAAAATTTTAACATTCCTACCAAAGACATTATCCTTTATCAATAGTGCAGTGGCTTGCCCTTATATATTGTTAGAGTTAGAGTCTATTACATTATTTAGGTACATAACTATGTACCACCTTAGGTATATTATTAGAGTAGGAGTTACTTGGAGTAGAAGGAATAAATGCACAAGTGTTAGAATGTGCAAGTTGTAAAAGGACAAGTATCTATCATGCAAAAGCACATATGTCCTTCATGCAGTTAGGTAGAGTGAAGCCCAAGTAACTCATATTATTATATATAGGGCTCATTGGTATTGTAGTAATCATCCTCTATGTATCCACTAATAGAGAGCTTCATATGTTGCATCCATCTTCCATTTTTGTGAGCCTTCATTAATGGTTGTTACGTGAGCTATTTTTGAAGTATCTTGTCTTAGTATCATGCTTGTTTAGCTTCCATTATCATAGTTGTTAGATATATTGCTTATTTCCATTACTTGTGGCTTCATTTCCTTTTAGCATAAAGCTCAAAAAGCTAACATGGTATCAGAGCTACGATAGAAGGAGCCACGGTAGATCAACAAGTAAATAGAGAAAAGCCACTATATTGGAGGCATAAGGAGAAGGCTAGGAAAGCATTGTTGGAGGAAATATTAGGAGAAGTTCCTGATAGTGAAGAATTGGGAAAATTTTTGCCATCCGACAACAAGCCCAAGGGAGAAGGATCTGGCATGAAATTTGCCATATATTGGAGGAAAATTTGACTACTTTACAATCTAAAAATTTTATATTTGAGGACAGTGAGAAAGCAGCAATTTGGACAGCATTAGTAGCTGCTAAGTTTCAATTTTTTAGGGAGCATCACGAAGGAAAGTTGAAGCCACCAAACTCCAATTTCAGGCAGCAAGTTAGAGGAGATTCAAATCTACAAATAGGTGAGAAAAGGAGTTGTTTTGGATAGCAAGGAAGAGCTGCAAATTCATCTAGAAAAAAGTAGTATTTAAGTGACCAAATCTCCAAGAACTCCTTCATCAAATAAAGGTTGAAAATGTATGCAACCTAGGTAAAAAATATTCATTAGTTGAACTCCTATATTTGATTTATTATTAAGATTACTAGGCACCAATTTCAAGGTTTAGAAGTTGCGTGGAAAAGTTTTAGATTAGAAGTCTTTAAGTTAGTGCAGAAGTTAGTTTCTACAAGGTTCACACCTGCACACAAAAATAGAATTTAATTATATATATCAAACTTTCTATTTTCTATTCAATGTAATGGAAGACCCAACTATATTGATGCTATAAAGAAAGGTAAAAAGTTAGTGTACTCTAAGTTATTCAAAGCACCTCATTAGAGCCATCAAGATTAGTATTTTTAAATGGAAGAAGAGACATTTAGGACACCATTCACATGTATATATTCAAGAAAAAGGTAGGCAACTCTAAAGGCATCTTGAAAAGTCTTTGGTGAAGGTAAGGTAAAGAGAGAAAGTGAATATCACCAAGCATTCCACCAGTAAGAAGTATTGTCAAAGAGGAGCTACCACCATCATTGTAGAACAAATAAATCACCTTCTTAGGAGAATATTTAAGCATGGGGGGAAGTCACAACATATATTTTTGATGCACAAGGAAGAATACTACAAGATTGCATGAGAAATATTTCTATATAAAGCAGTCATAAATATTAATATTACAACCATTACAGTGAGTTAAGATAGAGACACTTGATGCAGGAACATTTATCTTCATTTGTGGAGCATCATTGTAGCACAGTGAGATTTACATAGATTGACCAGAAGGGTGAATACACAAAATATTCACCATTGCCCAATGAGCTAAGTAGACTAGTCACGTTGTCACTTACAATATTAGCACAAGTTTTTTTTTAAAGCCAACAAGGAAGGATACAACAATTTCACCATTAAATGATGCATCATTATAGCTAGCTCACACACTACAAGGCACATAAGTACCAAGCGAAGAAGACTAGGAACCATATCATTTATGCACATGTGGATCACTATTGAGAATTGCACGAGAGATATTGATCACTCAGTAAGGAAAAAGGACATAGTCATGTACCAAGACGGTGAGAAAATTTGGAGAAGTAATCAGGTGATCAGTACACCACTACTCACTATTACATGTGTTTTTTATAAGCTTCAACAATAAGCTATTATATTCACATTACGTTAA